>CAXKVI010000007.1:3771108-3869498 GCA_964058755.1 Campiglossa producta
ACTTTAAATTTCAAAAAACAAATATGCCAAATAATTGGTCATAATTGGTCAGCGGGTCTCACTAATTGGTCCGCCATAGAAAATTTTTAATTATTATACCCATACACAGGGTATTATAACTTTGTTAGGATAACGGTTGGTTGTACAGGTATAAAGGAATCGAGATAGATATAGACTTCCATATATCAATATGATCAGGATCGAAAAAAAATTTGATTGAGCCATGTCCGTCCGTCCGTCCGTCTGTCCGTTAACACGATAACTTGAGCAAATAATGAGATATCTTCACCAAATTTGGCATGCGTACTTATTTGGGTTCAGAATAGATTGCTATTGAAAATGGGTAAAATCGGACCATAACCACGCCCCTTTTTCGATATCGAAAATTTCGAAAAACGTATAAAATGGGTTAATTCAATATTAGAAGCAGCTACAATGATAAAATTTGCAATATGTATTGATTTAGATGTTCTTCGGCCGATTTTATAAAAATTTTTGAAAAGGGGGCGTGGTTATGGTCCGATTTTACCCATTTTCAATAGCAATCTATTCTGAACCCAAATAAGTACGCATGCCAAATTTGGTGAAGATATCTCATTATTTGCTCAAGTTATCGTGTTAACGGACAGACGGACGGACAGACGGACGGACATGGCTCAATCAAATTTTTTTTCGATCTTGATCATATTGATATATGGAAGTCTATATCTATCTCGATTCCTTTATACCTGTACAACCAACCGTTATCCTAACAAAGTTATAATACCCTGTGTACAAGTACAGCTGGGTATAAAAAACTAAAACTCACGCTTTTAGAGAGCATTGAACTAAAAAGTTGAAAATAATTTTAACAAGTAAGGAAGTCTAAGTTCGGGTGAAACCGAACATTACATACCCAGCTGTGCACATAAAGTGGGCGTGATCGTTCACCGATTTTTCTTATTTTCTGTTGTAGTACTCTACATAAACATAACATGCCTGGTACCTAGTTTCGTAAATCTATCTCACACCGTTCTGAAGTTGTTAGCATTCGAATTTAAAAATTGCTTGACTCATAAGTGGGCGGTGCCACGCCCACTTTCCAAAATTTTGAAAAAATTATGTAAATAATATGAAAGTTGATGTATGTACCAAATTATATTATTATAGCGAAATCAGTTAATTAGATATGGACTTTTCAATATTTCCACCTCCTTTCAATATAACTTTTATGAAAAAGTAGGCGTGGTCGCGAAGCGATTTCGTTTATTTTCTATAGCTGAATTTACCACAACAATAGTATGTCCTCTACGAAATTTCGTTATACTAGCATAAACTGTTCTGAAGTTATTAAGAGTCAAAATTTTAAAATTTCTTCAAAGATACGTGGGCGGTACCACGCCCCCTTTTCAAAATTTTTTATAAAATCGGCCTTAGAAAATCTAAATCAATACATATTGCAAATTTTATCATTGTAGCTGCTTCTAATATTGAATTAACCCATTTTATACGTTTTTCGAAATTTTCGATATCGAAAAAGGGGCGTGGTTATGGTCCGATTTTACCCATTTTCAATAGCAATCTATTCTGAACCCAAATAAGTACGCATGCCAAATTTGGTGAAGATATCTCATTATTTGCTCAAGTTATCGTGTTAACGGACAGACGGACGGACGGACGGACGGACGGACGGACGGACGGACGGACGGACGGACGGACGGACATGGCTCAATCAAATTTTTTTTCGATCCTGATCATATTGATATATGGAAGTCTATATCTATCTCGATTCCTTTATACCTGTACAACCAACCGTTATCCTAACAAAGTTATAATACCCTGTGTACAAGTACAGCTGGGTATAAAAACCCTACACAGTAGCATTGTGGAAAAAGCGTGGTCCGCTTTGTTCCATAATCTTCGTTTTTTATTTAAATTATTTTTACCTTTTTAGTGCGATATAGACTTCCATATATCAATATGATCAGGATCGAAAAAAAATTTGATTGAGCCATGTCCGTCCGTCTGTCCGTCCGTCCGTCCGTCCGTCTGTCCGTTAACACGATAACTTGAGCAAATAATGAGATATCTTCACCAAATTTGGCATGCGTACTTATTTGGGTTCAGAATAGATTGCTATTGAAAATGGGTAAAATCGGACCATAACCACGCCCCTTTTTCGATATCGAAAAACGTATAAAATGGGTTAATTCAATATTAGAAGCAGCTACAATGATAAAATTTGCAATATGTATTGATTTAGATGTTCTAAGGCCGATTTTATAAATATTTTTGAAAAGGGGGCGTGGTACCGCCCACGTATATTTGAAGAAATTTTAAAATTTTGACTCTTAATAACTTCAGAACAGTTTATGCTAGTATAACGAAATTTCGTAGAGGACATACTATTGTTGTGGTAAATTCAGCTATAGAAAATAAACGAAATCGCTTCGCGACCACGCCTACTTTTTCATAAAAGTTATATTGAAAGGAGGTGGAAATATTGAAAAGTCCATATCTAATTAACTGATTTCGCTATAATAATATAATTTGGTACTTACATCAACTTTCATATTCTTTACATAATTTTTTCAAAATTTTGGAAAGTGGGCGTGGCACCCCCCACTTATGAGTCAAGCAATTTTTAAATTCGACTGCTAACAACTTCAGAACGGTGTGAGATAGATTTACGAAACTAGGTACCAGGCATGTTATGTTTATGTAGAGTACTACCACAGAAAATAAGAAAAATCGGTGAACGATCACGCCCACTTTATGTGCACAGCTGGGTATGTAATGATCGGTTTCACCCGAACTTAGACTTCCTTACTTGTTTAAACTATATTTCTTTTTTACTTTTTAGTTAAATGTGTTATGAAGTAATCGATAAATATATCGAAATATACCGCGGGGCAAACGAAACCTCTGGGCCTCCACTTTCGTTTGATACCCATATTGCAGGCAATTTTGAATATTATTGGACAACCTCATTTTGACCGATAACTCAGTTATCGATAAATATATCGAAATATTCCAAAGTCCAATAGAAACCAGTAGAACTTCCCTTTGGTTTGATACCCAGATTGTAGGCATTATGACCGATAAATATATCGAAGTCCAAATGCAACCTCCTATCGTTTGACACCCATATTGAATGCACATTTCAAGGTTTTTGTGACAGTCATATGTCACTATCGAGTAGACTGACGTAGAGTTACATACAAACAAGCAAACATATGTACATATGAATGTATGTACAACTAAAGCTAATGAAAAGCGTCGAGCGCTCGATATACGAAAATTATGGCACAAAGCGGACCACGCTTTTTCCACAATACTACTGTGTAGGGTTTTTAAAATTATTTTCCACTTTTTAGTTCAGTGCTCTCTAAAAGCGTGAGTTTTAGTTTTTTTTAAACTATATTTATTTTTTTACTTTTTAGTCAAATGTCCTATGAAATTATCGATAAATATATCGAAAAATACAGCAGTCCAAACGAAACCTCTGGACTTCCACTTTCGTTTGATACCCATATTGTTAGGAAATTTTAAGGTATTTGGCCTCACATTTTGACAATAATTCAGTTATCGAAATATGAAACCTGGGGCCTTCCCCTTTTGTTTGATACCCATATTGTAGGGACATTTTAAGGTTTTCGGGCAATCACATTTTGACCGATAACTCAGTTATCGATAAATTTATCGAATTATATCGATGTCCAAATGAAACCTGGGGCCTTCACCTTTCATTTGATACCCATATGTAGGGAAATTTTAAGGTTTTCGGGCAACCACATTTTGACCGATAACTCAGTTATCGATAAATTTATCGAAATATGTCGATGTCCGCATGAAACCTGGGGCCTTCCCCTTTCGTTTGATACCCATATTGTAGGGAATTTTTTAGGTTTTTGGGCAATCATATTTTGACCGATAACTCAGTTATCGATATATTTATCGAAATATGTCGATGTCCAAATGAAACCCGGGGCCTTCCCCTTTCGTTTGATACCCATATTGTAGGGAATTTTTTAGGTTTTTGGGCAATCATATTTTTCATATTTGATTATTTGAAGTTTTATAAGGTTAAACTTATTATTTACCTCTTTAGACACCCCAAATATAATAATTTTGCAAAAAAATATTCCAAATAATGAATCTTGACCACTCGCGTTGCAATCGCAATGCTTATCACCTACCATAAGCACAATTTTTGTGTCCCATAAAATTTTTTTACTGAAAAATTAGATAGCATTTGGTCAGGCTACCTCTTTTCCCACCTTTGCGTTATAAAAATGGCGAGTATTTAATGTATGACGATTTCCGCCGATGGCACCACAAGAAGGTTATCGCCAGAGTGTCGCAGAAACTGGTGGATTGGTTTCCATTGGAGTGTTTTTTATACTGAAGTCAAAACCAGGGTACCGTCTTATCAAGGAAAATATGTGTCCGCGAAATTAAGTAATCAATTTATAAGAAAAAGTACAAACTCGTTTGGAACCGGTTCCGGATTTTGAAGCGGTTCGTTTTTTTTTTATTAAAATTACGGTTACGATTTAGTTTTCGGTTTCAAGAAATTAATCGACTACGCTAATGCTGTTGTAAGAGGGACGTGACGGACCAAACAGAGTTTTACGGTATTGGGTCTATGCTCTAACAGCTGCCGAACGACCTTATGGTACTATTCCCGTTGCCGATTTCATCAACCCCGTGACCGTGGTCGAAATGGATTTAGTCGCCTCTTGCGACAGGCATTCCACCACGGGCATATTCTAAACCCCTAACCCGCAGGGGTCATGAATCGATTTTAATCGCTTACAGTTTCGTTTTCGGTCTAATATACAGTTGAAAAAAGATTAGACCATTCATCTTAGCTAAAATGTGCTAGAGTCTAGCTAATCTGAAATCTAAACTCTATTTAAAGGTGCAAGGAACTGAGGCATTGTATTTATATAAAACAATTCGCTATTTCTTCACACTATTGAAAAAATTTAAAAACCTTAAACAGAACGGTTTAATATTTTTTTCATTTGATGGGAAAAGTCCTACAGAAAAGGGAGAACTGTCAATATACTTTGATTTCTATTCATTATTCAAAAAAAATTTGAGTGACCAGCTATTTTTTAAAACCTTTATATTAAGTTGCTTTCTTGTTTGCACCACCTTTTTCATACGATTTTGTGGAATCTTTCAAAGTGTTTTTAGGTACCTTCCAGTTGACCTAGAGACTTGAAACTTGGAACATAGTTCAGAGCTCCGTGACAATGCAATGTGAACGAAAAAAGGGTCCACTAGGTGGCGCATGGATCGAGATATTTCGAAAATTCGTTTTAAATTGAGATTCTTGCGATCGACTTTTGACTAACTTCCCGGCAACCTAGAAACTTGAAATTTAGCCCGAAGTTGCGTGGAAGGTCACAACACAATTCTCAAAATAAAAATTTCGAAAGGTGGCGCGCTGGTCGATATAATTGAAAATCTCTGAAACACACGGGAAATCTTGCGATCGATTTTTGAGTAACTTCCCGGTAAGCTATAGACTTGAAACTTAACACATTTATCAGAACTCGGTGACAATGCAATCCCTCATCAAAAAATTTCCAGTAGGTGGAGCACGGATCGAGATATTTGGAAAATTCGTCGATTGCGTGCGCAACTCATTAATTAGTTTGCGAACGTGCACTCCACCTTTATATTTTCAAATTTCAAAAATTTATTACAATTGGTATGACTAAAATTTCAAAACCAAAGACACCGACACCATGTCTTTGTTTAACGAGAAATTTGCTGCTGCTTTTTGACAGCATTCATATAAAGGTTTTCTTTAAAAATTTTTTATCATCTTTTTATATTTAAAAGAATCAAAGAGGCGAATGACAAGTTATCTTTACTTTAAGCGATACTTGAATAAAAATGACTTGTTATTCATCACTGAAAATTTCTTTGAATAAAAATAGCCGGTCACTCATCACTCAAATGAATAAAATTTATTTTTTACTTGAATAATTTTGTATTCAAATGGCCCAACTCTGGTGGAATATAAATATCTTCATACAATTTCCAGAGCTAATTTTACCATCACGATATCCCAGAACTGGTTAACTTTCGAAAAAACTTACCGTTTTCGAGAAAACTCCAAAAAACCTGAAAAGTTTACCGGTGTAACTTTTTTAGCAGACATGGGATAGATTGGGAGTTTTGAGGTTTTCTTTCAGAATGTGAACCTAAGCTGTAACTATGCAAAAATTTGGGCCTGTGGGAATTTTTTTTATTTTAAATGTCTATATTGACCGGGATATAGATGTGGCTGTGTGCCAAATGATCGAAGGCCGTGTGCCAAACGGTTGAAAATCGTAAATTATAACAGTAAATTGAAAACTTATTCACAGAAAATTTGCTTTGCCGTGCTGTTTCTATACGTCAAAAGTTACTACGGTCAAAACTTACATTTTCGTTTGGCACAGCAAAATAGAAAACATACATTACTTATGCTCTTAAAGACCAATAACAGAAATTCCCCTAGTCCCTAGTCCGCTTTTACATTTGTTAAGAATTTGTTTCAATACTGCCGCGACTTAGACGCAAGAGGTGAGCGGCAACCTCTTTTCGCATATATCGCGGCAGAGTTGAATTTAACAAACTGAACAATATAAAAACAGGTCTATATAAAACATGTATTTGGAATCTCACATACATACCTCAAAAATTTCCACCAATTAAAAACTTTTTGAAACCAATTTTATGGTAATACTACACAGAGCCAAAAATGCCTAATAAAATTAATAAGATTGTCTTCATGGTCAGCTTTTGAGCAAAGGGGTAGTCGCAACGGTGCAAACGAAGAAAAAACTGTAGGGAAATCTTTTTGGTTTTAAGAAGAAATTCTTATTAAAAAACTATACATTTAGTACAAAGGTGTAGTTAGACGCTGGCAATTATTAGTATACGATGGCCGGATGGTTAGCAGCTGGGTTTAGCAATCGAAAAATTGTAAGTTCGATTCTCTCTCTTTTTTTTCCTAATTAGAAATGTTAAAAAGAAATCTTCTTAAATATATTTATAAGATTTTCCTTTGAAACATTAACAACTCTACACATATCGGTAATTAGAAGCTGGCAATCAAAAGTGAGCGATGGCCTGATGGTTAACAGCTGGGTTTATCATTCCGAAAATTGTAAGTTCGATTCTCGGTGAGGGCGATATAATTTTATTTTTCATTTAAAATATTAAAAAGAAAATCTTCTTAATAAAATTAAAAAGACTGTCTCTACAATAATAAGAAGCACATCTTCTTGAAGAAAATCTATAGAGATATCTTATGACTTTTGTTCTATTTTATTAGGCATTGTTGGCTCTGTGTATTCACACTTAAAATGAAGCTTTAACTCACTTTTTAATAAGCACTACAGGAAAATACACAAACCGAAAGTATTAAATTCCCCCTTTTACTAATCTTTTGGCGATAGTGATTGCATGTTTTCGAACTAAAACTCTCAATTTCGGTATTCGAAACATGAAACATTTTTCTTTAAAGGGGATTGTGCTTTTGGGAGAAAAATTTGTTAATAGCAGTTTAAGTTAATTAGATAGGGATATTTTTTTTTGTTTTTGCAATAAAAAACTAATGGCGGCGAAATACCAACAGGTTATCATAACCTCTAACGAGATTTTTAGCCGAGCTTCTCTTTCCAACTTGTAGTGTGTTGCTTTTTGAGTTTTTTCCTACAAGTTGGCGGGACCTACAGTTTTTTGCCGACTCCGAACAGCACTTGCAAAGCTAATGAATTTTTTGCTGAGAAGCTTTTCATGGCAGAAATACACCCGGAGAGTTTGCCAAACTACTGCCGAGGGGCGACCCCGTTTAGAAAAATTCTTTTTCTAAATAATTTTTGATGTTACCTTTGTCGAGCATCGAACCGCCACGACTTGGTGTAGAAGACCGCTACACCACGGCGGCCGCCAACAATAACAGAACCGATTTAATAAAAAAAAAAAACCTCCAACAGAATAGCTCGATACAAAATGATATCATAGCATTGTTCTAAGAGTATAATAAAAAACATTTTATTAATATCAATAAACGAAAAATTACAAAACTTCAAACTGGGTTTACACCAAAGAAATTTTTACATGGATGCCCTAGAAAAAAGTGAATTTTGAAACTCTGTTGGAAGAACTGCCACTATTTTTGGTGAGGCACCTTTACCAATATGACTTTATTCTTCGTATAATTAGCACAAATGTGCAAATAGTCTACATAAAACACTGTGCTTAGAAATGAATAACTCTTTTTGGTATGAAACGTATCGCATACATTTATAAAAGTTACCGAAACGTTACCAAAAGTACAAATTCATTCCATCTCTAGTAACAGGTGAGCTGAACGACCGAACCAATAGCTCGGGGAATACCCGAACTTCCAAATCTCAATGTGATTAAAAGCAGTCATAGGCCCGTAGTCATAGTCGAAATAAAGTAGGTATTAAAGTTAGCGTCAGCTTTTTTGACAGATAGTCCATTGAAAATAGTGTCAAAAAGCTGATGCTAACTTAAGCGCCTACTTTATTTGTTACTTTTGCCGGGCATCGAACCGCCACGACTTGGTGTAGAAGGCCGAACACTTAACCGCTACACGACGGCGGCCGCCGCGAGCTTCCACCCTTAGTGAAATTTTACTTAATTTTGTCGCTTTTTCAAGCATTACCTACTCAAAATTCATAAGGACTGCTAAAAGCGTGCAGATTTTTGACAATTTTTTTTGTGTATTCTTTCTCCATATAACGAAATAATACAATTTTTTTTCGTATGGGCAAAATGCCGATGTTTGCCCGAAAAAAAATTTCTTGAGACTTTTACCTCTTTATATTTAAATGAAATGTACTACAAAACTGCATACTCAGATTTTTTCTAGAGAGCCCGGGTCAAAAGTTCAAAACTTAGACCACATTTTGCAGAGTTTTTTGAATTTTACGTAAAGCTTGGAGAAACGACTGAAATGGCATTCATTACAACTTAAGTGATATTCGAAACCAAAATTAGGCAAAATGTAATTTGAATGACATTAAGGGTTGAAACTCGGAGTTATATGTAATCGGTTACAAATGATATGACGACCTCTGTATGTATATAATCTAATTTTGCCAAAATTCTTTTTCGCGAGTAATAAATACAATAGAATAATTAAAAAAAAAATATAAATAGCTTGAGAGTTTGTTCAATCAGCCAATTTCTACCTTTGAAAGCCTTTGCGAGGCTGTCCCAGGCGTGACTGTCTGCTATACCCGCCACACAAATTCCAGACTGTATCTCGTGACTTACGGCGTCAACATCACGCGCAGCAGCTCAACACTCTCGCTCCCACCGGAGCAGTTTAGATATGAGCAATGCTGAGAACCAGTCTCTCTCTGATCCTCCATCGCTCCTTAAATGCGTACCACGACAGGTGGCATTCAAACCTGCCAGCAGAAAATAGAGGTCATTCACTGGCGGAGCAGATAGATGATACAGCTTTCTGTGCACTGAGCGGAGAAGCACCAAGAAGAGTATAGGGTAATTGTTATAGTTCGCCGGCGAAGTGCCACGGTAGTGTTTATTCTTAAGGCGGGGAAGGCGTCTCATTACGAGCCCAAGGACTATAGGCCGATCAGTCTCTCATCCTTTGTGCTCAAGACCTTCGAGAGGATAATAAATGACTACCTCTCCTCTACTATTTATAGCAACCTGATCTGTAGCTATCAGCATGCATACACCAAAGGGAAATCTACAGAAACTGCGTTTCACAGCCTAGTTTCTGTTATTGAAAAATCGCTGTATGAAAAGGAGTACTGTCTTGTGGCCTTTTTAGATATTGAAGGAGCCTTCAACAACATAAGCCCTGATGCTATAAACACCGCTTTAACAAGTCTGGGCATAAGCAGGTCTCTTATTGGACTTATTGATCAGCTGCTAAGGGGTAGACGAATAGTTTCATCACTGGGCTCGGTTGACTTATCACGCTATGTCACAAGGGGAACGCCTCAGGATGGTGTTCTCTCCCCGCTTCTATGGAACCTCACTGTCAACTCGATGCAGCGAGACACAAGCTGGGGGGCGGGAAGGTAGTGGCATATGCAGATGACTTAGCTATAGTATACAGGGGCAATTCCCACACACCCTGTGCGACCTGATGCAAGTAGCACTGAGAGAGGTTTCCTCATGGTGCTCGCGCTGCTGACTGAGCATCAACCCGGGAAAAGTAGAACTGGTCCTTTTCACCAACCGCTATAAGATACCACCGCTAATACTACCAAAACTGAATAACGTGCACGTTCTGGATAGGAAACTAACATGGAAGGAGAATGTTCTTCAGCGCCACAAGAAAGCGTGTATTGTACTCTACACGTGCAAAAGAGCCATTGGAAAGAAATGGGGGTTCAGCCCCAAAATATGCAAATGGATCTACACTGCAATCATTCGACCAATCATGCTCTATGGAGTTGTGGTATGGTGGCCTGCGCTGAGCAAGGCAACAAACCTTAATCTGCTAGGTAAAGTACACAGATCTTGCATGATCTGTATAAGCGGTGCGTTAAGAACAACGCCCAATGAAGCACTTCAGGCCATTCTTGGCATTTTGCCACTCGATCTGGAAGGGCACCGAGTAGCAGCAGCATCGGTTCTGCATCTAAGGGAAACGTCCGGCTGGGGCGCAAGCACTACTGGACACGCCTGTATTTTGGGATCCTATTGCTTTCTTTCGCTGAGCACAGATCGCTGTCGGAGATAGCGGTTTTAAAATCAACATTCCCAGCCGGGAAGAATGGGAGAGCACGGATCGGAGTCCCGTCACTCATGGCGGCACTTCTATTTATACTGATGGCTCGAAGTTAGACGGCAGAGTTGGGGGAGGGGTTTATTCAAAGGATCTGAACCTTGAGCTCTCCTTCAGACTACCTGATCACTGCAGTGTCTTCCAGGCTAAAGTTTCAGCAATCATGGACGCCGCGGCTTGCATAGGCCAACACACTATCAGACAGGACATTTTTATATTCAGCGACAGCCAGGCCTCTGAACTGACGCTCACCTGTCGTCGATCTCTACAAGAGATGGCCCAACAGAATCGCGTTAACCTCACATGGGTCCCGGGGCATAGGGACATTGAGGGAAATTGTAGGGCAGACGAACTTGCGAGGCAGGGCACGACCAAGCAGGTTCTTCGCGATAAAGAGCGCTTAGGTAGGCCGTTTGCCACATGCAAGCTTATGCTGAAGGAGTACACACTCCGCCAAGCCAACGAAAGATGGCTGCAATCTCCAGGATGCCGGATATCCAAAGAAACCTGGCCGAAATGGGATAATAAAAGATCAAGACAAATTTATGCCCTAAGCAGAATAGAAATCTCCATATTAATAGGCGTATTAACTGGGCACTGCCTCATTGGTAGGCACGCATAAAGACTTGGTGTGCCCTACCGACGCTGTAGGAGTTGTAAGGATGATGAGGAGGAGGAAACGGTGGAGCACCTCATCTGCAACTGCCCGGCTTTAAGTGGCGCGAAAATGCGCTTTTTGGGAGTTCCCTTCCTGGTCAGCGTACGCCAGGTCACGGAGCTGGACATAAAGGACCTGATGGCCTTCCTCAAGTCATCTAAATGGTTCGAGGAGGAGTAACGGTGTCGGTATAGGAAAGTCAGTCCCGGGATTCTGCTATGTGGAGAATTCCGTTAATACCGGGATATTCCATATGGCAGGGTCCTGGAACTGACTTTCCTAGTGTTGGTGGTATCACAACGGGCCTTTTAATACTGGCCTAGGTGTGCCTCTGCGGCAGCCACTTGAACCTAACCTAACCTAATCCCGATAAGTCCCAGTGCATAGTCATATACAAATAAATAATTAATTTAGACGACCACATAGAAATCAAGCTGAGCAACTCTGTGATAAAATGTGTTGTCACCGCTAAAAATGTGGGGGTAACTTTGAATAGAACCTTGTCGTAGAGTAACCACATATCCTGCGCTATTCGTAAAGTATATGGCATGCTCCGAAACCTATGGTCAACCCAACATTTTACGCCCTAGAAAATTCGATTACTTTTAGCCAAAACATACTGGCTCCCAACATTATTGTACGGTTGTGAGTTGTATTCGAATTGTGATAGTATAAGTCGTAACAAACTTTATGTTTTGTATAACGACATCGCCAGCTACATCTACAATAAAAAACGCTATGACCACATTTCTGAGTTTTCAAAGAAAATTTTTCGTTCGCTTAACGTAGTTCCTGTTAAATTTATCTTCTTAGTGACTGAGCATCAATAATTTGTCTTCTCTGTCCGCAATTGGAACACCTTGCCCCCAAATATTAAAGCTATTAAGGGAATGCTGCGTTACACCTTTCCCCCAAATATTAAAGCTATTAAGGGAATGCTGCGTTTTAGATTGGAATTGCTTCGATACTTTGCCGAATATTCCTGAGCACAATACCTTTAACCTTATACACCTTTCCCTCTTACTTCTTCTATCTATCATATGTTCTTTTATCACTATCGTTTTTACTGATCTTTTTCACTTGTCTAATCCTTATCTTTATCTACTTCTTATACTTTCCTTATTGTAATAGTCTAAATAACAAATTGTTAGGTTGTAAGTTTTTGTATTGTTAGTTTTAAGTTTTTACAAATGTTAATTTGTTATTATGGACAAAAACTGTAAAAATAACTTATGGTTGTGTGTTTGCCCGAAATAGGTTAGGTTCAAGTGGCTGCCACAGAGGCACACTTAGTCCAGTTTTGAAAGGCCCATTGTGATACCACGAACACAAGGGAAGTCAGTCCCGGGACCCAGCCATACGGAAAATCCCTGAGTTGTTGGGATTTTCCACATAGCAGAATCCCGGGACTGACACTCCTAAACCGACACCGTTACTCCTCCTCGAACCACTTAGACGACTTTATGAAGGCCATTAAGTCCTTCATGTCCAGTTTCGCGATCTGGCTTAGGCTATCCGGGAAGGGAACTCCCAAAAAGCGCGTTCTCGCGCCGCTTAAAGCCGGACAGTTGCAGATGAGGTGCTCCACTGTTTCCTCCTCCTCATTATCTTTGCAACTCCTGCAGCATCGTCGGTAGGGCACATCTAGCTTTTCTGCATGCCTACCAATGTGGAGATTTCCCTCCTAGTTAGGGCATAAATACGTCTAGGCCTTTTAAGATCCCATTTTGGCCAGGTTTGTTTCGATATCCGACACCCTGGGGATTGCAGCCATCTTTCGTTGGCTTGACGGAGTGTGTGCTCCTTCAGCATTAGTTTGCATGTGGCAAACGGCATACCTAAGCGCCCTTTATCCTGAAGAACCTGCTTGGTCGTGCCCTGCCTGGCAAGCTCGTCTGCCTTACAGTTTCCCTCAATGTCCCTATGTTCCGGGACCCATATGAGGTTTACGCGGTTCTGTTGGGCCAGCTCGTGAAGAGATCGACGACAGCTGAGCGTCAGTTCAGAGTTGAACGTGTATGAGCCAAGGGATTTGATGGCAGCTTGGCTATCGCTGAAAATAGCGATATCTTCTCCGATAACACGTTTGCTTAACCAGGCCGCGGCGTCCAGAATTGCCGAGACTTCCGCCTGGAAAACGCTACAATGATCAGGTAGTCTGAAGGAGAGCTCAAGGTCCAAATCCCTTGAACAAACCCCTCCTCCAACTCTGCCGTGCAACTTCGAGCCGTCGGTGCATATGGAAGTGCCACCATTTGTTTCGGGACATTAATCCGTCCTCTCCCAGTCTTCTCTGCTGGGAATGTTTATATTGAAACAGCTATCCCCGTCTGTAGTGGTCGCAGAACGATCTGTGCTTAGAGGGAGAAAGCTGTAAGATTCCCGAATACTGGAGTGTCCAATAGTACCCGCACCCCAACTGGAGGTTTCCCTTAGGCGCAGAGCTGATGCCGCCGCTGACCGAAACCCTTCAGGATCAAGTGGCAAAATGCCCAGAATGGCCGCGAGGGCTTCGTTGGGCGTTGCGCACCGCTTATACAGATCATATTGGATCTATGGACTTTCCGCAACAGATTCAGGTATGTTGCCTTGCTCGGCGCAGCCCACCATACGACGACTCCATACAGCATGATTGGGCGAATGATGGCCGTGTAGATCCAACTGCATACTCTAGGGCTGAGCCCCCATTTTTTGCCAATGGCTCTTTTGCATGTGTAAAGAGCGATGCAAGCTTTCTACTGGCGCTGAAGAACATTCTCCTTCCAATTCAATTTCCTGTCCAGAACTATACCTAGAAACTTGGCCTTATCCGACAAGCCCAGGCGCGTGCCATCTAGTTCTGGTAGGCTTAGTGGCGGTGTTTTGTACCGGTTGGTGAAGAGGACAAGTTCCACTTTCCCCGGGTTGATACTAAGGCCGCAACGAGAGGACCACGTCGAAACTTATCGCAGTGCTACTTGCATCAGGTCACACAGAGTTTGTGGGAACTTTCCTCAGAATGCAATAGGTAAATCGTCTGCGTATGCCACTATCTTCCCCCCCCCCCCCCCCCCCCATCTTGTGTCACGTAGCAACGAGTTGACTGTGAGGTTCCATAAAAGTGGGGACAGAACCAGACCTGTTAATAATTGATTAGTAATCGGTAATGATTAGCATTTCATTGATTATTTTTTGAGAAGCCACCTAATGATTGATTACCAATTACTTTCACTTTTTAATGATTATTTTTTCAATTGATTAAAAAAAAAATAAAAAAAAAAATAAAAAAAAATCAAAAAAATTTAAAAAAATCCAAAAAAAATCAAAAATTCAAAAGTAATCAAAAATAATCAAAAATAATCAAAAGTAATGATTACTTTTGATTACTTTTGATTTTTTAATTTTTTTTGATTTTTTTTCAGTACTGTTGTAGAAAAATATGTTCATACATAAATATGCACTTGCACAAACATACAAATGTATAGGTGAAGCAAGAAGTAACGGTGTAATCCCAACAAACATTTTTAGCTAATCTCAATTTGAGATGCATTTGAGAACCAATCACCTTCTCAGATCTCAAACGTGCGTTTTCAATGTGAGTAGAAATAACCGTTGATAGCACTCATGTCCACCTACATGAATTATTTTTAAACTGAATACCGTTATTGTTGACTATTTGTGTTATTGTTCTTTAATTGTCATTACATTATTACTTACATATTATTCACAAATATTACTAAATAGCATTACTTAAACAAAAATGAATAAAAATAAAACGATTCTACTTCTACTATTCTCTACACCAACAAAATGACTACGTCGTCCATTTTGGCTTAAAGTTATTAATCCCGGACCTCTCTCTATGGATAATAACCACTTAATTTTTGATCAATTGATCATTACTAGTCTATTTTGGGCATACATATGTAGTTGGTATGCCCACGTTTTACTTTGTGTAGCATACTTATATGTGTTCGAATAGAACCATCCGACCGTACCCATAGGGTTTTAAACGAGAAATGCACGACACTACCCGTTTAGATATAAAAGGGACAAATTTTCACCACTACAACGCATATAACCATCAAACCTGGCATTATTTCTCATATGTACATATACTTAGCGATCAAGGTTCATTCTAGAAATCCATGAGCCCCAAAGTGTAAGTAGATGTATATATTTGCATACAAAGATACACAGATGTTTATACTTTTAACAACAAAACTTTAAAATAATCCAAAAAAAATAAAAAAAAAAAAATAAAAAAAAATAAAAAAAATTAAAAAAAATCAAAAAAAATCAAAAAAATTAAAAAAAATCAAGAAAAAATCAAAAAAATCAAAAGTAATCAAAAAAAGCCGTTTTTGATTACTTTTGATTATTTTTATTTTTTTTGATTTTTTCTTGATTTTTTAATTTTTTTTTTTATTTAATTTTTTTTTTTTTTTTTTCTAATTGTAATCAATTAGTAATTGCTTTTTCTTGAAAGCAATTAAAATAATCATTAGTAATTAAAAAAATTTTCTAATCAATCAATTACTAATTACTAATCAAAATTAACAGCTCTGGACAGAACACCACCCTGGGGCGTTCCCCTTCTGACATAGCGTGATAACTCAACCGTACCAAGTGCAGAAGCTATTTTCCTTCCCCTTAGAAGTTGGTCAATTAAACCAGTTAGAGGTCTATCTACGCCCAGAGTAGTTAGAGCGGAGTTGATCGCCTCCGGGCTTATATTGTTGAAAGCCCCCTCAATGTCTAGGAAGGCCACGAGACAGTAGTCCTTTTCACACAGCGATTTCTCAATGACAGATACTAGGCTGTGCAGAGCAGTTTCTGTTGATTTACCCTTGGTGTAAGCATGCTGATAGCTACAGATAAGGTTGCTATCAATAGTCGTTGAGAGGTAGTCGCTTAGTATCCTCTCAAATGTTTTGAGTACAACACACCTTACCCTTTCCTCAGTGATGGGTATATTTACTGCCAGGTTTGTTGCAGATGCTAGTGGTGCGTCATGCAGATTCCCCGGAAAATGTGTATTCAAGAGCAGCTCAAGGGTTTCCTCTTCCATGCTGGTCCAGGATCCGTCAGGTTTTCGCAAATAGCTGATGGCTGTTTGACTTTTTGAGGGGACTCGTCTAAGTCTCGCTGTGTCGTCGACCTTTTCGACGCCAGTGCAGAAATTTCTCCACGAGGTTCTCTTCGCCTGTCTCAGAGCTTTTTTGTAGGCCCTTAGTTTAGCTTTATATTCGTGCCAATGAGGCTCAGTGCCGAGGCTCTTGGCCTTGTTAAATTGTTAAATTGTTTCCGGCATGATTTGCGGAGCGAGTCCAGATCGTAGGACCACCAATGTGGCCTGTTTTTACGCGTGGTTTTGGCACTGGACAAGCCTGTTCTAGAGCATTTGAGAGCGCCGATGTATATGTAATAACAAGATCCTCCAGCTCCTCTACTGATGAGGGGGCTTGTGAGGGCAGTACTGGTTGGTCTCTGTCTAATATTTCATTGTTTCTACAACAAAGTCTAAAAGCATTTCTATGTACCGGTGGTCGGAGAATGAATGTTCTTCAAGAACCCGCCACTTTCTATCCCTTTCACAAGCGCCTTCACTACAGATAGTGAGGTCTATGACCTGCTTGCGGGTCTTAGTGATAAAAGTAGGCTCATTACCCCGCTGCAATTTACCAGGTTGGTTTTTAAGAGGTAATCAAACAGAGACTCGCCCCTGGCATTGATATCGGAGCTCCCCCATTGGACATGGTGAGCATTAGCGTTCGCTCCAATAATAAGATTACCCGTGCAGAAATTTGACACCAGGTCTTTCACCTCCGTTTGTGGTGGAGGTTCTTCGGCGTCGTAGGGCATATAGACCGACGCCACCGTCAGGCGGGAGCTGCCGACCGTTAGACTGATAGCGGTAGTGTCACCATTGGTGTAGTTAGGTAGGAGAAAGGAGTTCAACTCAGACTTGACCAAAATACACGTTCTGACTTTGCTCTCCTCGCTGGCTCGAATGAGCTTGAAGCCCTTAGTCCCCAATCCGCAAATTCTCGAGCTATTGACCCAGGGTTCTTGGACGAGGACCACGTCGGCTTTAGAGAGATGACTACTTAAAGCAGCCACTTTAGATTTATGCAGATTAATCTGAAGCACCACCAACATGGGAGCACACAGACTTCCCTGTCGTCCCCATATCGTTGAGGTTTGCCCGATCCCGGAGTTTGTCTATCAACGACGAGTTGTTCCAATTAACTGCCGGATATAGCGTTGGGGGAGTCCTGCTGTCTGTAGCGTTAAATTTTAATCGCTCAGGGTTGGCTGCTACCACCGTGACGTCGAGGACTTCCTCGTCCTGTAGGCTGTCCTCCATCTCCGAGTTGTTCACAGCACTATCGCCAAGGGACGTGGCGTATAACATGCTTTCCGCATCGGAATCCTCCTCTTCCTCTTCTGGTATTTCGTCTTCCGGTTCCCCCGGAGCAGCCGAGAAGGCAGTGCGCTGAGCATCACAACGATATACGTGGATAACGATCTGGCCTACGCTGTAGTGTACTAGGCCATTGCACCTTTTAAGGGGCTCGATTGACTCTTTATTCATGGTGAACACCACCGCATCCCCGACCAGATTGACACTCCAGTCATGCGATGGGAGGCACGTATTCATTAGCCGTAGCATCCCGAGAATTCTTTCGGGTTCGTCAGGAATGGCCGGAATCCATGCCCTTGCCCTTGGACGAGCTGTCCTTCCAGTCGACGATCTCGATCTTTGCGCCCTTGTAGTCTTCAGCCAGTTTAGCAGCTGCTGCCTTGTACAGTGCTACAGTTTTTGCATCCTCACAAGCGAGTAATTTAATCTGACCCTGGTGCCAACCCGCATCCGTTACTCGCGCCGAACTACACGGAAACTCCGGAGCAACGTTGAGAAGAATGTTGCCGAGTTCATTTCGCACGTAACGCCACCGGTCCTTGGGGATGGCCAGACGGTCATTGCCTCGGTCAAGGACGCCTATAAGGATCCTGTCCTTGGTTACCTCAGCAAAGCTTAGTTTGCCCGCTCCAGGGGTATTCTGATGCTGCTTGGGAGGGGGATTTAACTCCAGGTCCGATCTCTGGCGCTTGAAAGGGTTAACTTTTAACCTCTTTGGCATGTAAGTATTTTGGAAATCCGGTATCACAGCTTTCGCTAACTCTACCGATTTTCTGGAATTCAGCGACAGCGATTCCTGCGGTACCCCTTCATACCTCTTCAGGATCTTTGCAGCCAATCTTTTCTCGTGGTATGTAAAGCGGCGGGGAGATGTGCCCCAGTAGTGCGGACCCGTAGTTGCCATCGCGGTCGCTCCCTTTGCCGAAATCTCAGTTGCAGCATCCTTCTCCTTCGAAATTCCGATGCCAGGTCGTGAGACCGCTGCCACAGACGTAAAGATACTAGTTTTCATATCAGCGGTTGATGGGAGTTTAGCATCCGCCGTTGTCCGCTTAGCTGCGTTGGCAACCGCACTGGTGCTAGCTCCCATCAAGTCAATCTGACTCGATAGAGGTTTGGTTGACCGACTCGTAGTTGCCATCGCTGTCGTTCCCCCCTTGATTGTGGAGCGGAGGTTATCCCCCGGCGTTGTTGTTGCTTTCTCGCTTGTTCCTCCATAGCTCTCCTCTGCTGAGGAGTGAAATTTGGCGTTGTTTGTTTTTTAGGTTTTTCGTTTTATTTTGAGTTCGTACGACCCATCGCCGGACAAGGCCAGCTTAGGGTCAAGGGAAGTGTAGGGGAAAATGTGTCGTCCGCCGCGGCAGAGCCCCGTACCGCGCTAAGGCCATGCTTACTCTCTTAGGCGACCCGGTATCAGTGAGGCTCCGTTCAAATACCGCCACGATTTGCCTCCCGGCTGCAAACGTCCAATGAGCACGGTTTCGCATAACACCTTGGATTGGGAGGGGGAAGATCTTTGTCGTCGCGCCAGAGAGGCTAGGCTGCTACCGTGATGAAGTGCCGTACGCAGCTATGATCACAAGGGCAGCATAGCCCTGTGTCTATCGACTTAAGCCCTCGTACCGCGGCAAGGTATCCACCCTTCGCGAGGGTAGCCCGAAATAAATATGATATGATATGATATTGCTGAAGAAGAACGCACCTTACCAAGGGAGACAAGAGTCACCATGGCACAGCTTAGGTCTAGATACAGTGTGATGTTAAACTCTTACTTATCCAGACTGAATGATACAATTTCAAGCAAATGCCCTGCCTGTGGTAGGACCCCCCATGATACCCTACATCTCTTCAATTGTCCAATTAAACCTACTCTTCTAACCCCTCTGTCCCTCTGGCCCAACCCTGTTGGAACTGCGCGTTTCCTTGGACTCCCGTTAGAAGAACTTGATGAAGATCTTCGGAATGATTATACAATCTAGCAGGGCAATGCATTGTTAACAACAACAACAACAACATACGCCTTCAATGTCATTAACACCCAGATAGCTAACGTTCTCAACCAGAAAAGGACTAATAACAGGAGGGTCCTAGTTGCGCTTTACCTGGCACAACCCTGCACTCAAAATCCGAACTACTCAGCAAACATACTAGTTCAATGTCTAAACATTTTGGTGGCATGTGAATACCAGATCATTGTTGATTAGCTTTAAACCAGTCAATACCAAACTACTCGGGGAAAATTCTAGTTCATTGACTATACATTTTGTGTTGTAATCATACTAGTTCATTACACCTTTCATGTACATGAAATAGTATTATAACTTTGGTCCGATGTTTGTAAGTATGAGAAAAAGAAGAGATGGACCCATCACTAAGTATACCGAAATGATCAGGATGACGAGATGAGTTGATTTAGCCATGTCCGTCTGTCTGTCTGTCTGTCTGTCTGTCTGTCTGTTTGAGATATTTGGCTGAAATTTCTAATATAGGAAACATTTGTCGGAACCAGCAAGATCGAACCGATATTACATATAGCTCCCATACAACCGATTGTTCCGATAAACGGATTTTGGGCTATAACTCCGGTAGTTAAAGTGGTAGGAACGTAAAATTTTGTAAAAGTTGCTTGCTTCATATAAGAAATATCTATGTTGAAAATCATCGAGATGGGATAAATATTTCACATAGCCCCCATACAATCGATTGTTCCGATAAACGGATTTTGGTAGATAACTTCTGTAATTATATAGGTAGGAAAGTGAAATTTCGTAACAATTGCTCTTTTAGAATGTGGAATGTCGATGTTGAAAATCAATGAGATTGGACCAATATAACACATCGCCTCCATATAATCGATAGTTCCGATCATTTCGGTATGAGCTAAAGTTAAATTGAAACAGGCTGTACTGGGGATCGAACAGTGAAAATCATGACGCTTATTCATGAAAGGTATAGAGCCTTCGGCACAGCCGAAGACAGCTTTCCTTACTTGTTTTTGATTATCTTTATGCCAGTCAATGCCAAACTACTCAGCAACAATATAGTTCATTGACTATACATTTTGTGGCGTATTCATACTATTTAATTTCTGATTAGCTTTAAACGAGTCAATGCCAAACTACTCAGCAGACACCTAGCTCGTTTACTATACATTTTATGGGTGTTTTCATACTAGTTCATTGCTGATTACCCTTAAACCAATAAACGCCAATCTAATCAGAAACCATACTTGTATACAACTAAAATTTTCTGGCCGAAATCATACTAGTCAGACAAATCCTGACGCATACTAGTATGCAAGTATATATGAATTTCGGGTTGAAATCATACTACACTTTTTTTCAGTTTATATTCAGAAAGTTTTCTGAATATCAATTGAAATTTTCTGAATGTTAATTGTATTTTTCTGCATATCAAATGGAAATTCTGAATATTAATTGTAACTTTCTGAATATAAACTGAAAAAGGTGTACTCAGAAAAAGTCTAAGCTATTTTAGAAAAAATACTAATCAGAAAGATTCTATTTCATACTACATAGTAAGGGAAAACATTATTTTGAATTTTTGGTTTGCTTCTCGTTTTCTCTTGTAAGGCACAGATGCTTTTCCGTGTTTGGGTAAATAAAAATATGATTCAGATGTATTTATGAACTATAGAGCATCTCGCCTAACAGGCAAAAAAAAGTCGGCAGTACCTACCCTCATATGAAACATTTAAAAAAAAAAAAAATTTTTCTGGTAAATTAAAGCCGTAAAAATCGTAAATCTTTTACGGCCTGCAATTAACTGACACTAGGTCGTTACATTAGGGTGGTAGAAACTGAGATATGGTGGGTAGGTACCACAACGGAGCGCCTGAGATTAATGAGCTTTTTTAGGAAAACCCCACTCCCTGAGACAAAAAAATTGGTGTATCACACTTTAAAATCCGACAATAAATGCCGAAGATATGAAGAAAAATGTAATTGGGCGATATCTAGGTTTGCCAGAAAAAAATTAATTATTTTTTTATACCTTTCATGAACATGAAACGGTATTATAACTTTGGTCCGATGTTTGTAAGTATGAGAAGAAGAAGAGATAGACCCATCAATAAGTATACCGAAATGATCAGGATGACGAGATGAGTTGATTTAGCCATGCCCGTCTGTCCGTCTGTCTGTCTGTCTGTCTGTCTGTCTGTTTGAACGCAAACTAGTCCCTCAGTTTTTGAGATATTTGGCTGAAAATTTGTATGCGGCCACCATTTTCCAATATAGGAATCATTTGTCGGAACCAGCAAGATCGGACCGATATTACATATAGCTCCCATACAATCGATTGTTCCGATAAACGGATTTTGGGCTATAACTCCTGTAATTAAACACGTAGGAACGTGAAATTTTGTAAGTGTTGTTATTTTTACATGTGAAATAAAGGTGTTGAGACTCATCGAGATGCGATAAATATTTCACATAGCTCCCATACAATCGATTGTTCCGATAAACGGATTTTGGGCTATAACTCCTGTAATTAAACACGTTGGAACGTGAAATTTTGGACGTATCGCTATTTTTATATGTGAAGTGTCGATGTTGAAAATCATCGAGCTGGGATAAATATTTCACATAGCTCCCATACAATCGATTGTTCCGATAAACGGATTTTGGGCTATAACTCCTGTAATTAAACACGTTGGAACGTGAAATTTTGGACGTATCGCTATTTTTATATGTGAAGTGTCGATGTTGAAAATCATCGAGCTGGGATAAATATTTCACATAGCTCCCATACAATCGATTATACCGATAAACGGATTTTGGGCTAAAACTCCTGTAGTTATATAGGCAGGAACGTGAAATTTCGTAACTATTGCTATTTTAGAATGTGAAATGTCGGGGTTAAAAATCAATGAGATTGGACCAATATAACACATCTCCTCCATATAATCGATAGTTCCGATAATTTCGGTATGAGCTTAAGTTAAATTCACACAGGCTGTACTGGGATCAAACAGTGAAAATCGTGACGCTTATTCATGAAAGGTATTTAGCCTTCGGCACAGCCGAAGACAGCTTTCCTTACTTGTTTTTAAATATTTTTCAAAAACACTTCATATGAGGGGAGGTACGGCCGACTTTTTTTGGTGATACGCTCTAATGAACAAGTATGTCAACTGCTATATTTCTGATGTATAAACACAGAAAAAATGGCACTGATAAAATCAACAATCTCCTACTGTTATCCTGAAGTCGACCAAATTTTGTAACTGCATTCAACTGTTGATTGAACAGTCCTATATTTGTAAATTTTTAATCAATAAAATTTGGTAAACTGACAGAATCTCCAGTTCATCCAACAACGAAGGTACTACCATTACTTTCATAGAACAAAGCTGTAATTAGACGCCGATAAGCATAAGTACATAATGGCATCATAGTAGACAACTGAGAAGTGTGATGTCGTAAAGAACAAAGCTGTAACTAGACGCTGGCAAGTAAAGTATACGATGGCGTCATCGTGGACACCTGGGCTGAGCGTTGAAGACACCTGAGTTCGATTCTTGGTGGAAACAAGGTCAGAACTCTGAAAAACAATTTTTTTCTTTTTATATTACGTTACGTTGAGGCGGCCGCCGTGGCGTAGGGGTTAAGTGCTTGGCCTTCTACACCAAGTCGTGTGATATCGACTTGCCGGGCGTCAACGTCAAAAAGTATTTAGAAAAAGAATTTTTCTGAAAACGGGGTCACCCCTCGGTTTAAAGAGAAAAATGAGCTTGCCCTATCAACCAAAATTACTGTCAATTATTATTCATTATTCAATGCTGTTGATTCAACTGCATTGAAACTGTTCACCTTAACTTAACAGTTAAGCTGTTATTTTAACAGAAGTTGTTATTTTGTTGTTCTAGGGGTTGCTGGTTCGATTCTCAGTGAAGTCAATATAATTTTTTTTTTTTTTTTTTTTTAATTAAGTCGAATCCTTCGTGAACGGTGGACACCTTGCCACGGTACAAGGGCTTAAGTCGATATCCACAGGGCTACGTTACCCTTGTGATCATAGATCCGCATGGCACTATATCACGAGAGCAGCCTAGCCTCTCTGGCGCGACGACAAAGATCTTCCTCCTCCCAATCCAGGGTGTTAGCCGATACCGTTGCTAATTGTACGTTTGCAGCCGGGAGGCAAGTCGTGGCAGTAGTCGAACGGAGTCTCTCTGGTACCGGGCCGCCTCAGAGAGTATCTACGGTGTACCGCGGTATGGGGCTCTGCCGGGGCGGACGACACACTTTCCCCTCACTCTTTCCTTGACCCTAACCTGGATGAAAAACATGATGAAAAACACAAAACAAAAACATTAAACAACACCGTCGGTATTTACAGCAATAGACTACAAGTCAAAAAAGCAACAAACAACACCTTCGTTCACTCCTCAGCAGAGGAGAGCTAGACTGGATCAAGCGAAAGCACAGCACCGGAGGACAACCTCCACTTCAAAATCAACCGGGGGACTGACAGCGATGGCAACTACGGGTTGGTCAACCAATAAATCTCTATCAAGTAAGAGTGACTTGACGGGAGCCAGCACCAGTGCGGCTGCCTACGCAGCTAAGCGGAGAACGGCTCATGCTGAACTTCCATCAACCGGTGGTATGAAAGCCAGTCTCTCAACGCCTGTGGCAATGGTCTCACGACCTGCTTCAGAGATCCAAAGGAAAGAGAAGTAGCAAATGAACTGTCAGCAAAAGGAGCGACCGCGATGGAAACTACGGTTCCGGACTCCCAAGAGACATCTCCCCGCTGCTCTACGTACCTGGAAAAACGATTGGCCGCTAGGATTCTGAAGAAATATGAGGGAGTTGCGCAGGAAACGCTGACGCTGAGTTCCAGGAAGTGTGTGGAGTTGGCACAATCTCTGATACCGGATTTCCTTAACAGTTATGTGCCAAAGAGGGTAAACGAAAACCCTTTCAAACGCCAGAGATCGGACGTGGAGTTAAAACCCCATCCCAAGCGGCATCAAAAGGACAGGATCCTTATAGGCATTCTTGACCGAGACAACGACCGTTTGGCCAACCCCATGGAACAGTGGCGGCAGGTCCGGAACGCGCTCGGAAACGCTGTCATCGACGTATATGGATGCGGTTTGGCACCAGGGACAGATTAAAATTGTCACGTGCGACGACGCAAGAACTGTTGCACTGTACAAGGCAACAGCTGCAAGACTGTATGAAGTCTACGAAAGTGCAAAAATCGATGTCGTCCCTGCAGAGCCTTAGCGAATTCTCACGATGCTGCGGATAGTGAATCCGTCCCTTCCGACGCAGGACTGGAGTGTCACTATGGTCGGGGATGAGGTAGGGCCTGATAGACAAGTGGTATTCACCATGAATAAGGAGGCACTCGAGCCTCTCGAAAGGTGTAATGGACTAGTGTACTACAGTGTAGGCCAGATCGTTATACACGTATACCGTGGCGATGCACAGCGCGCTGCCATCGCGACTGCTTCGGGAGACTCGGAAATCTTGCAGTCCAACGGGGAAAGCATGTTTTCCGCCAAATCGGAGATGGAATACAGTCTGCTGGGCGGGGAAGGCTTCGACGTCACGGTGGTAGCAGCCCATCCTGAGCGCAACATCTCTGATGTTTCAGACAGCACGGCTCCCGCTACACCAAACCGCGCAGTTTCTCTGAACAACTCGTCGTTGAAAGATAGCCTTCGGCATAGGGCAGACCTGGACGATATGGGGACGGCAGCGAAGTCTGAGCGCTCTCATGTTGGTGGTGCTTCAGATAAATCTACACAAACCTAAAGTAGCCTCGTCTGCTTCAAGTAGTCGTCTTTCTAAAGGAGACGTGGATGTGGTCCTCATCCAAGAACACACGTGGGTAGCGAGCCTAATTTCCTCACCAAAACTCGTAGGGAGGTCATAGACCTCACTATTTGTAGTGAAAGCGCTTATGAGTGGGTTAGAAAATGGCGTGTTCTTGAAGAATATTCATTCTCCGACCACCGATATATAGAAATAGTTTTAGACTTTCGTGTAGAGCCACCTATTATGAAGCGCAATACCAATTGGAAACTACACAATGAAATATTAGCCAGAGACCTACCAGTACTACCTCCACAAGACCCCTCGTCAATTGAAGAGCTGGAGGACCTGGTAATGACAGGCAAAGAGAACTTCGTGGAGGAATTTCTGCACTGGGGTCGAAAAGGTCGACGATACAGCGAGACTTAGACGAGTTCTCTCTGAAGCCTGACGGATCCTGGACCAGTACGGAAGGGGAACCCTTGAACTGCTCTTGAAGACACATTTTCCGGGAAAATTGCATAATGGAGAAACGCCATGGTAATGTTTATTCCTAAGGTGGTGAAGGCCGCCCAATACGAGCCAAAGGACTACAGGCCCATCAGTCTCTCGTCCTTTGCACTCAGAATCTTCGAGAGGATAATCAGCGACTACTTCTACACTACTTCTGATAGCAATCTTATCTCCAGCTATCAGCATGCTTTCACCAAGGGTAAATCAACAGAAACTGCGCTTCACAGCCTAGTATCTATCATTGAAAAATCTTTGGGCGAAAAGGATTACTGTCTTGTAGCCTTCTTTGACATTGAAAGGGCTTTCAACATTATAAGTCCGGAGGCTGTTAACACCAATCTTACTAATCTGGGCATAAGCAGATCCCTAATTGGACTAATCGATCAACTATTAAGGGGGAGGAAAATATATGCATCACTTGGTACGGTGGATTTATCACGCCTCAGGGTAGTGTTCTCCCCCCGTTTCTATGGAACCTCACTGTCAACTCCTTGCTACGAGACACATGCTGGGGGGGGGGGGGAGAGATAGTGGCATATGCAGACGATTTATTCATTGCATACAGAGGCAAATTCTCACAAACTCTACCTGAACTTAATGGCGTGAGCCTGAACTGGGCTGATAAAGCCAAATTCTTGGGCACAGTTCTGGAGAGGAAGTTAAGCTGGAAGGAGAATATTCTTCAGCGCCAGAAGAAGCGTGTGTTGCACTTTACACAAGCAAAAACGCCATGGGCAAAAAGTGGGGTCTCAGCCCAAAAATTTGCAGATGGGTCTACACTGCAATTATCCGACCTATAATGCTATATGGAGTCATGGTGTGGTGGCCTGCGCTGAAAAAGGCCACAAACCTGAATGTGTTGGGTAAAGTCCACAGATCTGGTATGATCTGTATTAGCGGCGCGCTAAGAGCAACGCCTAACGAAGCTCTCCAGGCCGTGCTAGGCCATTTTTCCACTCGATATGGAAGCGTACCGGGCAGCAGCGGCTCTGCGACTAAGGGAAACGTCATTCTGAGGCGTAACCACAACTGGATACCCCAGCATTCTAGGATCTTACAGTTTTCTACCTCTGAGCACAGATCGATGTGCGGCCCCAACATCCGACTGTTGCTTCAAAACGAACATTCCCAGCAGGGAGGAATGGGAGAGGATGGATCGCTGCCCCGCTACTAATGGCGGCATTTCTGTTTATACTGAGGGCTCGAAGCTAGACGTCAGAGTTTGAGGAGGGGTTTATTCAAGGGATCTGGAACTTGAGCTCTCCTTCAGACTACCTGATCACTGCAGCTTCTTCCAGCCTGGAGTCTCCGCAATCTTAGATGCCGCGATTTGGATAAGTAAACGATCTCGATCTCTTCAAGAGATGGCCCAACAGAATCGCATGAACCTCACATGGGTTCCGGGATACAGGTACATTGAGGGAAACTGTAAGGTAGACGAACTTGCCAGGCAGGGTACGACTAAACAGGTTCTTGGGGATAAAGAGCGCTTAGGTATGCCGTTTTCCACATGCAAGCTAATGCTGAAGGAGTACACACTCCGTCAAGCCAACATAAAGTGGCAACAATCCTCAGGGTGCCGGACATCCAAACAAACCTGGCCAAAATGGGATTAAAAAAGATCTAGAGACATTTACATAAGAAGGAGAGAAATCTCCATATTAATAGGTCTTTTAACTGGGCACTGCCTTATTGGTAGGCACGCAGAAAGACTAGGTGTGCCCTACCAGATTTCGGAACTGAACATAAAGGACTTGCTGGCCTTCATAAAGTCATCTAAGTGGTTCGAGGAGGAGTAACGGTGTCGGTTTAGGAGTGTCAGTCCCGGGATTCTGCTATGTGGAAAATCCCAACAACTCAGGTATTTTCCATATGGCCGGGTCCCGTTACTGACTTTCCTAGTGTTGGTGGTATCACAACGGTCCTTTCAAAACTGGCCTAAGTGTGCCTCTGCGGCAGCTACTTTAACCTTACCTAACCTAATAAGTATAATTTTAACACCGAAATAAAATATTGTTCAGAGTTTTTATATTGACTTCACAGAGAATCGGTCTCAGATCTCTTCAACCCAGTAGGTCGATTCTAATTTTGTGTTAGCCACACTAAAAGTCTCTAAACACGATCATCTGTTTTCGCTAATACTTTTATTGTGGCTAGTGATCGCGAATTAATTTGGTGGTACAAGTGTTTAATAGAAAAACAAATTTTAATTAAAAAAATGTCTTTTGAGTTTGTGGCGCTTAATTTTGTGAGAAATATGGAACTGAGGGAAGTGCCCATAATAAATAAACGTTCGCTGAAGGAAAGTGATGATCCCTTTGAGCTGCCATCGTCCCAGTTCCGGAAACTTTATCGTCTGCGTCCCTATACAGTATCCCCACTCCTGGAGCGTTTGGGAGGTTATTTAAAGGGGCACAGAATTACTTGCATATCACCAAAAAAACAGGTAAAACTAGGAAATTAGCATACAATACGCATATGTACATATATGAAAAGGAATTTCATTTCTCTGGCAGGTTTTGCGTACATTGCGATTTTATGCAACAGGGTGTTATCACCGGCCTGCAGGGGAGCAGTGGGGCATATCTATGAGCCAAACATCGATAAGCCGCTGCGTACATAGGGTTACTGATGCTTTCAACCGAAATATTATTTTTGATGAAATAAACTTCCCTATGACGCAGATGGAGCGCCAAGTTGCAAAGGAAATGTTTCTTCGACAGCTGCACCTTTTGTGGGAGGTACTATAGGTGCTATTGATTGCACACATGTTGCCATTTTGGCCCCTAAAATCCACGAAGAGGCATATGTAAATCACCACTCATTCCTTCATGTTCAATGTTCAAATGGAAAACGAGTATCCTAACTAGACGAGTGGCGTTAATACTTATGTGTATCCTAATAGATATGCGACTCAAATTTTAAATGTGAATTCCAAGTTTCCAGGAGCACGACATGATTCTTATATTTGAAGTTCTTGTTCTGTGCGGCGAGTTATGGAGAGAGCGTATGAGAATGGAGACCGAAATATGTCTTTGATTGGTATATTTTTTTTATACCCAGCGTACTAGTACTAGTATAAGGGTATTTAAATTTTGTCCCCATAACGCTAATACGTAACGGCGCAGAATAATTGAGATAGATATATGTAGAGTTCCATATATGAAAGTTCTTAGGTTGAAAAGAGAAGTTGATTAAGGCATGTCCGTCCGTGTACACGATAACTTGAGTAAAAATTTAGATATTTGAAATTACATGAAATTTGGCATACAGGTTACTTTTTGGCAATGCTAGGGTGCTACTGAAAATAGGCGAAATCGGATGATAACCACGATATCGAAAATCACATAAATTGACACATCTCGGTTTCATGGTGTTATAAAAAATATTGCTAATGCAACTGGTATCAATCGCTGGGTATTTAATGTTCGGCTTACCTAAACATATACTTCCTTACTTGTTTTTTAATTTATTATTCAATGTACATACATTACTAAAAACTAAAAAATCATTTTAGGGGACTCTGGTTATCCGTTGGAATCGTGGCTTATGACACCCTTGCCAAATCAACCGGAGGGCACAGCGAAATATAGGTACAACGAGTTACTTTGTAAAGCCAGAAACCCCGTTGAGCGACTTTTTGGTGTGTTGAAAGAAACTTGGCGGTTTTTGTCACGACAGCGGGTTTTAATGTACGATCCCGCGTTTGCTGCAAAGGTTGTGGACGCGTTCTCAGCTTTACACAATATTAGTTTGAGCGACCAACCATCTGAAGTTGAAGAACAAGTAGCAACCACCCGAAACACAACAAACCGAAGAAGAAAATTTTAATGATTTGAGCTCTGCCTCTTCCATTGCGAGACGTATCCACGATAGACTAATACCTAATTACTTTGCTAAAGGCCAATCAGGCAAGAAGCTGAACAAATAAAATATGGGTGATTCCTTGGAAACTGTTATATTTGTGTTCACCGACTTTAATGTCAAAAATTTATAAGAAACCGACATTTTTTTAAATAAACTGATATGCAGTCTTATATATCTCATCGAGTCATAAAAATTAAGTGCAAAATTTAATCATTTAATAGCATAGACTACTTTTGAACACACAAAAAAAGAAAAGAAAAAATGTCACAATTTATAGTGTCCCTTTGCTGCGGTCATATACTTTTAATGGCCTTAAGTATATGCTATAAATTGTGATAAAAACGAAATTTGCATAAGAAAGCTTTGAAAGAGGATAAAGACCGTAACAAGATTAAGGTGACCATCCGTCCTCCTTTGAGGAGGATTGTCCTCCGAAAATGCGGCTTGTCCTCCGAAAAATGTGTGTCCTCCTTTATTACGATTTTGTCCTCCTTTTTTGACGACTTTATACTCCTTTTTACAACCTTTATATTAAGTCGCTTTCTTGTTTGCACCACAATTTTCATACGAATTTGTGGAATCTTGCAAAGTCCTTTTAGGCAACTTCCCGTTGAGCTACAGACTTGAAACTTGGAATATAGTTCATAACTCCGTGACAAAGCAATGTGAATGAAAAAAGTATCCGCTAGGTGGTGAAATTGAGATTCTTGCGATCGACTTTTTAATAACATCCTGGCAACCTAGGGAGTTGAAACTTAGCACGTTTCCGGGCAAGGTGACTAAAATTTGTCGGTATAATTGAAAATCTTTGAAACACAGGGGAAATCTTGTGATCGATTTTTGAGCAACTTCCCGGTAAGCTATTGACTTGACACATTTGTCGGAACCCGTGGACAATGCAATCCCTCATCAAAAAAATTTCGATAAGTTTGGCATGGATCGAGATATTTCGAAAACTATTTTGAAGCTGAGAATCATGCGATCGACTTTTGACTAACTTCCTGGTAACATAGGAACGTGAAACTTGGCATTTAGTTGATAGAACGCTGGCAATACAATTGGTAAAAATCAAAATTCCATATAATTGCAAATCTTTTAAATGTTTTAAAACGCAGGGGAATCTTGCGATCGATCTTTGAGTAACTTTCCGGTTAGCTAGAGACTTCAAACTTGTCACTTCTTGTCGGACCCCATTGACAATGCAATATTTATTTATTATTTTCGTATTTTTCACGATGTTAAATAATTATACATACATACATATGTATATTAAAAAAGATGTGTTTTAATGCCGACAATTTGTCCTCCTTTTCTCAGTAATTTTTATGATTTTAGTGCATTTCGCTCGAAAATTATGGTCACCTTAATTAATTGGTTTTAAAACAATTTGCTTGACTAGGGTCCTATAGAGGACTAAACTTTGTTCTCCAGTTTTATAAAACATCAAAAAATGGTGGTCACAGTCGTCGTGTGAGAATATTAATTAACTTATAAAGTTAATATTTTTGACACATGTTCAGTCTAATGTTAACAACAAACTGTGCTAGAACAGGTTCCATTTCGAAGACGGGCAGGGAAGATTTTGCGCTTAATATATGTGTCACACTCTCTCATGTCACAACTTTACCACAACTTTTCTTCTAAACTACATACATTTTATTTCTAACGCAAGTCCAAAAATATTAAGCCATATTAAAATGAGAATGGATTAAACATGAAATGTCACAACCCTAAAATGTCACAACTTTTTATTCTACTGGTTTTGATACGTTTGTTTTTACAAGGATATAAAAAATGAAACACCATGAAATATCTGTCATCTTTTATAGTTCGTGTTAGGGAAAATGGTGTTGTGTTACCAGAAAATAATGGTCAACTTTCTCATAAAACCCGCCGGTAAACTGACGAAGCGGCAAATCCAATAGCGACGAAAAAAATCAATTTCTTAACGATCCACTTATCTTCTAATATTAAATATTTTTGTATTAACTGTTATTTATTGTTAATACATGAATAAAACGACTTTGAGCATATTGTTCATATAATATATGGCAAAATATAAAGTCTGAATTTAAATATTACCAAAATTCCGCGAAATTTCGCTTAAAAGGCAAAACTATTCATCCCATTAATGTACGGCATCGAGACTGCAGTCAAAAATTTCATTTTGATACCATTAATTAATAAGTTTTTGGTTAAATATTTATTTCAACACAAAAAAATAAAAAAAAATTATTAGCAAATAGGTGTTCTCAAAAGAGGTTAATGGGCTCTCTAAATATGAAACTGAATAATTTACTTGCGTTCAAAGCAGTTTATGTCATACTTGTAGCAAAACTATATGTTTTCGATATTTAAAATGCCTTTTTTCGATATTTGAAGAAGTGTATCAATTGGGTTCAGTGGGAGTTAATGGGAAAAGTTGTAGCGCAATTCGAATCAGGGACTTTTTCTTATATCCCATTTACACTATATGAGCGTTTCTTTTTCAGTAATCCAAATTTTTTAAAAAATTAACAGTCATGTCACGGATTTTGTTCAAATTCGGTTTACACGTAGGGACTATAAATTGGTTTGACACGTATTTTTTGTTTTGCCATTTTTTCGATTTTCTTCTTAGATATGATCTGTCAAAGTTTGGAATTTTTCTTGAAGTAATGAAAACATGTACCTACTCAATCCATCATATCTCGGCTTGTTCTAATGCTACAAACTTCAACTTGAGCTCATTTGAAAGCTAATGAATCAGGCTTTGGGTTTCTTAGTATTTTTTTTTTTTTGCATCTGGCCATTTTTTTAATTTTATTATAAAAATTGCATTTTTAACATTTCAACTGCACAGTGTTACCCACAACATTTTTAGTTCTAAATAATAGCATTGGATTGCTTATTAAATTCTCTACAAAATCAATATATTTCAAAGTGGGGTCTACATACGGACTTTTACTAAAAAACATATTTATAAGACTAACTCTATATTTTTTTATAAAAAAAAATGTAATCAAATTTTTTAACAAGCTTTTTTTGTAGTAGTTATAACATTGAGAGGTAATGCTATCCAAGTGAGATTTATAACAATAGAGCGAGATCGAACGGCCTTGAAATCTAAACTAATGTTTGTTTCAAGCAGAAATTCTGCGACTTCATTCTCCCTACTTGGTTAATGTGCTATCCTTCTTTCGGTAAACATGTAAGTTACGAGGACAAAAGGTTCTCGCTCTAAAAAAATTAAAGGGCCAACTCGCTCAGAATAAAACAACACAAGTTAAGTTAGATTACAGAGTTTATTAATTACTAGCTGGTGCCCGCGACTTCGTATGCGTCTAATTTCTGTTTTTTTTCAGCTGGGTTAGCAAGGAATAAAATCCAACATGTAAGCTTTAAAGTTTGCCTGCTCGATAAACCCAAATTTCGGCCACATTTTATGAGATATCTCCGGGGTAGCTTAGGTATTGAAATTAATCAATTGGTTTATGACAGCATTCATAAACACCTTTTGTTTGATACTCATAATGTACTAACAAATTTTTGTGGAAATATTCGTCGATACCTCCGAAACCGGTCGCGCTATCGAAATTTAAATTTATCTCCCAAACCAATGCAGATATTTTAATGAATCACATTGCATATTAAAGCACTCATTGGCACCTTTCGTTTGACACCCATATTGTACTAAGACATTTTTGGTCACCCCTGGTCCACATATTGGGTGATAACCCCAAACCCGTTGAGATATCGCAAAAAATAATATCTTAAACTTTAAGTTGATCGTCTAGCAATCCAACGATTCAATTCCATTCAGTACTTTTAGAGTGTTACGACCACAAACATACAGACAGACATGGTCCACATATAAAGTTTCCACATAAAGTTTCCAGATAAAGTTCATTACTTTCAGAGTGCATTGCATAGTAAACTAGGATGGAACTTTATTTTATGACTCTGACTTAACAAAATAAGAAACAGGAACAAAATTGTAAAACTCATTTACTGTGTGGTGTTTGGGTACAACTTTATTTGTCAAAAATGGTGTGCACATTCAACAAATGTAGTTAAGAGTAAAAATATAAATTTCAAGTGAAACGGAAGTCTCTAGATAATCGATGGGCCAGCTCAATTACACTACTCTACACACATTCTGTCCTATGAACCAAATATACTTTTTCGGAAAATGGATAAAAAATAAAAATGCACGTGTATCGGCGATATTCATGTACACGTCAGAATTTTTATACCTTTCAAGAACATGAAATGGTATTATATTTGGTCCGATGTTTGTAAGTATGAGAAGAAGAAGAGATGGACCCATCAATAAGTATACCGAAATGACCAGGATGACAAGCTGAGTTGATTTAGCCATGTCCGACTGTCTGTTTGAACACAAACTAGTCCCTCAATTTTTGAGATATCTGGCTGAAATTTTGTTTGTGGCCACCATTTTTTAATATAGGAATCATTTTTCGGAACTGGCAAGATCGGACCAGTATAACATATAGCCCCTATACAACCGATTGTTCAGATATAAGATTTTTTGGCCAAAACTTCCGCAATTAAAAAGTTAGGAACGTAAAATTTTGCAACTCGAGTACTTTTTATTTATGTAGTGTACATAGTGAAAATCAACAAGATCGGGCAAATTTAACATATAGCCCCCATACAACCGATTGTTCAGATATAAGGTTTTTTGGCCAAAACTTCTGCAATTAAAAAGTTAGGAACGTAAAATTTTGCAACTCGAGTACTTTCTATTTATGTAGTGTATGGAGTGAAAATAAACAAGATCGGGCAAATGTAACATATAGCCCCCATACAACCGATTGTTCAGATATAAGGATTTTTGGCCAAAACTTCTGCAATTAAAAAGTTAGGAACATAAAATTTTGCAACTTGAGTACTTTCAACTTATGTAGTGTGTAGAGGAAAATCAACAAGATCGGGCAAATTTAACATATAGCCCCATACAACCGGTTGTTCCGATATAAGGTTTTTTGGCCAATACTTCCGCATTTAAAAAGTTAGGAACATACAATTTTGCAACTTGAGTACATTCTATTATGAGTGAAAATCAATAAGATCGAGTCATTATGACATATGTATACCTCCCATACAATCGATTGTTCCGGTATAAGAAATTTGGGCCATAACTACCGCCAATTAAAAAGTTATGAACGTAAAATATTGCACCTTTAGTACTTTTTACATATGTAATGTGTATAGTGTAAGTCAGTACAATTGAACACGTATAATATATAGCCTCCCTACAATCGATTGTTCCGATAACTCGGATCCTATTATTTTATAAGTTTTTTTAAATTATAACAAAGATGTGCAATGTGTATAGTAAATATAGTTAAATTGAAACAGGCTGTACTGGGGATCGAACAATGAAAATCGTGACGCTTATTCATGAAAGGTATATAGCCTTCGGCACAGCCGAAGACAGCTTTCCTTACTTGTTTTTTTTATGTACGTACAGACATTTTTTGAATATGCAGTTTTGTAGCCCATACAATTTTACTCTAAGAATGTGCAAGTTATAACTCCCTACAAATTTTCCCTGAATTATTAGAATTTTTCTTTCAGGGGTGTTGAGTGTTTTCCTCCATACAAAAGTAAATTTAGTTTGTGACTTGTATGGAAGAAAACACTCAACATCCTTCCCAAAAAAAATTCTAAAAAATCAAGTAAAATTTTTAGCGAGTTCTAACTTGCACATTGGAGTGTAATGGGGTGTGGTTGCTGAGTGACCGCGCTCAATCCCGACTCTTGCGTCCTCGTTCGTGCACTCTGGGCAACGTTGAGCTACCTAGGCTCGCGGCAGAAAGAGAGGGAGCCCCGGGGGGGCCACTCTGACATACTTGGTTTAAGGGCTCACCGGGGTCTTTTTCGCAGCGTCTGTACACCAAGAGGTGCGGCTGTAAGCGGGCGTCTGTCTTGAAGCAAGCGGCTCGCTATATAAATGTGCAAAACTTTCCCCTCCCAATCCAGGGTGTTATGCGATACCGTGCCCATTGGACGTTTGCAGCCGGGAGGCAAATCGTGGCTGTAGTCGAACGGAGCCTCACTGATACCGGGCCGCCTCAGGGAGTAACTATGGTCTTACCGCGGTATGGGGCTCTGCCGCGGCGGACGACACACTTCCCCTTACACTACCCTTGACCCTAAGCTGGCCTTGTCCGGCGAGGGGTCGTACGAACAAGATGAAGAACACACAAAATACAAAGCAATTAACGACTTTGTTTACTCCGCAGCAGAGAAGAACTATGCTGGAGCAAGCGAAAACACAACGCCGGAGGACAAACTCCGCCTCAAAGTTAACTGGGAGGCCGACAACGATGGAAACTACGGGTCAGTCATCCCCCAAACTGCTATCAAGTAAGAGTGACTTGATGGGAGCAAGCAACAGTGCGGCTGCCTACGCAGTCAAGCAGAAAACGGCGGAAGCTAAGCTTCCATCAAGCGCTGGTACGAAACCCAATCTCTTCACATCTGGGGCAATGGTCTCACGACCTGGCTTCAGAGTTTCGAAAGAGAAGGACGACGCCGTAAAGGGAGAGACCGCGATGGCAACTACGAGTCTGAATCCCCCCAAAGAGGCATCTCCCCGACGCTTTGCGTACTGGGATAAAAGAAAGGCCGCAAGGATCCTTAAAAGATATGAGGGAGCATCGCAGGAGAAGCTGTCGCCGGAAGAAAGGAAGATGGTGGAGGAAGCGAAAGCTCTGATACCAAATTTCCAGAGGCCCTATGTGCCTAAGAGGGTGAACGGTAATCCCTTCAAACGCCAGAGATCGGACGGAGAGGTAGACCCCCATCCGAAGCGGCATCAGGTCAACCCCGTAGTGGGAAAACTCAGCTTTGCTGAAGTAACCAAGGACAGAATCCTTATAGGTTTCATTGACCGAGGTAACGACCGTTGGTCCATCCCCAAAGACCAGTGGCTGTATGTCCGGAATGAAATGGGCAGGGCCCTCCTCCACTTAATGCGTGAGTCTCCGGGTAGTCCGCCGCGAGGTACTGACGCGGGCTGGCACCAAGGTCAGATCAAAATATTCGCGTGCGAGGATGCAAGAACTGTCGCACTGTATAAGGCAGCAGTTGCAAGACTGGGTGAAGTCTATCCAGGGGCAAGACTAGATGTCGTCGACTGGAAGGACATTCCTGCTCGGCCAAGGGCAAGGGCATGGATTCCTGCCGTCCCTGCAGAACCCGAGAATATTCTTGAGATGCTGCAGGTCTGGAATCCGTCTCTCCCGACGCAGGATTGGGGCGTCAATCTGGTCGATGATGTGGTTGGGCCCAATAGACAGGTGGTTATCACTCTGAATAAGGAGGCGCTCGAGCCCCTTAAACGGTGCAACGGACGAGTGCATTACGGCTTGGGTCAGATCGTGATCCACGTATACCGTGGCGATGCACAGCGCGCTGCTATTCCGGACGCTCCGGAGGACTCGGAGATCGAGGCATCGGAAGGGAAAGCAGAGGAGTCCGACGCGGAAAGTATGTTATCCGCCACGTCAAATTGCGATGGTGCTGCGAACAACTCGGCGATAGAAGAAAGCCTGCTTGACGAAGAAGGCCTCGACGTCACGATCGTGGCTAAACCTGAGCACACTAACGTTGATGCTGCTTCAGACAGCAGGGTTCCCGCCACGCCAAATCGTGCAGGTGCTCTGAACAACTCCTCGTTGAGAGACAGCCCCCGGAACAGGCCAGACCTCGACGACACGCTGGCGGCAGGGATGTCTGAGCTCTCTCATGTTGGTGGTGCTTCAGATAAATCTGCACAAATCTAAAGCAGCCTCGGCTGTTTTAAGCAGTCGTCTTTCTAAAGGCGACGTAGACGTGGTCCTTATCCAAGAGCCCTGGGTCAATAGCTCTAGGATCTGTGGATTGGGGACTAAGGGGTACAAGCTCATCCAAGCCAATGATGAGGGCAAGGTCAGAACATGTATTTTGGTAAAGTCTGAGCTAAACACCTTTCTATTACCCAACTACTCAAATGGCGACGTTACAGCTGCCAGCTTAACAGTCGGCAGCACCAGCCTAACGATGGCGTCGGTCTATATGCCCTATGACGCCGAAGAACCTCCTCCACAAAAGGAGGTGAAAGATCTGGTGGATAATTTCTGTACGGGTCATCTTATTATTGGAGCTGACGCTAATGCTCATCACGTCCAGTGGGGAAGCTCCGATATTAACGCTAGGGGCGAGTCTCTGTTTGACTACCTACTAACAACTAACTTGGTGGTTTGTAACGTGGGTAACGAGCCTACTTTTATAACTAAAGCTCGTAGGGAGGTTATAGACCTCACTGTTTGTAGCGAAGGTGCTTATGAGTGGGTCAGAAAATGGCGTGTTCTTGATGAGCATTCATTTTCTGACCATCGGTACATAGAAATTGTGTTAGACTTTATTGTTGAGCAGCCAGTCATGAAACGAAATCCACGCAACACTAACTGGCAGCTACATAACCAAATATTAGCTAGGGACTACCAGTATTACCTCCACAAGCCCCCTCATCAGTGGGAGAACTGGATGATCTGGTAACGACCTTTACAACGGCGCTCTCAAATGCCCTAGAGCAGGCTTGTCCAGTACCAAAACCACGCGGCAAACATAGACCCCACTGGTGGTCTTACGACCTGGATTCGTTCCGTATATCATGCAGGAAGCAATTTAACAAGGCCAAGAGCATCGGTACGGAGCCTGAATGGCTCGAATATAAAGCTAAACTGAGGGCCTATAAAAAGGCTCTAAGGCAAGCGAAGAGAACTTCGTGGAGAAATTTCTGCACCGGGGTCGAAAAAGTCGATGATACAGCGAGACTTAGACGAGTGCTATCAAAAACTCAAACAGCCATTAGCTATTTACGGAAGCCTGACGGATCTTGGACCAGCACGGAAGGGGAAACCCTGGAGCTGCTCCTGAACACACACTTTCCGGGGAACTTGTATGATGCACCTGTAGCATCTGCAACAAACCTGGCGGTAAACATACCCATTACGGAGGAAAGGGTAAGGTGGGCAATCAAAAGCTTTGAGCCGTTCAAGGCAGCCGGGCCAGACGGGATTTTCCCCGCACAACTTATAAACACGCTGGAAATATCAGCTAAATGGCTGGTAGTTCTCTATTCAGCCTGCCTGGCTCTTAATTACATTCCGTGCTCCTGGAGAAGCGCCACGGTAGTCTTTATTCCAAAGGCTGGGAAGGCCTCACACTATGAGCCTAAAGACTACAGACCGATCAGTCTCTCGTCTTTTGCACTTAAAACCTTCGAGAGGATAATTAGCGATTATCTCTCCTCTACTATTGATAGCAACCTTATTTCTAGCTATCAACATGCATACACCAAAGGTAAATCAACGGAAACTGCGCTCCACAGCCTAGTCTCTATTGTTGAAAAATCATTGCACGAAAAGGAGTACTGTCTCGTGGCCTTTCTGGACATCGAAGGGGCTTTCAACAATATAAGGCCGGAGGCTATTAACACTGCTTTAACAAACCTGGGCATAAATAGGTCTCTTATTGGACTAATTGATCAACTACTAAAGGGAAGGAAAATAGTTTCTTCACTGGGAACAGTTGATCTTTCACGCTATGTCACAAGAGGAACGCCTCAGGGTGGTGTTCTCTCCCCGCTCCTATGGAACCTCACCGTAAACTCGCTGCTACGAGACACAAGGTGGGGGGGCGGGAAGATAGTGGCATATGCAGACGATTTAGCTATTGCATATAGGGGCAAATTCCCACAAACCCTGTGTGACTTGATGCAAGTAGCACTGCGAGAAGTTTCTTCATGGTCCTCTCGCTGCGGACTTAGCATCAACCCGGGAAAGGTGGAGCTTGTCCTTTATACCAGGCGGTACAAGATACCACCGCTGAACCTACCAGAACTAGATGGCGTGCGCCTGAACCTAGCTGATAAAGCCAAATTCCTAGGCACAGTTCTAGATAGAAAGCTTAACTGGAAGGAGAATGTCATCCAGCGCCAGAGGAAAGCGTGCATTGCACTTTACACGTGTAAAAGAGCCATTGGCAAAAAATGGGGGCTCAGCCCCAAAATTTGCAGATGGATCTACACTGCGATAATCCAGCCAATTTTGCTGTATGGAGTCGTGGTATGGTGGCCTGCGCTAGGAAAGGCAACAAACCTAAATCTGTTAGGAAAAGTCCACAGATCGAGCATGATCTGTATAAGCGGGGCGTTAAGAACAACGCCCAATGAAGCTCTCCAGGCCATTCTTGGCTTTTTGCCACTCGATCTGGAAGGGTACCGGGCAGCAGCGGCATCGGCTCTGCGTCTAAGGGAAACGTCCGTCTGGGGCGCAAGCACTATTGGACACTCCTGTATTCTAAGATCTTACAGCTTTCTCCCTCTGAGCACAGATCGGTGTGCGACCACAACAGTCGGAGATTGTTGTTTTAGAATAAACATTCCCAGCAGGGAAGACTGGGAGAACATAGATCGGTGTCCCGCTACTAATGGCGGCACTTTTATATACACCGACGGCTCGAAGTTAGACGGCAGAGTCGGAGGAGGGGTTTACTCAAGGGATTTGGACCTAGAACTCTCCTTTAGACTACCTGATCACTGCAGCGTCTTCCAGGCTGAAGTTTCTGCAATCATGGACGCCGTGACTTGGATAGGTAAACGCACCATCGGACAGGATATCTGTATTTTCAGCGACAGCCAAGCGGCCATCAAATCCCTTGGCTCTTACTCGTTCAACTCTGAACTGACGCTCAGCTGTCGTCGATCTCTTCAAGAGATGGCCCAACAGAACCGCGTGAACCTCACATGGGTCCCGGGACACAGGGACATTGAGGGAAACTGTAGGGCAGACGAACTTGCCAGGCAGGGCACGACCAAGCAGATTCTTCAAGATAAAGAGCGCATAGGTATGCCGTATGCCACGTGCAAGCTAATGCTGAAGGAGCATACACTCCGCGAAGCCAACGAAAGATGGCTACAAGCCCCAGGGTGCCGGATATCCAAGCAAACCTGGCCAAAATGCGATCTTAAAAGATCTAGACACATATACGCCCTAAAAAGGAAGGAAATCTCCATATTAATAGGTGTTTTAACCGGGCACTGCCTTATTGGTAGGCACGCAGCAAGGCTAGGCGTTCCCTACCGACGATGCTGCAGGAGTTGCAAAGATGATGAGGAAGAGGAAACGGTGGAGCATCTCATCTGCAACTGCCCGGCCTTAAGCGGAGCGAGACGGCGCTCTCTGGGAGTTCCCTTCCTGGTTAGCTTAAGCCAGGTCGCGGAGCTAGACATAAAGGACTTGATGGCCTTCATCAAGTTATCAAAATGGTTCGAGGAGGGGTAGCGGTGTCGGTTAGGAGTGTCAGTCCCGGGTTTCGGCTATATGGAGAGTCCCAACAGCACTGGGATTTTCCATATGGCCGGGCCCCGGGACTGACTTTCCTAGTGTTTGGTGGTATCACAACGGGCCTTTTATTACTGGCCTAGGTGTGCCTTTGCGGCAGCCACTTCTACCTACCTACCTACTTGCACATTCTTAGTGTAAAATTTAGTGGGCTACAAATCTGCATACTAAAAAATTTTCTGAAAATTCTGCCAAAAAAGTTCAAAATTTATATACACGTCAGAATTTTTTTATGAACATGCATAAAAAAAATTCTGACGTGTACATGAATATCGCCGATACACGTGTATTTTTATTTTTTGTCCACTTTCCGAAAAAGTCTATTTGGTTCATAGGACAGAAAAAAAGGTCGTTTTTGTACCGCAGTGTTATCGATGGAAATGCGTTCATTGATATCGGCAATAATATTGTGATGCGTATTCTTAAACAAGTAACGTTATATTAGGTACATTCACTATCAGCATTAGTACAGCATTATAACGTGCTTTTTTGTTTCAACCAAATTAAAGAAAAACTAAATAAACTACTACGACCTAATCCCATCCATACACTGAACCAAAAAAGTACATATTTTCTACGAAAAAGTACATATATTTTACGAATTTTTTTCATTAAAAGCTCTCCAAAGAACGTTTTCGTAGAATTTAAGAACGAAAATTCGTAAATATTCATATCAAACAAAATTTCAATAATAATACTTAAAATCCAAGAACTCATTCTTAGAATCTACCAACTCATTCTTAGAATATGTCAATACATACTACGACCTCATTCTTAGAACGTATGAAAAGATTCTTAAATTGTACGAACTCATTCTTAGAATATGACAATCCATACATAAATTATACGAACTCGTTCTTAGAATGTATGAATCCATTCTTAAATTTTACGAACTCATTCTTAGAACTCAAGAATCCATTCTTAAATTTTACGAACTAATTCTTATAATATACGAACCCATTCTAAGAAAATCCAAAAAACGAAGCATATTATCCATGAAACTTTAATTATTATTGTTAAATATTATTTACAAAAAAATTGTATTTAAAAGTAGTAACAAAATTTGCCAAAGTACATAGTTTTTATATATCGTCGCTCTCAACGAAAACTAATACGGTTCGTTGTTATCGTAGAAGACTAGCCCACTTCGTTCTCTGCGTGGAAGACTAACACACTTCGTTTCTGCGTGGAAAACTAGCATAGTTCGCATAGAACTGAAGCGTGTTAGTCTTCGACGCAGAGAACGAAGTGTTCCATGCTAACTGAACCATGCTAGTCTTCGTTGGGAGCGACGATATGTAGCTAATATAATGCTTAGTTCGACTAACGTAGAGATTGGCACGGCGCTAGCAGAATTCGGACACGATCTACACGTCGGGTGGATAGATAGATAGTAGTGTCGTATGCAGAATTCATCAAAGGCGGAAAAAAATCTCGTTGCTACCATTAGTGCCATAAGCGCTGCCATGCGCCACCAGGATTGCGATCGCCAGGGTTCTTGTGTCTTGAAATGTGTTGTTTGTGTCTTTGAAGTCTATGTCCATCTGTAAAATAATTGAAAAGTGTTTAGCACACACTTTAAGTTAATGGCAAATAGTAAACTTACCTTTTTACACTAAATTGAAGGCAAATTCATTTATATTAACTGTGTATTTATTTACATATAGCGAATTTGCCTTGACTATATTCAGCATTTAATATGAATGAAACATTTTTCACAGTGACAGCTGTCTGCTCAGGTAAGAAAATGTTGGTTCAATCTATGACACTTTCCTAAATAATAAGAAAAAGTTCTTGTAATCATAGTGAAAAAATTGTACGTACATAATTTCTTAAAATTTAAGAACAAATTCGTAACATTTAAGAACAAATTCAGCCAAAAAAATAATGAATTTTAGTTCTTATATTTTAAGAACGAAGTTCTGACGTTAGTAAAATGTAACGTATTTTTTCTTAAATTATATGTAATTTTTCTTAGATTCTAAGAAAAAATCAGCGTGAACTTCTATGAAACTTTGTTCGTAAAAAACATGTACGTTTTTGGTTCAGTGTATCTTTGGGGCGGGCGTATAACTCGCCCAGTACGAGTACGTCTGAGATAAGGTTCATTGCCCTCTTGTGTGGATCTTTCAGATCGGGTTTCCGATTCACTTTCCGAACCAGAGCTACCAGCGGTAATATATTCATCTGACAGATCACTAATCGTGGACGCTGATGGCCCTGGTTCTTCAATGCTGCCTCTCCCACTCAGCGAATGATCTAATTGGCTAATTCCCCGGCCCTGACGTGTCTGACCATTCCGTTTAATGCCCTCCTCCAGCAATTCATCACCGGCGTCTATTTCATTATTTTTAACTTTTGCAATAAGACGTCGATTTCTCTAAAAGTGATTATCAAAGTTGTCCTTAATTACGTATGAGCGATCATTTACCTTCTCTACTACACTACCATAATGCCATTGATTTCCATTTTTTTTTTAAACATAACTAGATCCCCGGGTTTTAGTATTGGTAAAGACTTAGCGTTTCTATCATAATACAATTTTTTGGTTTTTTGGTTTTTTTATTTTTGTTTGTTTTATGGTTTCCTCGTTTAGATTGTTGCGACAAAGCGTCCGCCCTGCTATTGGCAATGCCGTTTTCACTACCCTGCCAAAGAACAACTGGGATGGTGATAAATTCATGCTGGCTATCGGGGTCGTGTTATATTCCAGAATTCTGTAGGGATATTGTAAAACATCATGAGCCTCGTATGACCGTTTCAATATGTTTTTTTGCAAGTGCAACACCCTTTTCAGCCAATCCGTTACTTTGCGGGTATCGGGAGCTTGATAACCTCATTTGTATGTTATACTCATTTGCGAAGGTTATAAATTCCCGTGAACTGAATCGAGAGTTGTCCGACTTAAGAATGGTTGGGTATCCTAATTTGTTAAAGTTGTATTTTAATTTTTCAATTATAAGTCGTGAAGTTTTATTAAGTAACGGTTCTACCATCAGATAACCCGATTATGTGTCAATTATAGACACGAAATCCCGCCCAGTATATTCAAACAAGTCTATGGCAACAATTTCAAATGGGTATTGCGGTGCATCTTCTTGGACTAGTTCTTCCTTCTGATTATTTCGTTTAAACTTTTGACATATATTACAACATTCCACCAGAGTTTTTATTTGTTCGTTCATATTTCGCCAGTAGTAGTTCGCTCTAGCACGGGCGAGGGTTTTTTCTATACCCAGCTGCGGTGCATGCAACCATTTGCTAATTTTTTCTTGCAACTCAGTAGGAACTACTAATCGATGATTACGGAACAAAAGCCCATTTTCAAAATGGAGTTCGTTTTTAAATTTAAACCACACTTTACTGAATTCATCTAAAAGGGTATAATTCGGCCAACCCATCTCTACCCATTGACAAATTCTGGAATACTTCAGATCCTGTTCCATGACCCGCCGATTGAGATCATAACTATCTTTTGACATGCAAACCGATCGTGTGACAGAATGTATGATGGACGACAGCTCTGCAATGTCTTCCGAGTATGGTAACTGAGCGCGCGAAAGGCAATCTGCTACAAGCATTTCCTCTCCGGGCTTATAACGGACGGACGTTTTGGGATATTTAAGAAGTAGCATGAACATTCGCTGCAACCTTGCAGTAACATCATCAATGTCGCGTTTTACTAAGGTGGTTTGTGGTCACTCTCGATGGTGAATTCTCGCCCGTATAAAAAGAAATGAAATCGTTGGCATGCAAATACAATGGCCAACAATTCTTTCTCAATCTGAGCCCACTTTTGCTCACTGCGGCTTAATGTGCGCGAAGCGTACCCAACAGAGTGTCCGTTTTGGAGTGATACACATCCTAAACCGTCTTTGGATGCACCTGTTTGTACTACTACTGGTTTTTCAGGGTCATATACTGACAGCACTGTGTCAGATGTGATTGATTGTAATAAACTTTGCATCTCGTGCACTATTCAACATCATTACGAGTTAACCTTCGCAAATCTGCTGATCGCTGTGAAAAATTCGGAATAAATTTAGCAAGATATTTAAACAGTCCGAGTAACCGCCAAACATCCTGCTTGCTTTCTGGCTTTTTCATATTTAAAATAGCTTCCCTGTACTTGATATTCGGTCTAACATTACCCTCTGATAAAACGTGACCCATAAAGTTAACTGCTGATTTTCTATATTGAATTTTATTGGCATTAAGTTTAATTCCATTTGCCCTGGCACGATCTATCACGGCCGATAAAATACGATCATGTTCTGTTTCGTTTTCTGCTATAATTGCCAGGTCATCAAAGTATGCGATGACGTTTGGCATATCCCCAAATATTTCTATAATTTTTCTTTGGAACATTTCTGGGGCACAGTTAAGGCCAAAGGGTACCCGGTTGAACTTGAATCAACCAAAGGGGATCATGAATGTGGTCAATTTGGAGCTCTCACTGTCCAGTTCCATGTACCAGAACCTATTAATCAAATCAAGGACTGTGAAAACACGTTTTTTTGCTAAGCGAGAGATTGTCGAAATAAGAAAATGTTCCCTCTGAATACATTTATTTATCGGCTTTGGGTCTAGACCAAGCATCGGCGCCCCATAGATCTTAAGATCAGTCAAACAAGTTGGATTCATCACAGAGACACGTTGTACTCTTGGTTTACCAAATGATTTAGTCGTCGCTGGGCAAGGGGCGAAACCACATCACGTGGGGGTGTCGCTAATTTGGTCAACGAAAGTTAAAAATATAGTTCGGACGATCACAGCGCGTGTATAAGCGTTCTCACTTATACACCTGCATTTACAAATCTGCCGACCCATGGTCTAGACAAATCCGTAATTTGCCATTAGGTTTTTCCACAATTTGCAAATTATTAACCCATTGAGTAGGATAATTAACAACCGAAACTACCCCATCATGTACCATAACTTTAAGCTCACTTTTAAGTTTGTCGATCAGGTGTAAGGGTATCCTTTTTTTATAGTGTAGTACCGGTTGTCCATTTTCTTTTAGCTTGATTGAAAAGGTTCCCGGAAATTTCCCTACTCGCTCAAACAAATCAACAGTTTGTTCTATAAACTCTTCTTTTGTGGCGGGTAACACCCTAATAGAATCAATATCAACCCTTGCCATCAGCCCAAACCTTTCGCAGGATTCCAGGCCAAGTATTGGTTCGCATATATTATCGACAAGAACAAAACGAGAAGACAATGTTTTTTTTTAAATTTTCTATTAAAGCAGTTTAATTCAGTAGTACCAAATACTTTAACTGTGTTTCAATTGTAATCAAAAATTAAAAACTTATTATTATTCTTGCTTAATTCAATTTGTAACTGTTTGAAGACATTAACCGGAATGCAATCCACATCAGACCCCGTATCAATCTTAAACTTTATTTTATGGTTTCCTATTTGGTATTCCTTATACCAACGCCTTCTTTTCTGACATTCGTTTCTGTTCGAGTTTATTCTGTAAAACCGGTTTATTTTACTACAACTACTCGCATTCCCATCAATACATTTGTTTTCCTTACCTGAACTGGCCCAGTCAACCGAGGGCAGCTTCGTTTTATTTCGCGATCCACGATTTCCATTGCTGTTTCCATCAAACTTCTTATTTTCCTTTTCCTCGCCTGGTTTTCCTTTTAACTTGCAAAGCGTTCAAAATGCCCTTTTTTCGCATGCCCGACAGTTGATGTTGTATGCCTTAAGGGTCGAATACATAAAGCTTTGTTAACCTCGCCTGACATTTGCTGCCTCAAAACTTTGCGTCCAACTTCAGAGGTATGCTACAATGAACGCCTTGACGCTTCTCTTTTATACATTTGTTTTCGTCATTTTTTTCTTTGCATTCGTAGTGTTTTAGTTAATTTATTAATTTAATAAAGAAAAAATGAATTAATTATTATTTTCTCCAACATTTTATTCTTTAATTGAAGCAAAGTCATCAACATCTGATTGTCAAAGCAAGCAAAGCAAGCAAAATTTGAGAGTTTGCCAAATTTCAACCTCGCTTCAACTTTGAGGTCTCCAATTTGCCATGCTTGGTTTAAATACGTATACTGAACTTTTCTGTCAAAGTCAAAGTTTGAGGTAAAGCCAAAATAAAGTTTTATGTAACTGACCCATTACACACACGAAGTGTGTTGGCGTAAATTCGCCCCTGCAATTGTAGCATCTGCGTGTTATAGCATTGAATGCCTCGGTTGTTTCTCCTTCCACTACGCTGCTCACATTTGGTGGTACCGTTTTTGCTAACAGTGCTTTGCTGGCGCTAGTTGCTTCAGATGATTTGCAAGAGTCAATTATGCGTTCTAGCGACTCGTTGCTTCCTTTCAACAGCTTCAGTTGCAGTTGCATGTCCCATAATAATACGATCATTTAGCATACGCTCTGCGTATGACAATACCTTGCCACAGTCACAGTTGTAATTGTTTTCTTAATGCCGTTTCAAATTCTACGAATGGTTGACCTTCGTTTTGTACATTGCTATTGAGTTTGAAGGTCTCCAATGTCAGATTGGTTTATGGGATACAGAATTTGCCGAATTCCCGCAAAACATCCCCCAACTTCTTTTCTTTTGCCTCAACTCCTTCACCGTTTGCTGCTACTGCCTCTTCATTTATGATGCCTGCTGTTGTTCCATCGTTTGGATAAAACGTGTTAAATATTTCTCGTGTCTGTCGCCCGGCCAACCATAAAAATGTCGCAAATTTGTTTGTATCTGGCTTATTTGATTTTCCGATTGCGGTCAAGTACATAAGGAACTCGCTTTTCCATGCTGGCCACTCTTTTGCGATGTTGGAGCAGTCCAGTTTTTGCAATGCTCGCTCAGAGGCAATTTCCCCAAAATATTATCCTGATTTATTTTTGTAATCAGATTAAATATAATAATTAAGATGATGATTAAAGCGACTGCTTCGCCACTTCTGACACCATGTAAAACTCAGTTACTGTGTGGTGTTTATGTATGTAAAACTTTATTTGTCAATGGTGTGCACATTCAACAAATGTAGTTAAGAGTAAAAATATAAATTGCAAGTGAAACGGAAGTCTCTAGATAATCGATGGGCCAGCTCAATTATCGATTGAAATGCGTTCCCTGATATCGGTAATAAAAATGTGATGCGTATTCTTAAACAAGTAACATTATATTTGGTACATTCACTATCAGCATTAGTACAGTATTATTACAAAAATAGATTGACGCAGTTACATCCTTGTATATTAGTGGAACGTACGAATAGTAATAAAATTACTCTAATAATTTCTAAAAAGCGGTCACTTAATAAAAATTGGATAATGCCTAAAACATCAGAGAGAGAGGAGAGGCGATAGATGCTTCAATCCACATAGGCTGAATCCGCATCCAAAAACAAAGATTCAGTCGTATTTTTTTAATTTTATTTTTTTAACAAAACACTTAGAAAGCCAAATTTTCAAGGGGTCCAAATTCGAACTTCGAAAGCCCGTAACTTAGTTTTAGAGACTAACTTCGAAAAAAGGGGATCGCCATCTTTTTTACTTACAGTGAGGTGCAGAAATGAGTACATAATTCATTTCTTTACTTTTCTGAATGATAAAATGAGCAATAACAAAGAAAATAAAATCAATTTTTTTTATTTATTCTGCTTTCCATTCTGAATAAAACAACAAAAAATTCAAAACAAAAAGCAACAAATTCATAGAGAAAAAAAAACATAACAAAAATAACTCGCATGTACTCAATTTTGCCCTTTTTAATAAAGTTGTTAATGGATCACTTTTTTAGTACTTGGTCCATAACCCTTTATTTACCATATTAATACGCTTTGGCATGCTTTCAACCAGTTCCTGTATTATTTCTTTCGGTATATTTTGCCACTCTAGCTGTACTCGTGCCCACAGCTCTTCTACGTTTGATGGAGCTGATTGGTATAATCCCAGCCGTCTTCCCACGATTGACCATAAATTCTCAATCGGGTTGAGGTCGGGGCTTTGGGCTGGCCAATTCATCATTTGAAAACTTTGCTCACTCAGCCATTTTTTCACTATTTTCGCCGAATGCTTTGGGTCACCATCCTGCTGAAACACGACTTCTTCTTCAGGATAGGCACTCTTTTCAACGAGCGAGGTATTCTTCCTTCTTCAGTATACCTTCAATTCTGTGTAATGCCCCAACATGCCACCAAGTGAAGCATCCCCAAACTATGATGTTCCCACCACCATGTTTCACAGTTTGCTTGACATGGTGACGTTGAATGGTATCACCGGGATGACGCCAGCAGTACTACTTACCGTCCGATTGGAAACGATTAAATTTTGATTCATCTGACCAAATCACTCGTTTCCAATCATTTACCGTCCAATTTTTATGGTCTCTTGCAAATTTCATTCGCGCCTTTTGGTTCTTTTCTGACAATGCTGGTTTATTTTTCTTAACGGCTGAAATATAGCCGATGTTGTGGAGCGATCGTCGTGCTGTCCATTCACTAACGTGCTTATTTTTGGCAACAAAAGTATTTTTCGATGTTATGGTCTTGTTCTGACTCATTTCTGCCATCATAAGACGTGCATCCACGTCGGTCAACAGTTTGCGACGGCCTCTGGTTTGCATTTTGGGAGCAGTATGTCGTCTTTTTTGAACGCGTATGACCACAGATTGAGTTAATATCACTATCCGACAAATTTTCAAAAATTTACAACTCCACGACATTTGATACATGATTCCTATTTAAAATTTCCTGCTGATTCCAAATATGTAAACATTTGATTTAAAAGTAGAACAGTTTTTGAGATATTTTGAAATTTCAGTTTTTGAGATAAAAAAAGTAGGACTACTAATTCGGCAATATCTCCGCTAATACTGCTTCGATTTTTATGCTGTTTCACTTTATCAGGAGGGGATAAAATACTGTTTTTACCTTGTAAAATTTATCTTAATCGGTTTTGAAGTGACGAAGTTATAGCTAATACAAAAAAAAAATTTTGTGCAAATTTTCACTTTTTTTCTATATTTCTCATTTTGTATGTAATTTTTCTAAGTGAAATATTCCATTAATTCCTGTTTTTACACCGTGAGTCAATAGCCTGTTCATTACGAAACATTTTGACACTTACCAGACTATAATCAGTAGAAAAATGATAATGTTATAAGAGATTTAGTGAAAAAACCCATATATGATTTTTCTTTGAACCTCTAATGGCGATATGTTGCTTAATTACACTATTCGACAAATTTTCAAAAATTTACATTTCCACGACATTTGATACGTGATTCCTATGTAAAATTTCCTGCTGATTCCAAATATGTAATCATTTCATTTAAAAGTGGATCAGTTTCGAGATATTTTGAAATTTCAGTTTTTGAGATAAAAAAAAGTAGGACTACTAATTTGTCAATATCTCCGCTAATACTGGTTCGATTTTTATGCTGTTTTCACTTTTTTTCGATATCCATCTTCATTTACGTAGCTTTTCTAAGTGAAATAGTCATCAAATTTTAACTTAGCCTACTTTGTCATAGTCATTTTCAATTTTTATTGCGACGATTATTAAAAAATAAAAGGGGTCTGGTTGTAATATATAAAAGTTTTCCCCTGTTTTGGAAAATAAATTTTATTTTACTACCGGTATTTTTTTCAACATATGAAGTGAATTGTGTTTACGTGAGCAATGTGTAATAGTGTGCGTACATATAAGTGCAAAAACCCAAAAAATAAGTTCTGTTATATGTGTGGAAGATTAATTTTTACATCGGCTAGAAGTTTTAATGAAAGACTACAAGCCACTTTTCGTGAATATTTTAAATAAAATACTGTTTTTACCTTGTAAAATTTATCTTAATCGGTTTTGAAGTGACGAGGTAGGTAGGTAGGTTCAAGTGGCTGCCGCAGAGGCACACTTAGGCCAGTTTTGAAGGCCCGTTGTGATACCACCAACACAAGGAAAGTCAGCCCCGGGACCCAGCCATATGGAAAATCCCTGAGTTGTTGGGATTTTCCACATAGCAGAATCCCGGGACTGACACTCCTAAACCGACACCGTTACTCCTCCTCGAACCACTTAGATGACTTTATGAAGCCCATCAAGTCCTTTATGTCCAGTTCCGCGATCTGGCTTAGACTATCTAGGAACGGAACTCCCAAAAAGCGCGTTCTCACGCCGCTTAAAGCCGGACAGTTGCAGATGAGGTGCTCCACCGTTTCCTCCTCCTCATCATCTTTGCAACTCCTGCAGCATCGTCGGTAGGGCACACTTAGCCTTTCTGCATGCCTACCAATGAGGCAGTGACCGGTTAATACCCCTATCAATATGCAGATTTCCCTCCTAGTTAGGGCATAAATGCGTCTAGACCTTTTAAGATCCCATTTTGGCCAGGTTTGTTTCGATATCCGACACCCTGGGGATTGCAGCCATCTTTCGTTGGCTTGACGGAGTGTGTGCTCCTTCAGCATTAGTTTGCATGTGGCAAACGGCATACCTAAGCGCTCTTTATCCCGAAGAACCTGCTTGGTCGTGCCCTGCCTGGCAAGCTCGTCTGCCTTACAGTTTCCCTCAATGTCCCTATGTCCCGGGACCCATATGAGGTTTACGCGGTTCTGTTGGGCCATCTCCTGAAGAGATCGACGACAGCTGAGCGTCAGTTCAGAGTTGAACGTGTATGAGCCAAGGGATTTGATTGCCGCCTGGCTATCGCTGAAAATAGTGATATCTCCTCCGATAACACGTTTGCTTAACCAGGCCGCGGCGTCCCGGATTGCCGAGACTTCCGCCTGGAAGACGCTACAATGATCAGGTAGTCTGAAGGAGAGTTCAAGGTCCAAATCCCTTGAATAAACCCCTCCTCCAACTCTGCCGTCCAACTTCGAGCCGTCGATGTATATGGAAGTGCCGCCATTTGTTTCGGGACACCAATCCGTCCTCTCCCAGTCTTCTCTTCTGGGAATGTTTATTTTGAAGCAGCTATCCCCGACTGTAGTGGTCGCACAACGATCTGTGCTTAGAGGGAGAAAGCTGTAAGATTCCAGAATACTGGAGTGTCCAATAGTACCCGCACCCCAACTGGAGGTTTCTCTTAGGCGCAGAGCTGATGCCGCCGCTGACCGAAACCCTTCCAGATCAAGTGGCAAAATGCCCAGAATGGCCTGGAGGGCTTCGTTGGGCGTTGTCCTTAGCGCACCGCTTATACAGATCATATTGGATCTATGGACTTTCCGCAACAGATTCAGGTATGTTGTCTTGCTCAGTGCCGGCCACCATACGACGACTCCATACAGCATGATTGGGCGAATGATGGCCGTGTAGATCCAACTGCATACTCTAGGGCTGAGCCCCCATTTTTTGCCAATGGCTCTTTTGCATGTGTAAAGAGCGATGCAAGCTTTCTTCTGGCGCTGAAGAACATTCTCAGGGCCGGAATCCACGCCCTTGCCCTTGGACGAGCTGGAATGTCCTTCCAGTCGACGACCTCTATCTTTGCGCCCTGGTAGACTTCACCCAGTTTAGCAGCTGCTGCCTTGTACAGTGCTACGGTTTTTGCATCCTCGCATGCGAGTAATTTAATTTGACCCTGGTGCCAACCCGCATCCGTTACTCGTGCCGAACTACCCGGAAACTCCGTAGCAACGTTGAGAAGAATGTTACCGAGTTCATTTCGCACGTAACGCCACCGGTCCTTGGGGATGGCCAGACGGTCATTGCCTCGGTCAAGGACGCCTATAAGGATCCTGTCCTTGGTTACCTCAGCAAAGCTTAGTTTGCCCGCTCCAGAGGTATTCTGATGCCGCTTGGGAGGGGGAATAAACTCCAGATCCGATCTCTGGCGCTTGAAAGGGTTAACTTTTAACCTCTTTGGCATGTAAGAATTTTGGAAATCCGGTATCACAGCTTTCGCTAGCTCTACAGATTTACTGGAATTCGGCGACAGTGATTCCTGCGGTACCCCTTCATACCTCTTCAGGATCTTTGCAGCCAATCTTTTCTCGTGGTATGTGAAGCGGCGGGGAGATGTCTCCCTGGAGTGCGGACCCGTAGTTGCCATCGCGGTCGCTCTCCTTGCCGACATCTCAGTTGCAGCTTCCTTCTCCTTCGAAACTCCGAGGCCAGGTCGTGAGACCGCTGCCACAGACGTAAAGATACTGGTTTTCATATCAGCGGTTGATGGGAGTTTAGCATCCGCCGTTGTCCGCTTAGCTGCGTTGGCAACCGCACTGGTGCTAGCTCCCATCAAGTCAATCTTATTCGATAGAGGGTTGGTTGACCGACTCGTAGTTGCCATCGCTGTCGATCCCCCCTTGATTGTGGAACGGAGGTTGTCCTCCGGCGTTGTTGTTGCTTCCTCGCCTGCTCCTCCATAGCTCTCCTTTGCTGAGGAGTGAAATTTGGCGTTGTTTGTTTTTTAGATTTTTCGTTTTTATTCAGGTTATTCGAGTTCATCTTGTTCGTACGACCCATCGCCGGACAAGGCCAGCTTAGGGTCAAGGGAAGAGTAGGGGAAAATGTGTCGTCCGCCGCGGCAGAGCCCCGTACCGCGGTAAGGCCATGCTTACTCTCTGAGGCGACCCGGTGTCAGAGAGGCTCCGTTCAAATACAGCCACGATTTGCCTCCCGGCTGCAAACGTCCAATGGGCACGGTTTCGCATAACACCCTGGATTGGGAGGGGGAAGATCTTTGTCGTCGCGCCAGAGAGGCTAGGCTGCTCTCGTGATGAAGTGCCGTACGGAGCTATGATCACAAGGGCAGCGTAGCCCTGTGGCTATCGACTTAAGCCCTCGTACCGCGGCAAGGTATCCACCCTTCACGAGGGAACTCAAAGTGAAGTGACGAAGTTATAGCGAATATTAAAAATATTTATTACATACAAAATGATGAATAAGAAAAAAAAGTGAAAATTTGCACAAAATTTTTTTTGTATTCGCTATAACTTCGTCACTTCAAAACCGATTAAGATAAATTTTACAAGATAAAAACAGTATTTTATCCTCTCCTGATAAAGTGAAACAGCATAAAAATCGAAGCAGTATTAGCGGAGATATTGACGAATTAGTAGTCCTACTTTTTTTTTATCTCAAAAACTGAAATTTCAAAATATCTCGAAAAATGTTCCACTTTTAAATCAAATGTTTACATATTTGGAATTTTACATAGGAATCACGTATCAAATGTGGTGGAAATGTAAATTTTTGAAAATTTGTCGAATAGTGTAATTAAGCAACATATCGCCATTAGAGGTTCAAAGAAAAATCATGTATGGGTTTTTTCACTAAATCTCTTATAACATTATCATTTTTCTACTGATTATAATCTGGTAAGTGTCAAAATGTTCCGTAATGAACAGGCTATTGACTCACGGTGTAAAAACAGGAATTAATGGAATATTTCACTTAGAAAAATTACATACAAAATGATGAATATAGAAAAAAAAGTGAAAACTTGCACAATATTTTTTTTTGTATTCGCTATAACTTCGTCACTTCAAAACCGATTAAGATAAATTTTACAAGGTAAAAACAGTATTTTATCCTCTCCTGATAAAGTGAAACAGCATAAAAATCGAAGCAGTATTAGCGGAGATATTGACGAATTAGTAGTCCTACTTTTTTTTTTATCTCAAAAACTGAAATTTCAAAATATCTCAAAAACTGTTCTACTTTTGAACTTTCTGATTACATATTTATCAAATGTCGTGGAGTTTTTTTTTTGTCGGATAGTGTATTTAGCTCCTTGGCTATTTCCCGAGATGACGCACCATTATTAGTTAAGGAAACTACATTGTTTTCCACATCACGTGATAACTTTTCATTTTTTTAAATATTGAATATTATTGCGGTACACTTGATATGACACTTTAATTATTACTAATCACACGCTTTTACACTTAAATTTGCTTTACTGGTCGTATGCAATAGAAAACAATTCAAAAATAACGGTATAAACTGGTTTTATTGAAGAGTGAAAAATTGAGTACATGCGAGTTATTTTTGTTATGTTTTTTTTTCTCTATGTATTTGTTGCTTTTTGTTTTGAATTTTTTGTTGTTTTATTCAGAATAGAACGCAGAATAAATAAAAAAAATTGATTTTATTTTCTTTGTTATTGCTCATTTTATCATTCAGAAAGGTAGGTAGGTAGAATGGCTGCGACAAAGTCGCCCAAGTAGCTTTAAAAGCCGTTTTGATGCCATAAAACTCGTAGAAGCCTACTGCTGTGAGTATATGCTACAACCACCCAGAGCTGTTTATAAACTCCAGGAAGCTTGGAATCCCTGATTCGGATACTCTCCCTAGATTTTCCAAAAAAGGGGTCCCAAACACTTTCAGTCGTGTTCTGGCTAGACCGGGGCACTTACACAGGAAGTGCTCAACGGTATCTTTTGCATTAATGTCTTTACAGCTTCTGCAGTGGTCATTATGCGGAATACCTAGTTTTTCCGCATGCGTACCTATCATCCAGTGACCCGTGCAGACTGCTACAAGCTTGTAGGTGTCTACTCTGGACCTGCTTAGGAGTCCCCTTGTCCTCTTCTCGCTGTAGTTCGGTAGCTTTCCACTTCCGTTGTGCTTCATTGAGAAAATATTTTTGAAGATTCCCCTTGGCTACTGCCAGGGGTACCCCAATTTCGAGTCTAGATATCTCTTCGTTCTCTGCTGATGAGCCTGCCCGTGCTAGCTCATCAGCCCTCTCATTACCCTCGATCCCTTTATGACCCGGGACCCAGATAATGGATATTTCTAAAACTTCAGCCACTTTCCCAGTAGTGTTCCTTTGCTCAAGCGATTTGCACGCCTGAACAATCGCACGAACCTCTGCTTGAAACACACTGCTATACGACGGGAGTCTGAATGCTTCAGAAATATCCAGACCTGCCGAGAATACGCCGGCTCCCACCCCCGAATCCATCTTGGAGCCGTCTGTATACACTTCAATGTTGCTAAGTATTTGTTGTGACCCTGCCCCTTTTCCACTCATTCCTACTTGGAAGGACCGTGGTGGCATTCCCCTCAAACTTCAGTTTGTGAGGATAGTAGTCTATTGCGCTATTAACTATTCCCTCTGGGAGGGTGTTGAGGATACTACTGTGCCCATGCTGAGTATCCTTCCAGCACCCAGACTCCCTGAGTCTCAGTGCGGTTTGTGCCGATGTAGAAAGTATATATAAGTCAATTGGAAGTAGGTTCAAAATAGGATCCAGAGCCGCAGTGGGGCAGGTGCGCAAGGCCCCGGTGATGCCAACGCACGCGGTGCGCTGTACCCTCTGCAAGTTGGCGAGATTGTAGTTCTTACGAAGAACTTCCCACCACACCACCGAGCCGTAGGTCAGCACAGGCCGGACCACCGCCTCGTACAGCCACAGCACCATCTTCGGCTTTAGATCCCATTTTTTACCAAACATCGATTTGCAAGCGTAGAAGGCGATACATGCCTTCCGCACCCGCTCCTCGATGCACTCCTTCCAATTTAGCTTGCAATCAATTATCAGCCCCAGGTACTTGGTTCTGGAAGATAGAGTTAGTTGCTGACCATTCAGCATCGGTAGTTCGAACGTAGGTGGCTTATACTTCCTCGTGAAGAGAAGAAGCTCCGTTTTGTCCGGATTCAGCCCTAGGCCACACTCTTGTGCCCACCTACTTAGCTTTGCCAACGTTCTTCCCATGATCTCGCTCATCACGGAAGGGAAGGGGCCCGAGACAAGGATCGCCACGTCGTCGGCATACGCCACAACTTTTACTCCATTAGTACTGAGTTTTAATAGTATATCGTTCAAAGTAAGGAGCCATAGCAGAGGGGAAAGGACCCCCCTGTGGTGTTCCTCTATAAATCTGTTTGCTAGCTTTTGCTCCGCCTATCTCTGCTGATATTTCACGATTTAGAAGTAGGCATGAGATCCAGTTCCGTATTGGTTCTTCCACCCCTAACCCAACCAGCGCTGTTGATATTGCTGAAACTTTCACGTTGTTAAAAGCGCCTTCCACATCAACAAGCGCTGCTAGAGTGAATTCTTTATATAGAAGGGACTTCTCCACTGTTCGCACTACTTCATGCAGCGCAGTCTCCGTGGATTTCCTCCTTAAGTAAGCATGCTGCGCACCGGACAGAGGGGACCCCTCCAGGAGTTCCCGTATGTGTATGTCCAGCAGCCTCTCAAACGTTTTTAGCACGAAGGAAGTGAGACTTATTGGTCGAAAATCTTTGGCCACTTCGTGCCCTCTTCTTCCTGACTTTGGAATGAAAACCACCCTTGTTTTCCTCCATGTGTCCGGAATGTGATTAAAGGAAATGCAGGCCGTAAAGATCTCCTTTAACTCCTTAACCAGAGGTATCTGAGTCTTCTGCAGCATGATAGCGAGTATACCATCTACTCCCGGTGACTTAAATGGTGAGAAGCTATTTATTGCCCAGGCAATTTTGTCTTCTGCTAAGAGTTTGCTTATCAGCTCACTAGGTGCCTCCCGTTGCGCCTTTTCTCCCCTTTGCTCCGTCCCTACAGGGTCGTCTGGGAAGTGAGCCTCAATCAGGATATCTAGGGTTTCCGCTGATGATCCCGCCCAAGTGCCATCAGCGCGATTTACAAAGGATCTGTTGGAGTGTTCCCTGGCAAGTATTTTCCCGAACCTTGCTGAGTCCTTCGTGGACTCGATAGATTCACAATGCTCCTGCCAGGACTTCGCCGTTGCTACACGTACGGCTTTTTTAAAATCCCTCCGGGCGTTCCTGTACTCCTGGAAGTCTTTCTTCGCATAGCAATCATTGAAGACCTTCCTCATCTTCGACCTTAGTTTGCTAAGATTTTTGTCCCACCACGGGGGGAAGGTCTTCTTGCTTCTAGTTATTGGGCAGAAAGCCTTATAGGCAACCTGGAAACTTTTTTTCAGAGACCTAACTCGGTCGTCTAGAGTTTCTGTCGATTGTATCGGTGTCTTCTTCCTACTGAGCCTATCACTGACTATCTTTTCAAATAGACCCCACGAGGTTCGTTTAGGATTTCTGTGCGGTTGTTTTATCTCTCCCTCCCAGTCAATATCAAAAAGGATCATTCGATAATCCGACATGGAGGTCTTTTGCGAAACCTCCCAGTTCCTTATCGAAGGTTCCTGGGAGTCAGATGCTATTGTTATATCAAGAACTTCTTCCCACCCGGCGAAGTTTACTGACCCCGGAAAAACAAAGGTGGGAGAGCTGCCCCTGTTACATATACATAATTTATTTGCTAATATAAATTCAAAAAGAGACTCACCCCGTTCGTTTATTTCGCTGCTCCCCCATAACGCATGCCTTGAGTTGGCGTCGCAGCCCATCAGGATCCTCTCCTTTTTTTTGCTTGGTGAGCACCCTCGGGAGGTGCCGGCCGATCGTGAGCCATGTACGCAGAGGCGACCGTTAACCTGCGTCCGCCCCTTGACTCAATCCTGACCACCGCCAAATCAAATGTGCTGAAATTAGGTAAAAAGAAAGTATTAATAGTATCCCTAACGAGGATGCATGCCCTCGGCTTACCTTCTCCTAGTGTATAAAATAAGTTGTAGCCTCTGATACTTAGGCCCCTGACTTTGGAACGCCATACCCAAGGCTCCTGCACCAAGCAGATGTCAATACTTTCCTCCCTTAGGAGAACCAGCAGGTTATCCGAGGCACATCTGGCATGCTGCAGGTTAATCTGCGCCACCCTAATCATCGGACCGGGGGGACGCACCTGCTTGACTGTCGGGGTTCGACGATGCATCAGCCCCGGCTGATGCAGGCAGCCTAAGCTCCTCTAGGAGCTTATTGGCATCGTCGACCTCCTCTAGATTGTTATCCGGTGCTACCGCCGCTGGGAAAACTTTAACTCTGGCGTGCCTGACGCCATAGACTAACTTGCCTCCCCTCTTTTCGAGTTCCCCTAGGCACTCGTTGTTTATGAGCAGTAGCACCGGGTGGCTACTCTTCTGCTTCTCCTCTATTCTTAGCAGCTCCCAGTCGTCCATCGGGACGCCCGAGTTCTGTATTTTCAGACACTGGATGATGTTCTTCTCATCAAGTTTCATATTCCGCATGGTTGGCAACCAAACGCGCGCACGGGGCCTCCGGGGAATTTCCGAAGCATTGATGATCTTCAGAGTAAGACCATCATAGGCGTTGCTAATCTTAGCAATGCCTCTCTCAAGAAAGTCCCTGGAGAACCCGTCCGCGCACTTTATCACCCTGCAGCCCCGGCATATCTCCTCACAGTTGAAGGCGGGGACCGGGGTTCGGTTCTCCATAAGGTGTTGGACGACCATCTCAGATAGTCGTCCCTCTATGGAGTTCCAAACCGCCAGTACTCGCCTCCCATTAGCCCCGTCAGCGTCAACCAGTGCAACCTGGAGGTGATCCCGGACCACCTCACTATAGGTGTTCCTGGCCAACGCTGCAGCACTAGTGGAAGGGCCATCATACTGCTGGTACCTGCCCCTCTTGCCATTTCCCTCGTTCACCTCCAGTGAACGATTGCGCTTTGAGCGCGACTTTGTTTTTTGCTGCTGTGGCTGTGGAACGGGTTTGTTTGCAAGGGCGGTCTCGTACTCCTTGACCACTGCCTCGCACCAAACCTTGTCCACGGCGTCCCTCTCATGCGCCTTGCCACTCTCTTCGTTCTTTTTTATCTTGGCTAGGATATACTGAGCCCTAAGGTATCTAGCCCTCACTAGGCACCCTGAGGACTTCTTCGATTTCTTTTTGGGGCCCACTTTGGCTGGTGCGCCCCTATTTGACTGATTCGGGACGACAGGGGTACTATGGCTGGTACCCTCGTCGTCCTTTGCTTGGGCGCTCCCCTGGCTGCTGGCCAGAAACTCGTCCTCAGATCGCTCTCTTCCCCACTCTTCCTTTTTTTATTTATATCTTTTAATTTCTCCATACGATTCCCACGAGTAAACTGGAAGGGGTTGGTCCACCCCGGCATAGCCAGTGTACCGGGGTAAGGCACTTATACAACCGACCTTGGCCGGGCATCGGAGGGGACCGTAAGCGATCAGCTATTCGATATACACCCGCTGACCATTCAGCCATCGGCACGGTGCCTGCACACCTTGGCTTAGGGTGGCGTTGACACGGATCTCCCCACATATCATACATCAGCCGGCGTTGTGCACTTATGTGCACTCTGCCCGAGGTTGCATGAAATGAAAGGTCTTCCTCTTTGTTCATTCCGCATTGGGGCCCGTTCCTCCAGGAGTGATCCCAATACAAGAATTTAAGGCCCTTCGCCACGGCAAGGCGGCCAACAATGAAGGAGATCATTCAGAAAAGTAAAGAAATGAATTATGTACTCATTTCTGCACGCCACTGTATGTCTTAATCTCTTTAAGAAAGTTGATTTGGTCCAATACCGGCTGCTGCTGTACAATGTAAAAATATTATTAACGTTATGTATGGATCATCCAGCTATACCTAAATTTCCAATTTGATACTGAGTTCAAAACATGTCTTTTGTAGCATTGCTCGACAATCTTCCATGAAAGCTTTGCAGGGTACCCTTTGGTAAAAGAAAATATGTTCCCACAAAAAGAAACGGTTTCGGTTACGTTCTTTTTCAGAGCAAAATAACGGTTACGATTTCGGTTTTGGTTTTGAAAAATTAATAGTTTTTAATCGGTTACAGTTACGGTTTCGGTTTCAGTCCCTGGTTAAAACAAAATACAGTTACTTATTACGATATCAAATTTAAATTAGTCTGGTGGCGGAGGAGATTTATAATTGTTTCTTGTATTCAATGTTGGTTGTAATTTTTATACCTTTCACCTTTCATGAACAAGTATGAGAAAAAGAAGAGATAGACCACTACGTATACCGTTATGATCAGGACGATGAGCTGATTCCATTTAGCCATGTCCCTCTGTCCGTCCGTCTGTTTGTACGCAAACTAGTCCCTTAATTTTAGAGATATCTCGATGAAATTTGGTATAGAGGAGTTATTTTATATGAGAATAATCATTTGTTGGAACCAGTAAGATCGGACTAAAACTACTCATAGTTCCCATACAATCGATTGTTCCGATAAACGAATTTCGGGCTATAACTTCTGTATTTAAAGAGCTAGTAACATTAACTTTTGTAACTTTTGTTATTTTTACATGGAAAATGTCGATATTGAAAATCAGTAAGATCGCACCAATAGTACTCATAGCTCCCATACAATCGATAGTTCCGATAAACGGATTTTGGGCTATAACTTTTGTAATTATCGCTCTTTTTGCATGAACAATATCGATTTTGAAAATCATTGAGACTCGAATAATATATCACATAGCCCCCATACAAACGATAGTTCCGATAAACGGATTTTGGGCTATAACTACGGTGACCATACTTTTTTTTAAAGAACAGAACTCATTCTACTTAAAGCTTTCCACCCACCAAAATTTCCCTAAGCGCATTTGAAAATTGGTAAAAATCTGGCAAATCTAAATTTTGCGAACGAAACGTATGTCTGTAAAAGTACAAAAAACCTTCCTAAAAATTATTTGCCTCAGTTTTTTTTTTGTTTTTTACACGTTTTCTGTTACGATTTATGATGTTTTTGGGATAATTTTTTGGTGTTTTTGAGATCACTGTTTTTATCAGTATAGTATCCGGACCGTTTTCGGATATGAAAAATTGTGAAAAAGAACCAACAGTAAATCCAGCCCAACAGTAAAGTTTCCGGACCGTTTTCGGATACGAAAACGATGGAAAAGTATACGATCGGTAAAATGTACGTTGCTCTGCTGGATAGGTTGGTATTTTCTTCACGTGAAATTTCGCTACCCGCCTATAAATTATTTGAGGTTACACTTTCAATGTTTTGAATGAAAAAGTGTTCCCGTTTTTCATGACGTAAAAAACGGCGGAATTTTAACCTAAGTACGTTAAGACCGATGAGTCCTAGTCAGGGTAACGAAATCTCTATTTAGGAAGTTTCGGTATATACGTACGGTGACCATCCGTTCTGTTTTTGGCAGAACAGTTCTGTTTTTAAGGAGCTTGTTCTGCGTATTTTTTTTTCTAAGGAAAATAACAGAAATGTTCTGTTTTTAAGCAAATGTTCTGATTATACCCAGCTGTACTTGTACACAGGGTATTATAACTTTGTTAGGATAACGGTTGGTTGTACAGGTATAAAGGAATCGAGATAGATATAGACTTCCATATATCAATATGATCAGGATCGAAAAAAAATTTGATTGAGCCATGTCCGTCCGTCCGTCTGTCCGTTAACACGATAACTTGAGCAAATAATGAGATATCTTCACCAAATTTGGCATGCGTACTTATTTGGGTTCAGAATAGATTGCTATTGAAAATGGGTAAAATCGGACCATAACCACGTCCCTTTTTCGATATCGAAAATTTCGAAAAACGTATAAAATGGGTTAATTCAATATTAGAAGCATTGAAAAGGGGGCGTGGTACCGCCCACGTATCTTTGAAGAAATTTTAAAATTTTGACTCTTAATAACTTCAGAACAGTTTATGCTAGTATAACGAAATTTCGTAGAGGACATACTATTGTTGTGGTAAATTCAGCTATAGAAAATAAACGAAATAGCTTCGCGACCACGCCTACTTTTTCATAAAAGTTATATTGAAAAGAGGTGGAAATATTGAAAAGTCCATATCTAATTAACTGATTTCGCTATAATAATATAATTTGGTACATACATCAACTTTCATATTCTTTACATAATTTTTTCAAAATTTTGGAAAGTGGGCGTGGCACCGCCCACTTATGAGTCAAGCAATTTTTAAATTCGACTGCTAACAACTTCAGAACGGTGTGAGATAGATTTACGAAACTAGGTACCAGGCATGTTATGTTTATGTAGAGTACTACCACAGAAAATAAGAAAAATCGGTGAACGATCACGCCCACTTTATGTGCACAGCTGGGTATGTAATGTTCGGTTTCACCCGAACTTAGACTTCCTTACTTGTTTTGTTCTGCTTTTTTGTGCCGGCAACCTCTTTTAACAAATGTAATGAGTGGACCTTAGTTAGTTTGCTCAATAATTTCAAAACTTTATGGAAAATTTAAAATCTTTCAAAATATTTTAAAAATAATTTAGTTCATGTTTAACGCGGTCAAGTGCTTCAGCGAAATCAAAAATTGAGTACGTTCCCGGAAAAAATTCGTACCAAAAATGGTATATTTCGGCCAAAACGGCAACCGTGGTTATGGTAAGTTTTAAATTAACAAGGAAATGTCTCTCACCATCAAGAAATACTATTCACAAAAATGAAAAGTATACTTAAAAAAATGACTTTCAATTGATGCACTTTGGTTGAAATTATTTAAGATTGCAATTTTAATGTTTCGAAGACGTTGGCAACATTTTTTACTGCAAAGAGATGATTACGCCATGAAAAACACTATTTTATTCCAAATATTGAGAGTGTAACCCCAAATAGTTTATAACCGGGTACTGAAATTTTCACGAGAAGGCAAGACCAAGCCTTAAGTAAAAAGAGTTCTGTTTTTTGAAAAAAAATGTATGGTCACTGTATACATACGCCGTATGGCTTTTTGCAAATACGTGGTATTGCGTGCCGAGCGAAGATTTGTTGAAAAGGTTGCTGGTACAGAAAAGCAGAACAAAAACAGAACATTTCTGTTATTTTCCTTAGAAAAAAAATACCCAGAACAAGCTCCTTAAAAACAGAACTGTTCTGCCAAAAACAGAACGGATGGTCACCGTAGCCATAACTCCTGTTATTAAATAGGTAGAAACGTAACTATTGCTCTTTTTGCGTGTGCAATGTCTACAGTAGGGTTGACCTAATTTGCCACATAGTCCCTATACAATTGATTGCATCCTTTATATATCAGCGTAAGAGCGTCACTCCTTTATAGTGTGTTCATGCTTCAAATAACGTGACTCATACTCATGAAAGGTATAAAGCCTTCGGCACATATGAAAGGGAATGATATTGCATGGTTTACACAGAATTTAGAATTAGAAATGCATAATTATATCTATCCAATTCATAGTATTAGCTTTCAATGTTATAATAAAAAAAAAAGCTTGTTCAAAAATTTGTGTTACATTTTTCTTTTTTTTTTTTCATACAAAATATAGAGTTGGTCTTGTAAATATGTATTGTAGTAAAAGTCCGTATGTAGACCCCATTTTTGAAATATATTGATTTTGTAGAGAATTTAATAAGCAATCGAATACTGTTATTTAGAACTAAAATTGTTGTGGGTAACATGTGCAGTTTCAATGTTATAATAAAATTAAAAAAATTGTCAGATGCAAAAAAATTACTAAGAAACGCAAACCCTGATTCATTAGCTTTCAAATGAGCTCAAGTTGAAGTTTGTAGCATTAGTACAAGCCGAGATATGGTAGATGAAGTAGTTTCATGTTTTCATTAGTTTAAGAAAAATTCCAAACTTTGACAAATCATATCTCCGAAGAATATCGAAAAAATGGCAAAACAAAAAATACGTGGCAAATCAATTTATCCCTACGTGTAAGCCGAATTTGAACAAAATCCGTAGCATGGCGGTTGAAATTTTGATCAGAAACGCTCATATACACTTTCAAAAGACATTTATCGTAACATTGACATTTCACAAAAAGTCGATGTGAAATATATCAGTTTCCAAGGAATCAGCTATATACATGTACATAATTTAAGTTTGAAATAATATTTTATTCCAACCTCTTCTACCAGATAACAACCGCAGCACAGTAAAAAACGTTATCATTATTGCAAACAATGGCATACTTACAAATTCGAAACGTCATGTAGTACGCATCTTACATAATTACAACAACAGAAAATGCCTCTACAAGAGCAACAACATACTTAAAACTTCTGCCATAGTAGACGATATTGTAAGTTTTACTGCAAGAACAAATTATATTATAATTAATATATTTGTTTCCTCAACCAAACAGACTCAATAATTTTAAACGACAACCAAATGCTCTGTGATTGCTCTGAGCTGCGGCCCACTACCCCGAAGCTGCTGGTTTATGTATATGAGCGTGGCGATTACTATGAAGAAGCATAGTAAATGCAATTCAAATCATTTGCTGGTCACAAAATTTCTGGTGGAAGTACCTGTAATATATCACAATTTCCCGAACGTGAGTGTGAAATAAAAAACTTTTAAAATAATAACTATGTTTTAAAATTTTTTTCTCTCCGTACAGATATTACTCCTATACAACATACTGTTTAAAAAATCCGCAATTCTGTACGTTTGAATTATATTACATGGGATTGCAGCAGTTAACTAAAAACTAAAAAAAACTTTTTATTAATTAATTAATATTACATTTTTTTTTGTATGTATAGTTGAGCTCTAGGTCATTATTTTTTTTTTTTTTAATAATAAAATTTGTACAGCAACTGGCAATTAATTATTAAAAGGATATGTGAGCACGACACAATGTAATAAATAATCACTAATATGTTTTATCGTTATTTAACAGGTATGCATTATGTTAGGTTAGGTCAGCTTCAAGTGGCTGCCGCAGAGGCACACCTAGGCCAGTATTAAAAGGCCCGTTGTGATACCACCACCACTAGGAAAGTCAGTTCCGGGACCCTGCCATATGGAAAATCCCGGTATTAACGGAATTCTCCACATAGCAGAATCCAGGGACTGACGTTCCTATACCGACACCGTTACTCTTCCTCGAACCATTTAGATGACTTGATGAAGGCCATCAGGTCCTTTATGTCCAGCTCCGTGACCTGGCGTAGGCTAACCAGGAAGGGAACTCCCAAAAAGCGCATTCTCGCGCCACTTAAAGCCGGGCAGTTGCAGATGAGGTGCTCCACCGTTTCCTCCTCCTCATCATCCGCACAACTCCTACAGCATCGTCGGTAGGGCACACCTAGGCTTTCTTCGTGCCTACCAATGAGGCAGTGCCCAGTTAATACGCCTATTAATATGGAGATTTCTCTTCTCCTTAGGGCATAAATTTGTCTTGATCTTTTATGATCCCATTTCGGCCAGGTTTCTTTGGATATCCGGCATCCTGGAGATTGCAGCCATCTTTCGTTGGCTTGGCGGAGTGCGTACTCCTTCAGCATAAGCTTGCATGTGGCAAACGGCCTACCTAAGCGCTCTTTATCGCGAAGAACCTGCTTGGTCGTGCCCTGCCTCGCAAGTTCGTCTGCCCTACAATTTCCCTCAATGTCCTTATGCCCCGGGACCCATGTGAGGTTAACGCGATTCTGTTGGGCCATCTCTTGTAGAGATCGACGACAGGTGAGCGTCAGTTCAGAGGCCTGGCTGTCGCTGAATATAAAAATGTCCTGTAAGATAGTGTGTTGGCCTATCCAAGCCGCGGCATCCATGATTGATGAAACTTCAGCCTGGAAGACACTGCAGTGATCAGGTAGTCTGAAGGAGAGCTCCAGGTTCAGATCCTTTGAATAAACCCTTGTTGGAGCGACATGCACCCCTGCTCACCTGTTCACATATATATACATAAATTATATCTTATTAGATGAACTGTCAAAGAAGTACTTTTTAACTTTTCACTTTGTGCTGCACACGTGTTTAAGACAGATCTTGACTTTTCTATTTTTCCAATTACTTGTATTATATTTTCTATTAAATAAAGATGTTATATGAATTCTGCAAATCATATTAATTGCGACGAGGATTAAGGCATTATAATACATACATCGTCAACGCTAAGAAAAAAAAAAGCTGAAATCATGGATGAATCAATGAAGGCATTTTTCCAACAAATGCAACAGCAGCGGGAAAAAGACAGCGCCGACATGCGAGAGCTGGTAAAGCAACTCCTCCAGGTCAAACAGCAATCAGGTAGCACAAAGCACTCTGAAAATTCTCAAGAATTTCTTATAGAGTCATTAGCAACCAATATCCGAGAGTTTTCGTACAGCGTCGAAGATAACCTCACTTTTGACCTGTGGTATGCACGATACGAGGATTTGTTTGAAGTTGACGCAGCAAATCTCGACGATGCGGCCAAAGTCCGTTTACTCTTACGTAAACTCAGTATCACAGAACATACAAAGTATGTAAATTTCATTATGCCAAAACATCCACGAGACCACAGTTTCAAAGAAACGGTGGAGAAGCTTACAAAATTGTTCGGGTCACAAAAGTCTATTTTTAACACTCGCTATCACTGCCTTCAGTTAAGCAAAGACACAACCGAAGATTTTATAACATACGCGGGCACGGTAAATAAAGAATGTGAGAAATTTAAACTTAATAAGCTAACACTGGATCAATTCAAGTGTTTGATTTTCATCATGGGGTTGAAGTCTCCAACCGATTTTGAGGTTAGAACCAAATTGCTTGCAAAACTAGATAGTAGCGAAGAAACAATTACACTTGACAAATTAACAGCAGAGTGTAAGCGTTTATTAAATCTTAAAACAGATACAGCCTTAATTGAAAACAAAAATGAGGCACGCACTGTAAATAAGATACATGCCAAAAACGATAACAACAAAATTCCAAAAACACCGTGTTGGTACTGCGGCGGGATGCATTACGCGTCAGATTGTCAATTTAGGTCGCACAAATGCAAACAATGCAAACGCGAAGGGCATAAAGAAGGCTACTGCAAGGTTCCCTAAGTACAGTCACTTCTCAGAGCAGAAAACCCAGGACATCGCCATGGATCTCTGCGCAGTGGAACCACCCGGGGTTTTACCTCGGCCAAGGACTGTCACTTTCAATGTAACCCTGTTTAGTATGTTTTGTCCCATTCCGAAACTATCATCCTCCCCCCTTGCAGCAGGGCTGCAAGATATTCTTTTGTTACGGGCGGGCGTTGAGCCGAACTCCGGACCAAAAGAATGGATATGCAGTGTCTGTTACAAAAAAATATATATTAAACGGTCGCATTCTGTGCAATGGTTCTCGTGTAAGAGATGGCTCCATAAATCTGGATGTTCAGGGCTTAATCTTAACATCCACAGACCCCGTACTTTCTTTAGTACTTTCGTGGCCCCTTGTTGTTTGCGCCGTCGGGCGTCCCGCGGTAAGCGCCGTTCAAGCGCACCCCTACCGCCACCTTCTAGTAGCAATACTAATAATAATAATAATAATGTGTTAACGACTAGCAGCATTTCTGCTATACCCGCCACACAAATTCCAGACTGTTGCTCGTGCCTTATGGCGTCAACATCACGCGCAGCAGCTCAACACTCTTGCTCCCACCGGAGCAGTTTAGACATGAGCAACTCCGAGCACCAGTCTCTTTCTGTTTCTACGTCACACCCCCCGTTTAATTTCTCACGTGAGTCAGGATCAACATCTTCTCGCACCTGTCTCGACGTGTACTGTTTGTCGGCAAAGATTATACACGCTCGCGTCATCGGTCAAATGCAATAACTGCTTAGGCCAATGCCACGTACATCTATGCTCTGGGCTCGCTAACAGGAATCTTTGGACGGATGCGTTCATCGCACGCCTCAACCTACGACGCCAGCCAACCCGGTTACACCAGGTCCACAGCTAACTAGGCTGAGGCACAGACTTGGTCTTCGCCTACCAACACCTGGGCGAACACATCCGTCTCTCACGCCTATGGTTAACTCGACATCGACCCCACCGGCGCACTTCCAAATCTTACAGCACAACTGTAACGGATTAACTGGTAAGATCGCAGAGATAACTAATTTGATGACGCAATATGACATAAAACTTGCCGCAATCCAAGAAACCAAGCTCAGTCCAAGGTCGGACCTCATTACCTATGGCGGATATAACATTCACCGGAAAGACCGTCATAGAGTAACAGGAGGTCTGGGAGGTGGTCTAGCGTTCATAACGCACAATTCTGTACAGTATCATCTATTTGATACCGACATCGAAGGAACGGATGATATCTTAGAAAGCCAAGGTATTACCACCCGCACAGGAGATGTCGATCTGCAAATCATTAACATCTACATACCCCCTGTCTCAAGTTGCCCCACCGGTTATCACCCCGATATTAGCTTGCTACTACGAGGAGATAACTGCGTGATCCTGGGCGACTTCAATGCGCACCACGACATGTGGCACTCAAACTTGCCAGCAGACAATAGGGGGCATGTACTCGCAGAACAAATAGATGATACGGCTTTCTGTACATTGAACGGAGACGCCCCAACGAGAGTATCGGGTAACTGCTATAGTTCGCCAGATATTTCTATCGTAATTGCAGGACTATTGAACAACACCAATTGGCGACCCATAGTCACGTTGGCGTCTGCCCATCTCCCAATAGTCATTACCATAGAACGACCGACGGACTTTATAACACCTGAGCATGGTACATACATCAACTTTACCAAGGCGGACTGGGACAGTTTTCAGACATATACGGACGAATCCTTGGCTGCTCTCTCCATTCCTACGGACGTACGCAAAGGCGAACGAGACTTCCGCAACATCATTGACTTGGCCTCTAGACGCTTCATTCCTGCGGGTCGAATATCCCGAATAAGACCAAATTTCCCCGCGGAGGCAGCGGCCATGGCTAGAGAAAGAGATGAAGTGCGAAGTCTCAATCCCGCAGACCCCCGTATAAGGGATCTCAACGCGGAAATTCGTAGGTTGGTCGATAAACACAAACTGGCCAAATGGAAACAACACCTAGAGCAATGCAACCTCTCTGACGGTGTTGGGAAATTATGGACTACGGTCAAAGCTCTATCTAATCCAACACAACACAAGGATAAAGTAGATATTACTTTCGGTGACAGGGTGAAGAAGGACCCTAGGGGATGTGCGAACTCCTTCTGCAGACAATTTGTACTACATTCCCCACCCGATAGAGCTAAACGTAGAACCATGCGACAGGCGCGTAAATACAAAAACCGAAACACGCCCATTGTCAAGGAAGCCATCAGACAGGCTAAGCCCTCAAAATCCATCGGCCCCGACGGCATTGCCATGAAGATGCTGAAACATCTAGGCCAGGAGGGACACAAATACTTAGCGGCTCTATTCAATCTTTCACTGAACACTTTCGTCATTCCTGAAATATGGAAAAAGGCGAGAGTGGTTCCATTATTAAAACCTAGAAAGCCGGCAAACATAGGCGATTCATATCGCCCTATATCACTTTTGTCGCCGGTAGTGAAGACGCTAGAGTCCATTTTGCTCCCGTATTACACCGAAAATCTGCACCTGGCTAATCATCAACATGGCTTCCGTAAGCTGCACAGCACCACCACCGCACTCAATGCCATTACAACGCAAATAAATAGCGGTCTAAATCAAAACCAACCAAATCACAGGACTGTGTTAGTGGCACTTGACTTGTCGAAAGCTTTTCACACAGACAACCATGCCACTCTCATACAAGATCTATAAGAAACACAAATACCTGATGGGTTAAAGAGATGGACCGCTAATTACTTGAATGGGCGGCAGGCGTCGGTCAACTTTAGAAACGCAACATCAAAACCAAGACGAATTAGACAGGGGGTGCCACAGGGTGGTGTCCTATCCCCGACACTGTTTAATTTCAATCTATCGAAGATGCCCCCACCACCAGAGGGTGTCTCCGTCGTTTCTTATGCCGACGACTGTACAATAATGGCGACGGGGAAGGGCCCCTATACTGATGAACTCTGTAATAAAATCAATGGTTACCTCTGCGACCTTTCCAGGTTTTTCACAGAGCGAGATCTGACGATATCTGCGACTAAATCAACGGCGACGCTTTTTACGACGTGGACGCACCAGGTGAGAAATGAATTAGACATTTTCGTTGACGGCACTAAGCTACCAACTGTCACCCACCCAAAGTTATTAGGGATGACATTGGATAATACTTTCTCATTTGCTGGGCATGTGTCTGCAATGGTCTCAAAGGTGCGTGGTCGCAACAAGATCCTCAAGTCACTTGCCGGCAGTACTTGGGGAAAAGACAAAGAAACGTTGCTGACTACATATAAGGCCATTGGCCGACCAGTCTTTGACTATGCTGCACCCATATGGTCGCCTAATGTACATAACACCAACTGGACGAAGTTACAAGTCTGCCAAAATACTGCCATCAGAACTGCTACGGGATGTCTCCTCATGTCTTCCGAGTCTCACCTCCATCAGGAGGCAAAACTGCTCAATGTAAAAGAGCATGCGGAAATGCTGAGCAAGCAATTCCTTCTGAACTGCCACAAGCCAGCACATCCAAACCGTCATCTTTTGGACATAGATCCGCCCCCGACAGACATAAGGAAACATCTCCGTAAACATTATGATGAGATCCGGCATCATATTACCTTGCCGTTTGATCTGCAGAATCATAAGCGGGCTCTAACCGACATCCACACCGAGTCGGTAGATACTTTTGTCGGATCTCTACCTGTGAACCCCGTTCTGAACAGTCCTCCACCGGATATTGCTGAAGAAGAACGCACCTTACCAAGGGAGACAAGAGTTACCATGGCACAGCTTAGGTCTGGATATAGTGTAAGGTTAAACTCCTACTTGTCCAGACTTAATGACACAATATCAAACACATGCCCTGCATGTGGTAGGACCCCCCATGATACTCTACATCTCTTCAATTGTTCATTTGAACCTACTCTTCTAACCCCTCTGTCCCTCTGGACAAACCCTGTTGAAACTGCACGTTTCCTTGGACTCCCCTTAGCAGAGCTTGATGAAGATCTTTGGAATGATCATACACTCTAGACAGGGCAATGCATTGTTAACAACAACAACAACAAAAAGGCTATTGCAACGCGGGCAAAATTCACAAAAATCAAAAACAAAAACCCACGAACTCAAAACGCACGGACAAGACAACGAAAAGAATCAACAAAAGCCAAGGTGAAGGGAAGTCAATAAATAGTATATTTGTCACTAACAAAATCAGCGTAGCAAACCGCAAATACATTCGCGTGCAAATTAATGGGTTCCAACGGATCTTCAATTCGACACAGCTTATCGGAAGACGATCATATCGGAAGACAGTTTCCGACGACTTAAAGTGAGCAATACCACGGCAGTCAACAACACAGCCCGCAGTGCAACGGGCAAACTTCCACTATCAGCACAATTCGAGTGCACGGCTAAATTCAAAGATAAGCAAGCATCAACAACCTGCTACGTTTCACCTATTGAAAATCTCAATGTCATGGGATTAGACTGGATCGCAGCATTAGAACTGGACAACGAACCAATCAACGCGATCTGCAACAAAATCAACGTAGGATCACACGATAATCAGGGAAGTACAAACATCTCAATCAATAAAAGCATTTCACTCCTGAAACAGTCATTTCCAGGTATTTTTAGTGAAGAACTCGGTCTTTGCACCAAAGCAAAAGCCCATCTCACGGTCAAGCCAAATCAGCAGCCAATATATCGCCAAAAGCGGCCCGTTGCCTATGCCATTCAAGGACTTGTAGAAGCAGAACTACAACGCCTTCAAGATATAAACGTAATTACACCAGTCAATATTTCAGACTGGGCGGCTCCAATCGTGGTGACAAGAAAAGCAACTAGTGGCGTGCGAATATGCGGCGACTTCTCAACCGGCTTGAACAACGCTTTGGAAATGCACCAGTACCCATTGCCGTTACCCGAAGACTTATTCGCACGGATGGCTAAGGCTAAGTTTTTCAGCCACATCGACCTCTCAGACGCGTTTCTGCAAGTTGAGGTAGATGACGAGTCGAAGCACCTTCTTACCATAAACACACACCTCGGTCTTTTCCGGTACAACCGAATGGTTTTCGGCGTCAAATCATTCCCAACCATATTCCAGCAGATCATGGATAAAATGTTGTGTGGGCTTACGGGAGTAGCGGCATACATAGACGATATATTCATAACAGGCAAAAGCCGAGAAGAGCATGACGATAAGTTATAATCAGTAATAAAGCGCATTCACGATTTCGGTTTCAAATTAAAGTTTGAAAAATGCACCTTCTACTCAAACACAATCAAATATTTAGGTTTTATTGTAAATGAAGCAGGCATAAAGCCAGATCGGGCACGCATAGCCGCATTAACACAAATGCCCGAGCCAAAAGATATTGCCGAACAATTTACGCACCTACAGAGGACCACTGGAAGAATTACTAAAAGCGAACGTCAAATGGCACTGGTCTCAAAAGCAAAGCCACAGTTTTAAACAACTTAAGAACATTCTCACTTCAGATTTAGGGCTGACGCATTTTGATCCAAAGCTCGATATTGTGGTCGCGGCAGACGCGTCAAACTACGGCCTCGGGGCATGCATCCTGCACGAGTACCAGGACGGCTCTATGAAAGCAATATGTCATGCGTCGCGGTCGCTCACAGCGGCTGAGAAAGGCTACAGCCAGATCGAGAAAGAGGGACTGGCTATCGTTTTCGCGCTCACAAAATTACACAAAATGATTTTTGGCCGTAAATTCAAGCTGCAAACGGACCACAAACCATTACTTGCGATTTTCGGTAACAAGAAAGGCATCGCAGTACACCAAGCAAACCGATTACAGCGCTGGGCTATAAAATTATTAGCTTATGATTTCGACATAAGCTATGTATCAACCAACAATTTTGGTCACGCAGACGTTCTATCACGCCTAATAGACAAAAACGTAAATCCGGCAGAAGATTACGTCATAGCCTCAATTAAATGCGAAGCTGAAGTTTTACAAATACTTACAGATTCAATCGCCATATTACCTGTCACCCACAAAATGGTTAAATATGAATCTCAAAAGGATAGATCGCTACGAACCATTATGCAGTATGTAAACGACGGGTGGCCAAATAACGTCGAAGACTCCATGGAAGCAAAGAAATTTGTAAATCATAAAAATGATCTCCACATAGTTGAGGGATGTCTCATGTTTGGACATCGCATCGTGATACCGGCAATGCTGCGCAAGAGGGTTTTAAAGCAATTACACAAAGGGCACCCCGGCGTCGAACGAACAAAATCAATAGCACGGAGTTTTGTTTACTGGCCTAATATCGATTCTGATATCGAATCGCTTGTACGAAATTGCCAAGGATGTGCATCAGCAGCAAAGCTACCCACTAAGACACATCTTCAACCATGGCCTACTCCAGAAGAACCGTGGGTAAGACTACATATTGATTACGCCGGCCCATTGGACAATACATATTACTTTATTATTGTTGACGCATATTCTAAGTGGCCCGAGATAATAGCAACAACAAACATTTCGAGTACCAAAACCATTGAAATGTTAATGGAAGTTTTTGGTAGATTTGGCATACCGGAATGCATCGTGTCCGACAACGGAACTCAATTTGTAAGTGCGCAATTCCAGAAATTTTTGTCAGAAAATGGCATTAAACATTTGCGATCCAGCCCATACTATCCAATGTCAAATGGTCAAGCTGAAAGATTTGTGGATACCTTTAAAAGAGGGTTAAAGAAACATAAAGGAGAGGGTACCACTGTTCAAAACTTACAATAATTTTTACAATGCTTTCGGTCAACACCAAATAAAAACACACCTAAACATACATCACCAGCAGAAGCGTTATTCGGGCGAAATATACGAATACCACTAAATTTAATATTACCAAGCACACCCAAACCAACCGAAGCGGATGACCGGCCAAAACAAAACATGCAAAAACAATTTAACAAAAAACATGGTGCAAAGTACTCAGCGTTTGAACCACAGCAAACCGTTTACGTATATGTACACTCTCACAACAAATTCGTCTGGAAACCGGCTGAAATCATTGAACGAGTAGGAGCGGTTATGTACAATTTAAAACTGGATAACGGCAGAGTAATCCGTGCACATACCAACCAAATCCGTAAACGCTATACTGAAGAAACGCATACAACGGAGCCGAAACACAGGTCACTCCTAGCAGAAGCGTTTGGACTAAACGACATAATCGAGCCACACGAGGATCACTCTGTAGTAGAGCAGCCTTCGAACGTAAGCGACTCCAAGTAACACCATCGTAGTTCCACCGCAACCTCGGGTTACTACGGCTGATAACATCAGTACGGGTGAAACACCTAGACGGTCTACACGGAAGGTCAAACCAGTGAAGAGATACTCGCCAGGCTAAAACGCAGTTCTTCGGGACTTTACAATTCAACAGGAGAGGTGTTGGAGCGACATGCAACCCTGCTCACCTGTTCACATATCTGTGGACATTTGACAAAACAACTTCTCTCGACATAAGACAATTTCCCAAGATTTCTACCTAATATATCATTTTTCAATACGCATATTTTTGTGTTATCAGCGCTTTCGTACGACCGTTATTTCAAAAGTTAGAGGAGTTCAAAAACAACTTAAATCTTAATTTTTCAAAAATGCCCTTGACAAAAGCTCTTCTTTCTAATAAGCTGCAATTTTCAAAAAATTCAAACGGTAAAAGCATAACGTACATTTGACAAAACAGATTCTCTTTATTTTTCGTCTAAGTAATTTCTGCAAGTTACATTTGACAAATCAACTTCTTTAAATTGAAGCTCTTTTGTCAAATGCATTTTTCAAAAAAAGTGATGTATTATTCTGAAGAAGCTATTTTGTCTCTCATTCAGTCGCGAAGTGTCATTGTGACAAAACCTCTTTTATCGAAAGAAGCTATTTAGTGTAAAAATAAAGTGAAAAGAGTGAAATCATAGCTCAAGAAGAGTGGTTTTGTCAAACAATTTAAAGTGAATTTAAAAAATTTAAGATTAAAATTAAACGTATGTAACAAACAAATTGGATAGAGGAAAAAAACGAGTAGCTTTAGCAAGAAATTCAAAAACAGCAGAGCTCGAAAGTGAACAAAATGAAATAAGAAAAAATAAAAGTGTTCGTCCATTTTTCTTTGAGGATAGTGAAGTGTTTATGGAATTCCCCAATGAAACTGCTTCGAGTTATAATGGGAGAATTGACCCTGAAAAAATGAGTGAACTGCGACAACATGTCAGTGGCCAATTTAGCAACATTGATAGTGACCATTCCGAAGAAGATGTTTTTCACGAAACGGACTACAACGATTCCGATTATGTTCCGTCAAACCATTCCGTTTTTAATTCTACGTCGGAAAGTATAAGAATGATGGCAGATGTAATCGATTCTAACCTTAGTGACACAGTGTCACCAAAATTTAGTGAAGATATCCTTCTGGCGAACCCAAAACCAACAAATATAAAAAAACGAATAAAATGAACAAAAATTTGGGTAAAGAGTATACAACCTGGAAAAACAAGATTATCCCAGCTAAAAAAACTGAGAAGCTGGTGGATTGTTACAAGAAGTGTAATACTAAAATCTCTTTGGAGCAGCAGAAAAAAATATTCGTATCGTACTGGAAGATGGGCAATTATAACAGCCGCCGTCAGTATTTGGCTGGTATGATACATGTTGAGCGCAAGAAGAGTGCAACACTCAGAAGAGCTTCAAAGCCAAGAAATAGAGAATTTGTTTATTTTTATCACTTTGAAATGAACGGGCAAAAAACTAGTGTGTGTAAAAAGTGTTTTTTAAAAATATTTGGTGAAACGGATCAAAGTATAAAGACTATATGCCGCATGAAAGTCCAAGAAATTTTAACGGAAGTCTCGAAAATGATCGACGCGGCAAGCATCCTCCTCATCATAAGCTATCAACCGAAAAATTCAACGAAGTGCTTGAACATATTAACAGTATACCAAAGTATCAAAGCCACTACAGTCGCCGTCACACAAGCCAACTATATTTTCAACGTGGACTCAACCTTGCTCTTTTATATAGATTGTATAAGGAGAAATACACTGAACCAGTATCCGAATCAAAATATCAGGAAATATTTCACCAACTAAATATAAAATTTAAGAAGCCTCAAAATGATCTTTGCAATACGTGCGAAATCCTAAAGTTCCGTTTAAAAAATACGTCGGACGAAAACGAAAAGGAGCAACTTTTAATGCAACAAAGAGAACACCACGATAATGCAGATTTTGCCTATAACTGCAAAAAAATGGACAAAGATGTGGCCAGCAGACATGTTAATGTAAAAATCTTTTCCTTTGACTTGCAGCAATATTTACCAACGCCGTATCTAAATGCTTCAATGTTTTTCTACAAACGTCCATTATGGACTTTTAATTTAACAATACATGATGGGGAAACGAAAAAGGCAAACTGTTACATCTGACATGAGTTAATAGCAAAACGTGGGGCAAATGATATTGGTTCGTGCATTTTTAAACCTTTGATGAGCTTGCCAGAGACCATAACACACGTAATTATGTACAGCGACTCATGTCCTCAACTCCTACATTTCAGCTATGTTTGAACAAGTTGTCGAAAAACACCCTACTATAGCGACTATTGACCACAAATTCCTAGTTAGTGGTCACACACATCTTGAACGGAAAAAGAAAAATATATCGGGATCTATTTAGCACCCACACGACTGGGCAAACCTTATAGATGCTACAAATAAAAAATTCATTGTTCATGAAATGAACCAGAAAGAGTTTTTTGACTTCAGTTCCCTCCTTAAGGTAAACTACACTTGGAGAAACAGAAACTCAAATGGTAAGTTGGAAGTTGAAATAAAAAATTATTTATTTTATCTATACTTTAATGTATCACATTTACATCAATACATAATGTGTTTCCTTATTTGGTCTAAATTCTTGCAGGTGATAAGTTTGAGTGGAAAAACGTTCGCTGGATGCGCTATAAGAAAAACAAACCTGGCATTTTGCAATATAAGTCGTCTTTGAAACCAGAAGTGGAATTCGAGGAGTTAGATATCAATCCACGTCGTTCAGCAAAGTCGATTTCAGAATTAAAATTAAGTTATACATCACCGTTAATGGTATCAAAAAAAAAAAAGCAAGATTTATTGGATATGCTTCCGCTGATTAATATCGATTTTCATAAATTTTACAAAGATATAGCAGCAGAAGGTGAATGCCAAATCGAATCTGATTCGGACCTGGATAGTGAGAAAGATACCTAAACATTATTTTCTTTTCCACAAATTAATGAGATGTTTTTGAAATATTGGATTAATTTTTTTTTCATTGCAAGGCTAATTTATCTATTAAAATTGCCTCTTTTGGATAACTTGTGAAGTAAACATTTGATAAATAAACTTGTTTCATCTCAAGATAACAATTCTATAAACTACTTCATTTAAATTAAGTTTTACAAAATAGCCTATCTCATACAGGTTGATTTTTTTATTAAAAAAGGCATATGACAAAAAATCTTCTATGTTTCATTTGTATTTATTTTAAAAAGTATAATATTTAATGTAACACAATTTATTCATTAACCTTCATTTAATGGCTAGTAACCAGTACAAAGAAATTTTGTTTCTTAATTACAAACGGCTTTTGCTGTGGACACTGTTAAACACGTTTTTTCGCTCTCTTGAAAAATTACCTTTTTTGAAAGAAGTTGTTTTGTCAAATGTCCACAGATATATATACATAAATTATACCTTATTAGATGAACTGTCAAGGAAGTACTTTTTAACTTTTCACTTTGTGCTGCACACGTGTTTAAGACAGATCTTGACTTTTCTATTTTTCCAGTTACTTGTATTATATTTTCTATTAAATAAAGATGTTATATGAATTCTGCAAATCATATTAACCCTCCTCCAAATCTGCCGTCTAACTTCGAGCCATCAGTATAAATGGAAGTGCCGCCATGAGTGGCGGGGCTCCGACCCGTTCTCTCCCATTCTTCCCTGCTGGGAATGTTGATTTTAAAACCGCTATCTCCGACTGTTGTGGTCGCACAACGATCTGTGCTCAGCGGAAGAAAGCTATAGGATCCCAAAATACAGGCGTGTCCATTAGTGCTTGCGCCCCAGCTGAACGTTTCCCTTAGACGCAGAGCCGATGCTGCTGCTACCCGGTGCTCTTCCAGATCGAGTGGCAAAATGTCTGGAGTGCTTCATTGGGCGTTGTTCTTAACGCACCGCTTATACAGATCATGCAAGATCTGTGTACTTTACCTAGCAGATTAAGGTTTGTTGCCTTGCTCAGCGCAGGCCACCATACCACAACTACATAGAGCATGATTGGTCGAATGATTGAAGTGTAGATCCATTTGCATATTTTGGGGCTGAGCCCCCATTTCTTTCCAATGGCTCTTTTGCACGTGTAGAGTGCAATACACGCTTTCTTCTGAAGAACATTCTCCTTCCAGGTTAGTTTCCTATCCAGAACTGTGCCCAAGAACTTGGCTTTGTCAGCCAAGTTCAGGTGCACGTCATTCAGTTTTGGTAGTATTAGCGGTGGTATCTTATAGCGGTTGGTGAAGAGAACAAGTTCTACTTTTCCCGGGTTGATGCTCAGTCCGCAGCGCGAGCACCATGAGGAAACCTCTGTGCAGTGCTACTTGCATCAAGTCGCTATAGCTAAGTCGTCTGCATATGCATAAGAGACCTGTTTATGCCCAGACTTGTTAAAGCGGTGTTTATAGCATCAGGGCTTATGTTGTTGAAGGCTCCTTCAATATATCAAAAGGCCGCAAGACAGTACTCCTTCTCATACAGCGATTTTTTAATAACAGAAACTAGGCTGTGAAGCGCAGTTTCTGTAGATTTCCCTTTGGTGTATGCATGCTGATAGCTACAGATCAGGTTCCTATCAATAGTAGAGGAGAGGTAGTCATTTATTATCCTCTCGAAGGTTTTGAGCACAAAGGATGAGAGACTGATCGGCCTGTAGTCCTTGTGCTCGTAATGAGACGCCTTCCCCGCCTTAGGAATAAACACTACCATGGCACTTCTCCAGGGAAGACCTCGAGTACGCGCGCAAGGGGCCACTTCAAAGGAGGCAAGTTTTCATCTTTTATGCAAACGATGTCGTTGACTTTAATGCTGACCTGCGGAGTGCACCACTTTGCTCGTTGTTGGAGAAGAGTGAGATATTCTTGACTCCAACGCTTCCAAAATATTTGTTGTATTTGAGTGGATCGCTGCCACCTGTCGAGGCGATTATAGTTTAAATGTGTTAAGTCAGGTTCAGGTAGAGCTGCTAGTGGACAACCAACTAGGAAATGCCCAGGTGTCAATACATCTAAGTCTTGCGGGTTTTCTGAAAGAGGTACAAGAGGACGAGAATTAATGATAGCCGATATTTGACATACCAGCGTTCGCAATTGGTCAAATCCAAGAATTGCAGAACCAACAGAGCGATAAAAATGGTGTTTCGCTGTCTTTACGGCTACTTCCCACAAACCGCTGAAGTGTGGCGAGCGGGGTGGGATAAATTTCCAATCAATCCCATTGTTGAGGCAGTAGTTGTGAACTTCACTGCGGTGGTCCTCACTTAGGAACAGGCGTCGCATTTCTTCCAATTCGTTTCTTGCACCTACGAAATTTGTTGCGTTATCTGACCAAATGCACCTAGTTACGCCACGAGTAGCGACAAATCGTTTGAGAGCGTAGATAAAGGCGCTGGTTGTTAAGTCCTTTACCAGCTCCATCCAAACTGCCTTTGTCGTGAAGCAGATGAACAAGCTAACATAACACTTCTGTGGTGATTTGTTGCGCGCTTCTGGCTTGTAATAGAAAGGCCCACAATAATCTACACCAGTAATGATAAAGGAGCGCGAGATTTCGACGCTATCCTTAGGCAGGTCAGCCATGATGTGTTCGACGAGACGAGGCTTTGATTTACAGCATATGATGCATTTTCTAAGGGCACTGGAAACAGTTTTTCTCCCGCCTATTGGCCAGTATTGCAATCGAAGTGTTGCAAGTAATGACTGCGGCCCAGCATGGTGGTGTTTAAGGTGAAAATTATTAATTATGGATAGAGTTAACGGGTGATTTTTTGGTAGAACACACGGGTGACGAGCTTCAAAGCCCAAAGTGGAATGTTTAAGGCGGCCGCCAACCCGAATCAGACCGAATTTATCTAAAAATGGTGATAGTGTAAATAGGTGGCTGGACGGTGACACACACCCTTTATTTTTCAAAGCGACGTAATCTGACCAAAGCTCGGCTCTTTGAATGATGCGAATCAATAATTTTGTACCATCATGAATATCTTCAACAGTAAGATGAGGCGTTTTCTTTCTATTGAGAAATTTACTTACGTATCCAAAAACACGCTGCATTTTTCCAAAAGAATTGATATATTTAAACGAGAGGGATGTGCCAGTCACGTTATTCGATATCAATAATACCTTTTGGCGAACTTCCAGAAGTTTTGTTTTTGGCGCCCGATACTCAGGCCAGTTTATTTCCACCGTATGCAAAAAACTCGGGCCATGCATCCACAGTACTAATTCAAAAAGCTCCCTTGGTGCGGCCCCTTTAGATAGAACATCTGCTGGGTTCATGCCCGTAGGAACATAATGCCAAGTCATGCCCTTTGTCATATCTTGTATAGCGCATATCCGATTAGCGACGAAAACATTGAACTTTGATGATTCTTCCTGCAGCCATGATAGAACGATCGACGAGTCGGACCAGCAATAGAAACGGCCGTCAAAAATCCTCTTCTTTGCTATCTGGTCCACTAATTGCGCAAGCAAAGCAGCTGCACTGAGCTCTAATTTAGGAACGGTCAGAGTTTTTAGTGGCGCAACGCGTGCCTTTCAGCATAAAAAATTTACTTGGACGCTGTTATCTTTTATCGAGCGAACATATATACAAGCGCCGTAAGCTTCAAGGCTAGCGTCGCAAAACGCATGAATTTCAATTAAGGCATCAGGCTGCAGTACATAGTGTGGAAACGATGAATGTTGAATATTGACGAAATCTTCACAAAAAGCAGACCAGGCAGTATCCAGTGCATAGGCCAAGCTCTCTTCCCAAGTGAGCTTATCACGCCACATACGCTGCAAAATAATTTTAGCTCTGGGTCCAGCAATGCCAAGCGGATCATAACAACGAGCGATTGTGGCTAACACAGTCCGCTTTGAATTTCGACCAGAAGTGGGCTGTAGCGAAAACGAAAATAATAGGTTGTCCTTGGACGGATCCCAAACCAGGCCTAGCGCTTTAGTGATGTCACTACCATCATCAAATTTAAGAAGAGTTTCTCTTTCTGCTTCAGGAATACCGCTGACAGCATTGGACTTATTTGAGCGCCATTTACGTAATTGAAAATTACCTTGAGATAGAAGACTTGTTGTTTGCTGCATAATATTTCGAACTTCTTCAACCGAATTACAACCGGATATTAAATCATCCACGTAAAAGTCTCGAAGAATAATTTGTGAACCCAGCGGATATGCAGATGATTCATCGGATGCCAGCTGATGCATGGCGCGAATAGCCAAAAACGAAGCAGGCTTTGTTCCATAGGTTACAGTGTTTAACTTATATATGCGTAACTCATCCTGTGGAGAGTCACGCCATAATATGCACTGCAACATGTCGTCTGGTGAGGTGACTCGAACGCACCTATACATTTTGCAGATGTCTGCAGTAAGTGCAATGGGAAAGGAGCGAAATCGAATTAAAATATTAAAAAGCGTTGGCTGAATTGTGGGTCCTGCCATGAGTATATCATTAAGGGAGAATCCTGAAGTCGTTTTGGCAGAGCCATCCAATACAACTCTCAGTTTTGTTGTAGTGCTGTCACTTTTGATGACGCAATGATGTGGAAGAAAAAATTTGCATTTAGCCATATCATTATTGGATAGCAATGACATATGCTTAAGATGTACATATTCGTTAATAAAAGCGATATTTTTCCTTAAGTTCAGGATTACGACTTAACTTTCTTTCAAGACTATGAAGACGCTTTAGTGTCTGTAAATATGGCCCACACAAAGAAGTTCAAAAAAAGCCCTGCTCCTATGAGCAGATTGATGCGTTGTGGTACGTTGAAACTGGGATCAGCTAACTGGATGTTGGAGGGAATTTCCCACTCAGCGGTGCTTACAGCAAGGACAGGCTGGCTATCAGTTATTGTTTGTGCGACAACGGCGGTAATATTTGTTGAAAAATCGGAAGTACGCGACTTTAGCACGAGGTCGACTGAATATCCCTCCGTTGAAAAGTTCACGTCACCGATGCCAGATACGGTAGATAAAGTTTTGGTTTTTGGAAGTTGCAGCTGGCTTGTAAGACGAGAAGTAATAAAATGCAGCTGTGAACCTGAGTCCAGCAATGCACGACAAGGCACTAAAGTGCCTGAACGATTTTTTACCAAAATGACAGCAGTGGCTAGAAGCACCACATCAGATGGAGAGGTAGTGGCTTGGCCCGAGGCGGATAAGGAAGCGGTCATAGCATTAGGCTGAGCTATAATGGGTTGAGAGGAGGCGGCTTGTTGGCAGCTTGCGCTTGGCGCAGAACGATAAAAGTGCAGAAGCGTATGATGTTTTGATTTAAAATGACGACAAGGCCCAGATTTACAATTGTGCACCGGATGGCCCTTCTTTAAACAATTGTTACAGAGAGAGAGTTTTTTAGCCTCTCTTTGTCGAAGGTTTGGCGACAGGTTTTCAAACCGGGGACTTCGGTATATAAGATGCTCAGTAGATTCACAAAATACACAGCCGGATACCGGGCTGCCAGAAACAACAAATGATTTTTTTTGATTAGTACTCACGTTCTTATTTGATTTTTCACCTTGATTTATCTGCGTTTGCATAACCTGTTCAACGTTCTCCAGCGTTCTACAACGCTTTTCCAAAAATGTTGATAACTGATTCCACGAAAGCAGTTCATTCGACGGTGAATTTTCTTCCCATTTTGATTGAGTTGTTCTGTCTAGCTTTTTTATTAGCAACTGCACAATGATACCATCAGAAATTTGCTCCTTAGACCCAAGAGATTGTAGTGCACATATATGAGCAGTGATTTTGTCTCTTAGCTGCCGAAGCCTGCGGACCGACCCATCCGTTTTACTAAGCCCAAATATCTCCCTAATGTGTGCCTGAAAAATTAATCTTTTATTATCAAATCGTTTATACAAAAGATCCAAAGCATTTTGGTAGTTTGACTCATTAATTTCCAAAGAACGTATAGTGTCTAACGCGGCACCACTTAGACAGGAGCGCAGATGCTGAAGTTTGTCGACTGGAGTGAGTTCGCTATCTTTATCAATTATCGATGCGAACATGGAATAGAAGTTCGCCCACTCTGTATAGGCGCCAGCGAATTTGGGTAAGGTTAGCAGCGGCAAACGCGTTCGATTTGCGTTCACAATAATTGAATGCGACTCATTGGCATTCATCCTGGTGGAGCATAGTTGAGATGCACCGCGCTTTGCAATTTCACGTTGAAGAGTTGCTTTGAGGTTATTTAATGCAGCATCGAAGTTATACGGCAAGTCGCTGGCAATTTCCTCATGATCAACTCCTCCAAGCTTGTATGCGCACTGTTAAAACTTGACTTGAGGTCTCCTAGAGAATCGATAACTGCAGTCAACGCAAATTCGTCCATTCCTCGCAATTTTTCATCGACCATATCAGCAGCTATACGCTCGAGCCGATTGAATACAGAGGTTGCTTTTAATTTAAAGAAACTAGCACGAGCTGTAGCATCCTGCCCGTCTGCCGCACTTTCGTTCAGATTGTTGGACAGATTAGCATCCTGGCTGTTTTGCCTTTTATTTCTACCACGTGTCATGATGAGAAAAAAAATGACGTGCTTCACCAAATGTTGAGCGACCAAGCGTTTTTGGCCGCTTTAATTTGTACAATATTGAGCCGCTATTCGTTATAGCGGCTTTACCTTTTAGCTATACACAAATTTTAGCTACTGAGCTTTAGCAATTTAACGCAGTAACTGGGCTAGCCGACGAACCCTTTATTGTGTTCAAACACCAACAAAAAATAAAACACATCTATTTTTATTTTCGCAAACAGTAATGCGAACAATGGTTTTAATTCGCCTTCTTGCTAATAACTAACTTAAAGTTTTTCTTTACATCTTCATTTGCCTAACTGAACTTTATTGACATTGAATATGCCCAAATATGGTCATTTAAAAATTTATGTATTCAAATATATAAGATGAGTTATTAATTGCATTCACCGATATGCATTTATTTCTTGTCTCCCTTTGTGCCAGTTGCATACAGGTGTAGATATAAATGTATATGCCCTTGTATGTTCTAATATGATAGTGGGTGCTGCGAAAAGTTGCGCCCTATGAAATTTTATGTTTTGTATGAAAAAATGGTAGTGTGTGATGCAAAATGTTCCGCCGAAACGAATTTGTTCAACTAATTGCTCATTTAGCTTTTCCCATTGTGTGCTGCTCCGAACATTCACAAAAATAAAGTGTTGCACTTTCAATAAAATGTACTATTCCCGAGTTGAAGAGCAGCTGCAAGTATAAAATATCGTTAAAACCTTAATAAAAAAAACTTTTTGATTTCATTTTAATAAGATTAGCTTATTAACTAATTTAACAAAAATAAAGATTAATATAAAACTAAAAACAATTCAGGTACTAAAAAAATACACAAATTTAATGAAACTTTACATTTTTAATTCATTGTTGGGTCCTTTTATGTTAAATTTTTTTTTATTAACATAAAACAAAGTTCTGCCAAAGAAGAAAAACTAAAACATGTTTTCAATGACATCAAATTAAAAATTTCACATATTTCCTTTCTTTTAATATTTCGGAAACTCATCATCATCATTTATTTGCGCTTAACCGCCTAAGCGATTTTGGCCGTTGCATATCAAAGCACGCCAGTCATTCCTTTTTAGCGATAACTGACGCCAATTGGAAACCCCAAGGGAGTTCAAGTCATCCTCCACCTGTTGTTTCCATCTCAGTCGAGGCCTCCCCTTCCTCTGCTGCCGAATTCAGGCGACGATAGGAAAACCTTCTGTGCTGGAGCTTCTTTGTCCATTCGCATAACATGGCCCAGCCAGCGGAGTCTTTGGGCTTTAATTCGCTGGACTATGGTCAGATCTGCGTAGAGCTCGTACAGCTCATCGTTAAATTTCCTTCGATACTCGCCGTTGGCATCACGGGAAGGACCATAAATCTTCCGGAGAACTTTTCTCTCAAATACTCCAAGGGCCATCTCATCTTCTCTTGACATTGTCCATGAATCTGAGGCATACAATAGGACAGGTATGATGAGTGACTTATAGAGCGTGAAACTGCTGTTCAAAAAAGTGGTACATACTTTCAAAGGGGGTATTTGGAAGTATGGAAAACCTTAAATTTCCCAATAGAAAATTTTAGATTTAAAAAAATTGCAAGAATAAAACTTATCATCAATTTGTATAATAAAATTTTTGTATTCCAGATCTCTGACATATAATTGTCCACAAAATAATAGGAGTGAAATTAGATTGCATGTCGTTCGACAAAATAAGAAGAAGCTATGTTTTCATTAATTTTTATTTTTATAACAGAAACCACATAAAAAGAAATTTCAAAGTTTGCACAAACTTCATTTAAGTTAATTAAACTTTGGGAAACGACCCTCAAAATTTAAAATTTTTTTGGCCGAACTTCTAGAACATTGTTAAGTATACAGATGTGTAGCCCATTAAATTTTACTGCAACAATATGGAAGTACGAACTCGCTCAAAAAATTCCCTGAATTTTAAGAATTTTTTAGTCAGGGGTGTTGAGTATTTTCTTACATACAACGCATGAACAAAATTAGTAATTCTTAAAATGTTCTAGAAATTCTGCCAAAAAAGTTTTAAATTTTGATGGTCCTTTATTTAAAGTTTAATTAACTTTCCTGAAGTTTGTGCAGACTTTGAAATTTCTTTTTATGTGGTTCCTGTTATAGAATTCGCTATATTAAAAATTAAAATTAATGAAAACATAGCTTCTCCTTATTTCGTCGAACGACATGCAATCTAATTTCATCCCTATTATTTGTGGACAACTATATGTTAGAGATCTGGTATACAAAAATTTTATTATAAAAATTAATGATTCGTTTTTTTTTACAATTTTGTTAAATCTAAAATTTTTTTTTTATACTTCTAAGCACCTCATTTGAAAGTACCACATTTTTGAACAGTAGTTTCCGAAATATTAAAAAAAGGAAAAAGGTGAAATTTAAAATTTGAATATCATAGAAAATTTTTTTTTGTAGTTTTTCTTCTTTGGCAGAGCTTTGTTTTATGTTAATGAAAAAACTTTCCACCAAAATTCATTCAAATATTAAGGGATCGATTGCAACCATTTGACGAGTTGACATGGAATGACTTAAATAAAACTAAGTAAGTATAAAACAACAACTAAGATAAAATATAGGAACTTCATGAATAGATAACTATAAAACTACACTAAAACCAATAAAGGGACTTCATAAATCTTAAAAATCATAATTAAATCAAAATTCTGGCTTATCCTAATTTTGATTTTTATCCGCAATGTAACCGGCTAAAAGGTTAATCGCATTAGCATAATCGCTGAACTGGTCGCCCATAACCGTTATGGATTGCGCCAACTCCCTATTACTCGCGGCTAGATCCTATTGCATCAGGGTTCAGAAAAATTCGTTTTTAAATACTCAAAATTCATGAATTTTATTTGTTTATACCGGCTGCTAAAAAATTTGAAAACAAATAATTCTTTTCACTTTGAAAAGAATTGAAAACAAAAAATTCTTTTCACTTTTAAAAGAATTTAAAACGAAAAATTCTTTTTATAGTTACGAATAATTGAAATTTGTAACATTCGGTAAACAAATATTAAGTTTTTAAACATTTTTCTTTCTTTTGCTGATTATAAAAGAATACATTTTTAAAATCATTTTCCAAATCAAAAATTGTAAATACGCACTTGTACATTTTACTAAGCGGTTACAATCCTATATTGTCGATGCCTATGCAAAACCACCTATCTAACAGATGCCGCCCCCGCGTTTTAGGGGTTTAGAATATGCCCGAAGTAGGCATATCGGTCGTAAAAGGAGACTAATATGCACTTAGGTTATGACGTGCTATCTCGATGGTTGATCTACGGATATGATGCCTCTCACCTCTCATTACCCATCTTCTCCTTCCTCACGGATGGAGGAATGACATGTACTAGAAGATTCCACACGTAATACCAAATCACTACCACGACAGTCGGGCAGTACGGCAGCATACCGCTTTCCGGCCAAGGACTGTCAATTTCGGCGTCACTCCCCAAATCCTTCGGGGAATGTTTTTGCTGTTAACAACAACATCTACCAGATGCAAAACCACATGTCTAATAGCAATAAAATTTCACAGAAGAGCAAAAAACGAATATCCTTTTGTTACGTGCGGCCAATGGCAGTGGCGGGATGCTCGCACGTAATAAGATGCAAAAGAGAAAGAAAGAAAGTGCAACGAGTTAATAAATAAACAAAACACTTGTCTTTCTAATACACACAATATAATAGCGCTCTTTATTGAGTATAAGGTACACAGTTAATTACACTGGTCGACGGCCAAAATTTACCAGAGACGCCGTTATGAAATTCGTATGTAAAACCACCCCCTGATTTCGAAAATCGAGTTCATTTTTTATTCTATGGTACCGTTTTTGAGATATTTGCATTTTACCGTTATTCGAAAAAACCAAAAAGATGGCTCCCTTTAATTACATATATCTCACGAAACGTCAAGCGATTGCAAAAAGGTTGACAGAATCAAAAAGACGATAAAATTTGCTATAAATGCATCATACATTGTTTTTTGCTCAACCAGATAGTTTTCGAGATATTAGCTTATCATTTCATATTTTTGTTTTCTTTTATGAAAAAATATGAAAAAATTACTCTTTGCGTGGACAGCATTCCAAAACCACACCTTTTTTTTCTAGATATTTTTTCTTTACGTAGAGCTCTGTTTTATTAGAAAAAAGATAAGCTATCATCGAAGAAAATCGATGTAAAACTACGTAAGTTATAAGCGATCAAATAAAAATACCCAGGTTGCGCAATTTCAACGTATAGCTCAAAACGTATGTATGGTATAAGAAAGAGAGAAATATCAAGCTATGCTCTGTTTCTATTGAGTTCAAAGTTTAATTCATGAATGAAATTACCGATATTTTTTACTTTTTTTTTAAATTTATTTATGTTTATACTATATTCTAACAATCTTTATCTTAATTTGATTTTACTATGTAGTCGAAATAATTATGTGTTCTACTTTGACGCTTATTCAGTTTAGGATCGGTTTCTCTTATGAGAAACCAGCAGTAATCAGCCATCATTGCGACGTCCCAGAATCCTTGATATCGATTCTCAATTAATTTCATTTGCTGATGAAACCTTTCGCCATGTTCGTCACTTTCGTCGCCAAGATTTGCCGGAACAAAGTTCAAATGTGAGTGCAGAAAGTGAATTTTTAAAGACATATTTACGCCTGGAAAGAAAATATTAGTTAGGTAAATAAAATTTTGGGAAATTAATTTTAATAAGCCTTTTATATTTACCCATTTTCGCATAATTATTGATTAAGTCGTTCACTATCTGTTCGTAGTTAGGGCTTTTGTGTCTACCGAGAAAAGAAGCAACGACCTTTTCAAAGGATTCCCACGCTGCTACCTCAACTGATGAGAGTAGTCCTTTGAATTGAGTATTGTTGATCAACTTTTTTATTTGTGGTCCAACAAAAATACCTTCCTTTATCTTGGCTTGAGAAATATCTGGAAAACTTGTTTTCAAATAGTCGAATGCTTCGCCTTCTTTGTCCAAAGCCTTAACAAAGTTTTTAATGAGACCGAGCTTGATGTGTAAGGGTGGAAGTATGATTTTCTCTTTCTTGACAAGAGGGGTGTATTTTATGTTATCCACACCAACGGTAAACTCGACTCTTTCCGACCAATCCTTTCTGACGTAGTGGTCCTTACGAGCTCGGCTATCCCACTTGCAGAGGAAGCAGCAGTGCTTGGTGTAGCCACTTTGTAGACCGCATAGCATTGCAACGACTTTGAGATCAGAACATATTTTCCAATCATGCTCTTCATATTTGATAAATTTGAGAATTTTTTGCATTTCCTCGTAGGTTTCGGGATAGAAGGCTTTTTGTTACCAATATGCAATAATACAGCTTTCAAACTCAGTTTATTGCTGTCTATGAACAATCGCCACTCTTTTGAATCATATGTTTGACCAAACTCTTTGAATAAACCAGGAATGTCGTTGCAGTAGCATATACTGTCTTTCTTGGTATAGTGTTTGGAAAATGGTTCGTGACGAGTTCTACAATATGTCACCTTAACATCGGATGACACAAATTTAAATTGTTGCATACGGGAAGTGTGGATCTCTGTCTTTTCCTTGGATAGTTCCAAATCTCTTATCCAATCATTAAGTTGTGCTTGTGAGAGAACGTTTCTCTCGTTTCCCACGCGAAATTCAGTACAACTTGATTCCCCGCACTCAGATATTACTGTTGACAATGGAACTGGATCCGCAACTGTCGTTGAACGTAGTACTGGTAATGTCACTGATGGTACGCTGGCATAAGTTACTCTTCTTGATCTTCCAACGCCAAGCACTTTCGTTTGACAAATATAACACTCCATTGAATGGCAAGTAGGTTCTCTCCATATCATTGGTGTAGCAAATTTTATTTGTTGTCCTGATTTCGACTGAATCAATTCTACTCGACACGATGTACACAAAGTGTTCGGTGTCCATGGTTTTTCAGCATTTTTAGGCTCAATGCCAAAATACTTGGAGTATAAAGTTTTGATACGATCTGAGAACACTCGTCGTAGCCTTATGATAGTATATTGGCCACATGAAACAGAACATATCTGGATCGTTATCACACTCAAATTCTCGCGTCCTTTTACTCATTTTATTTTTTTTTAATAAATCACGGTTTTGAAATTCGACTTATGAACTGAACTATCTCCGGCGAGCCTTGCAGATGTTTTGAAGTTTCAAGGCGCCTTAACTCATATTTATACTCGGAACAAAAATAAAATTGAAAAAATCAAATCTTACCTAGACAGAAAGGTTCCTTTTTATACGAAGCCGGGAAAAGAAAATATTACCAGCTTTAGATGTCGGCTTTAAAAATTTTCTTATAATTTTGAAAATCTACCTGCATACTTACGCATAAGTGACGGAAATACATGTTTATAACTACATGCCTACAGCACTTTCGAACCCAACCACTCTTCCTTTCGAAGCAACCACTCTACCTACTATAAAACAATTCGAGTATTAAAAGTACTATTTGATTTATTTAAAGAAAAAGTTTTATCATTGTTATGGTGTTATTCGTTTATCCGGATAATATCCCATTTGCACTTTATACCTTTAAAATATGTATGTATACATCACACATTGAAGTTGCGCAACCTGGGTATTTTACTTGATCGTTTATAACTTACGTAGTTTTGCATCGATTTTCTTCGATGATAGCTTATCTTTTTTCTAATAAAACAGAGCTCTACGTAAAGAAAAAATATCTAGAAAAAAAGTTGTGGTTTTGGAACGCTGCCCACGCAAAGAGTAATTTTTTTCATATTTTTTCATAAAAAAAAACAAAAATATGAAATGACAAGCTAATATCTCGAAAACTATCTGGTTGAGCAAAAAACAATGTATGATGCATTTATAGCAAATTTTATCGTTTTTCCGATTCTGTAAACTTTTTTGCAATTGCTTGACCCGTTCGTGAGATATACGCAATTAAAGGGCGCCATCTTTTTGGTTTTTTCGAATAACGGTAAATTGCAAATATCTCAAAAACGGTACCATAGAATCAAAAATGAACTCTATTTTCGAAATCAGGAGGTGATTTTACATACGAATTTCATAACGGCATTTTTGGTAAAGCGAAAAAGTTGAAATTCGTGGTCCAGTGTTATTAAAGAATTAATGTGTACAATTCGTATTTTTTGGAAAAGCAAGTAAATTATGATGGAACAGTTATGGAAATTTTGGATCTTACCTGGAGTGGCTGCTGGTGAAGTGCTTCGTGCTCAAAAACAAAGTGAAAGAGCCTTCCTACTTTCGTAGGATTCGAAGGGGTAAGAGCTGTTATCGGGCGAAAAGATAAAAAAAGTCGCGCGGGCAGATACTAGTATCTATTACGAGGGGCGACCGATATATTTAGACCGATGGTCTAAACATGCCGGCCCCCCTTGCGACAAGCAACATTAAAAGAAAAAAAATGGGAATCACCAGCAGCCAATCCAAACTAAATATTTAAAATGAAAACTATAACTATGTGTCTTCCTCCTGAGCCCTTGCTCTTCCCGTAGCTGCCGGTGGACACCTGTGGAGGACGAGAAAGAATAGTTAGCACATTAACGTGGTTTTTGCCTAGTTCATTGCACCTTTAGTGGAAAAGTTGTCGACAAAATTACGGGTCGATTTACTGAGGCCCTATTGTGGGTAGGCCCCAGATATGGTCAGGCCGAATATCGTGGCCTGGGCCAGTAGCCCGTTGATGGTGGATGATGGGGTGCCCTGCAGCATAAGGCTGGCGTAGACGTCGGCGCCCAAAGTCAGGCGTACTGGTAACGACCGGAAAAAGTCGGGGTCAGCCAGCTTCATAAATTGAAAAGCCGCGGCAACGGTGGCGTCTATATGTGAAGCTGGGTTCGTGAGATGGTAGTTTGCGACGACAGTGGCTTGTGTCGTGACCCTTCTTGCCACCCCATACTCTCCTCGCAAGACGAGTGTGCACCTGATCGGCCGAGTCCCCCCAAATCGCTCTAAGCCGAGCTTGGAAGCGAGCTCGCTGTCAATGACCGATGTGGGTGAACACGAGTCGATCAGGGCACGTACAACGTGTAGTTTGCCGCCGGATTCAATGCAGACTGAAGCAGCAGGGAAAATGGCTACAAACGACCTCAAAATAATGCTCTCGGTGGGCGTATTGGCCGCTCTGCCCGACCGGAAAGTGGCAGGCAGATTCCTGTGGCGGACTATGGTGGTGTCGCTGACAGCTGTGTGGGCCGGGTAAGGTGCCGTCCGACCCGCTGTAAGGCGTGATGAGCGGAAAGGACGCGTTTCCTCGCCACCGCGTCTTACCGCAGTGGAACGGCGAGATGGTCGGAAAGGACGCGTTTCCGAGCCACCGGGATTCACCTTACCGGGCCTTTGCTGTGGTCGGAAAGTTCGTGTTTCCGAGCCACGCTCTCCTCTGTTCTCCCCGTGGACTGTATCGCGGCTTCTTCACAGCTCGTGTCGTAGTAGCGGTCGGAAAGAACGTGTTTCCGAGCCGCCGAGCTGTGGAGAGCGTATCGGTGGTGACCTGGCCGCCTCCTCTTCCTCTTCTGCTTCGGCTACCTGCTCTGCCCAGGATTTGGTGGTTTCGGTGATGGCGATCGACAACGCCCATCGGAGATCTCTCCATCATCTAGTAGGTCCACGTTGGGACCGACTTGCTCAGAAGTGCGGACGGCTGCGTCATCGATGTGCAGCGTCGTGTGGTGTGTCTCGCTACACCGGTAGCATCGGTCCTTGCTCGGACAAGTTCCTAGACCGTGGAATGGCGATAGGCAGTTGGGGCAGTACTTATGGATAAGTACCACCCGTAACCGCTCTTTACCCTTGATCTGCCTTATAACGAACTTCACCCAATTATCCTCCCTTACGCGTGTCATTTTACCCGATCTGGTCCAGTTTGTCCACAAGATCTCCTTACACGGAGAAAACCAAGTAATGCTGCGGCTTATCCGCACGCAATACTGGGTTCCAAAGGTGAAAAACATGATTAGATCTATTATCCACAACTGTAAGGTCTGTACCATCTTTCGACACCGAGTCCAGACCCAATTAATGGGGGACCTTCCCTCCGCACGCACTACTTTTTCCCGGGCATTTACTAACACTAGGGTAGATTTTGCCGGACCCTTCGATATCAAATCCTACAGCGGCAGAGGATGTCGCATGTCCAAGGGCTACGTTTGCCTCTTCGTATGCTTTACGACCAAGGCCATTCATTTGGAGGCCACTAGTGACCTTAGTACTGCCGCGTTCCTGGCAGCTTTTGATAGGTTTGTTGCTAGACGAGGATGTCCAAGAAACATCCACTCCGATAACGGAACGAACTTCTTCGGTGCATCTCGAGCTCTCCGATCAGAGTTCAAGTCCTTTCTAGCGGACGCCCGCAACCAGACCCTTTCGAAATATTGTCATCAAACCCTCACCTGGCATTTCATACCTGCAGGTGCTACTCATATGGGTGGACTTTGGGAAGCGGGGGTAAAAAGTTTTAAAAACCACTTTAAGAAGATCGCTTCAGATCATAAATTCACCCTAGAAGAATTTAGCACCCTCCTCTGTCGAATCGAGTCTTGCCTTAACTCGCGACCCTTAACTCCCTCTTACAACGAACCGTCAAACTTGGAGCCGCTTACCCCAGGACATTTCCTCGTTGGAGGGCAACTATTAGCACCACCAGAGATCGATGTCAGCGAGAATCGGGCTTCACTCGTCAACAGATGGGAAAAACTAAAGGCATTACACCAAACGTTCTGCAAAAGATGGAAAACCGAGTATCTCACCGAGCTGCAGAAACGCGTCAAATGGAAACATCCACAAGTCAATTTGAAGCAAGGGGACCTAGTTGTCCTAAAGGAGGACAACTTACCTCCCAACGAATGGAGGTTAGGCCGGATCGCAGACCTCCACTATGGACCGGATAAGCGGGTTCGAGTCGTCGAACTAGACACCGCCAGGGGCCGAACTACTAGAACAATCGCAAAATTGGTCCTACTTCCACCCATCAGTCAAGATGGCGGAAGGGAGTAATATTCCACTTCCCCTTATCCCTAATTCCACTTCGTATTATATTCCGGATTAGGGAAACGCTCGGTAGGGAAATTCTCATTTTAACCACCGCGATAACCATTTCTACCCCTTAACAATAACCACAATAACAAGCAAATGCACTCGTTCACCTTGGTAACGAGGCTAACAGAAACCCTACTGCAGACGGTCGAACCGATCTGCCACAGAAGATGACAATGTGCTACCACGGCAGCAGCACATCACCCAACCATCAAAAACAAGGATAAAAATCGACATTCAAAAGTTCAAATGTTTTCACTTCGACAAAAAAAAAACCCTTTCATTTCGTTGTAATCAGAATCCAAATCTCAAAGATTTTACTAATTTTGATTTTTTGGGTTAGAGTATATTTTTCCATACAAAAAGTGAAAAAAAAAGGGTTTTTGGGTTTGGTTTGAGGCCAACACAACGAAACTCAAACTTCGAAAATTCAAACAGAAACAAAAGTTTTGATTTTGGTTTTTGATGCTAACGAAACGAAACAAACTTCGAAATATCAAATGGATAACGAAATGAAATATTTTTTTTTTAACATTTTTTTTTGATAACGTTAATATCAAAAATTTTAGTTTATTTCGTACGTACTACCAATTTATTTGGAGCCTACTCATGCAACAATACTACCTACATCTATATACTTGATGGAAACACTCACCCGAGTACGCAGTTCGCAGCAAAGGATTGACGTTTGACCCATTTTTCAGCAAAATCCCCTAGCGCATTAAATGTCATCACCAGCCTTTATTACCGTCGCTTCTGGAAAGGAATTATACTTTTAATACCGATGCCATACAAAAATAAAAATTTGTTCAATGCTATATAGAAGAAATGTGAGTCTTCCAAATAAGGCTTGGCTTTATAATGGTTGACGAAATATTCAAAGTTAGAATTAATATGGTACCCAGCAGGCACATTATCCAGCGCCAAAAAGAGGTTCGTAATGGATCTGTTCGTATGCTTAACAAATATGAGCTGTAAGAAACCCAAATTTGCGGGCATAAATACATATAAAAAAAAAGGAAAAAATACTATAGAAGTTATGCGAACACCTCGTCTATTCGACGTGGATTCTCCCATATCGAAAGCTATTGTAATGATTTTCATGTTTATTATCATGAATAACGTGCCAAGACATCTGCCTTTTACATATGAGCTCATAGCTTAGATGCGTTGATAGTATTCATAGAAGCATAATAACTCCAATATTTCTTTCACAAACTTCTATCTGATTAAATTTAAAATTATGAAAGAAGCAACAGTAATACCTACCATAATATATGATTTATGTTCCACTGTCACTATGACAACACCACATCCGGTTAGAATATAAACTGTGTGCAGCAGCCAATTGCTGGTTTGGAATCGTAAACATAATGCTATTTCTATGCGGCTAATGTAGCTCCAGCCGAGCAAAACACTTATGTATCAGAAGATTTGTAATGTTGATGGTAAAATGCAGCCTTCATATGTTTTCCCGCTCATACATTGGTTGATTCTCGTCATATAACGCATCGTAATCTGCATCCACACCATCCATTTGCTCATCATCATAGTACGACATGTCTGGTTGCGGGCATGTATAATCTCCAAGTATCACCTCATGAAGCTTGCGCTCTTGTAAATCCACAATATCGAAAATCGCATTTAATTATTCCAGCATAAATATCAGCACGGCACGCAAGAACTAAGTCTTCCGAGAAGACATACGTTTTCACTTTTTATGAACAAAACATTTGGGGCATATAGGAGTCTGCCCCATATGTTTTTAGTATTGCTTTAAAAATTGCTGCCCCCTGCGCCATGCCTTTGTGTGGCATAAATTTTCGTGCGACAAGGCATTCTCGTTGGGGCATATGTTCAGCTGTCCATTGATGGAGCATATGTTTGGCTGCTCATTGATGGGGCATATAAGTGGCTGCCCATTGTTGGGGCATATAGAGAGCTGCCCATAGAAACCTGAAAAGAAAGGAAAATTAGTACCAATGTCCAAAATAAGAAGCGGCTCATCGATGGGGCATAAAGCAGACTGCCCAAGAGACCTGAAAAGAAAAGAAAATGAGTCAAAATGTCGTAAGGAGTTTTCCCATGCATATATGTACCCATCGCTGTGCGCCGGCCACAACAGCGAGTGATACATATATGCACATACAAAATCTAAATACTTCCCTATGCATCACTCCAATGAGCCAGCCATTTATCCACTCCCCCGCAAATAGTTGCTTTTCCAACCTGAAAACAAAAGAAATAGAAAATTTAATAAAAATACAACAATTAAAAAAAAAAAAAAATTAACAAATTTTACCACTTACCTCGTGTAATTTTTTTTTCCTGAATGACGTTTATTCATTGATGGCGCCGGTTTTCGCGCTGCCACACTATCCCATTTTTTAGTACCAAATCGAGTTACCAGATGCACGAGTACTAAATCCTCCACCGAAGGCCCGATTACACGAAATGTTTCACTGCACGCACGGTATGAAATCTACCAATTTTCCCCAATACAAGCCGGAGTGAAAATCGTTCGGTGTACCCGCATAAATAAATAAGTAAAACAGAGTAAGGTATTTCGGACATAAATACCATGGAGTCTGCCCCAATTTTGGTATCGGATCCGGCTCATTTTCCGGGTTTTTAACCATAACTTCCATTGATACAAAAAGATAAAGTAAGCGCTTCCGATTCGTGATTCTGAAGCCAAAACCCGTCTTTTGAGCTGTCTCCATCATTGTAGCTAACTTATTAGCAGTTGACCCATAAAGTAGACAATACCAATAAAATATTATATCGTGGCAAATATCCATTTCTGACAGTTACTACCTTCACAGTCGTGATCGTATGACAACGTACACCATTCCCCTAAATTAGTTTCCCCAAATCGTGACACAGTATGGGAAATGTCACCTCAATGACGGGGTGAACAGTGTAAATGTACTATTAGCAGCTGCCGTGGAACATCTGCCTGGGCCTTAACATCGCAAAAGTACTAGTCACCATCGATGCGATGTGGCAGCACAAAACGTGTCAGCTGTTCGCGATCCGTTTAATGAAACTTAAGGGTGGGTGACTTTAGCCGGAAATCAACGACAGCGCGATCAGCTGGTCAGGCGGTCCCCACATGGACCGCCTTTAATTATTGAAATGGCCGCTTCTTATCTGCAGCTATGCACACACACTCTACCAATGCATTAGCTCAGAGGCGCAAGTGCCAAAACCAAGTCATTTTAGCACGATGGCAAAGGGCGCGCGGTCGATGAAGTTTCGGCACGCTTCTATTTCCTGTTTCCCCTGGGTGGCAGGAAATTTTCAAATGACAAACGATACCAGATCGGAAAAGTTCTGCTATAATACGAATGATCCTGCCAGATAGGGGAGAAAATATCCAAATCCT
>CAXKVI010000007.1:3869698-4182009 GCA_964058755.1 Campiglossa producta
GAAACCTCAAAGGAAAATTTGCAATCCATAAAGCAAAAAAATAAGACTTGTTTTGCATGCTACGCGAAATGCATGGCTGCAATGAATGCTCAAGTCGAAAAAATGGAAAAGGCGCTAATACCACAGCAGCAAACTACCCAAGTATCTGAATCGACCGGCCGTGAACATAATATTCGTCTCCCACCTTGTGACACTGATGTGTTCAAAGGTGATTATATGTCTTGGCCTACTTTTAGGGACATGTTCACGGCTATATATATACTAAATACACGCCTTACCCCGGTTGAGAAGCTGTATCATCTCAACCAGAAAACGCAAGGGGAGGCGAAGGAAATTGTACGTCGGAGCCCTTTGACAAACGAGGGCTTTACTACGGCGTGGAAAAATCTAAGTGATAGGTATGAAAACAAAAGTATTCTGGTCAACACGCAGCTAAAATCCCTTTTTAATTTAAAAGCTGTTGAAACCGAATGCGGGACAGCAATCAAACAACTCCAGAGAGACATAAATAATTGCATCTCAGCCCTCCAATGTCATCAAATTGACATATCCAATTGGGATGCAATTATTACATATCTCTGCTCCACCAAATTACCATAATGCACTCTGGCTCTGTGGGAACAAACCATAGAGGATAAAACAGCGATTCCAAAGTGGGCAGATATGGATAAATTCTTGTCCAACCGTTTTCAAACCCTAGAAACCGTATCTGATATAAAAGGTAGCAAAACTACAAAAGTATCCAAGAACCAACCGAACACGTCAACCAAACTTGGTGTTTACCAAGTGAGTGTTCCAAAACCCATGTGTAAAATGTGCAATAGTGCAGATCACAGATTACGAGAATGCTCGAAATTCAGGGATATGACTCCCGCAAACAGAGTATCGTATATCAAGAGCAATGGTTGGTGTCTGAACTGCCTGTCAGCTGGACACACCGTAACACGCTGCACTAGCCGATACAGATGCACCATATGTCGCACAAAGCACCACACCCTACTCCACCTGGCAGAAACTCAGCCAACACCAACAAACCAAACGTGGCGTCAAAACGCCCCAAATGATGGTCCCTCAACTTCCCAGCAAGCACGAGCACATCAGCAGTCTGGAAATACAAATGACAGAACGAATAACGTTTCGTCACATCACGCTAATACCACTAAAGGCATATTGTTAGGGACCGCACTTGTCAATCTTCACTTCAATGGAGTAAAGTTCTCGGCCAGAGCACTAATTGATTCTGGGTCTGAATGTTCCTTTATCACTGAAAGACTGAAGAGAAGACTAAACCTACCATCTAAGCGTCTGCATGTCCAAGTTTCCGGGATCAGCAATACCCTGTCGGCCCAGGTAAAAGAATCGTGTCTCATTCAATTAGGGTCCCTTATCGATCCTTTAGTCAGCATTGACACAGTAGCCCTAGTCTTGCCTCAATTAACAGGGGATCTTCCAACTTGTCAAGTCAACGCAATGACTCGACAAGAGTTTCCGGATCTGATCTTAGCGGACAAAAGGTTTTTCATAAATGAACCAGTCGACCTCATCCTCGGAGGCGACATTTATCCCCAGATCATACTAGGTGGTATCCGGAAGAACGTCCTTAACACGCTTCTCGCCCAAGAAACTGTCTTTGGTTGGATTTTAACCAGCCGAACCGAAACATCAGAGCCAACCAATACTCGGTTATCATTTTACAGCGAAATAAGTCTCGATAAGCAATTAACTGCGTTCTGGGAGTTAGAAGATGTACCGAAGAAAAGGGCACTTAACGAAGACAATGCTTTCTGCGAGGCACTGTACAAAACAACCACAGAAAAGAACTCTGATGGAAAATATACCGTCGCTCTACCCTTTAAACAAGATTTCCCCGATAATATCTACTTAGGGCCTTCCCTGAAAAACGTTTGTTCTCAATTTTATCGGAATGAGACACGCTTATCCAAAACACCAATCCTACAGACAGAATACAATAGGGTATTGGAGGAGTATGAGACACTTGGACATATGAAAAGGACACCTACAATCATATCGCCCAACTCCTCCGACTGCTATTTCCTACCACATCACGCGGTGATTAAAGAGGAAAGCACAACCACCAAAGTTCGCGTGGTATTTAACGCGTCATGTCCCACCACCAATGGCATAAGCCTAAATGACGTACTACATACAGGTCCAGTGCTTCAGGCCGATTTAACCATCCTACTACTTCGCTGGCGATTCTTTAGGTATGTCTTTAACAGCGACATCGAAAAGATGTATCGCCAAATATGGGTAAAACCCAATCAAACCCAATACCAGAGAATAGTTTATCGTGCCAACCCCAGCGATCCTATCAAAGTCTATGAACTAAAGACTGTCACCTTTGGAGTTAACTGTGCCCCTTATCTGGCAATAAGGACCCTGTACCAACTAGCCGACGACGTGGAGTCCTCACTTCCAATAGCCGCAAATATCCTGCGGACAATTATGTACGTAGATGACGTGCTGGCAGGGGGTCATAGCATCGAATCAGCGATCAAAGCACGGGACGAAATCACACAAGCGTTACAGTCAGCAGGTTTTTCCCTACGAAAATGGACATCCAACAACCAGAAAATACTGGAAGGAATCCCAAAACCTCATCTGCTCAACGCAGACTTCTTGGAATTCGAAGACGCGAGTACAGTCAAGACCCTAGGCATCCGATGGAACGCGCATGCGGATTATTTCTACTTCATCACAAAACCAATTGAAAACCACGATAAAATTACAAAAAGGGCAATACTCTCCGCAATCGCCAAACTCTTTGATCCATTAGGATGGCTCGCTCCTGTCATCATAGTAGCCAAAATCCTTATGCAAGGCATTTGGCTGGAAGGGACGGAGTGGGATGAGCCGGTATCTACAGGGATCCTGGAAAAATGGCACAAATTCATGCACGACTACCCCGCAATTAATGATATCCGGATCCCCAGGTGGATATATTTTACACCAACCAACGACGTCGAAATACACGGTTTCTGCGACGCTTCAGAAAAAGCGTACGCAGCAACAGTCTTTCTAAGAGCAAAGATAAAAGATGAAGTCTACACAAACCTATTAGTGGCGAAAACAAGGGTTGCCCCGGTGAAAACCATCTCTTTACCCCGATTAGAGTTATGTGGAGCGGTCTTATTGGCCGAAACCTTGGAATCGGTCCGCGAGAGTCTGAAATTAGGTAATGTTAACACACACCTATGGACGGACTCCACTATCGTTTTAGCATGGATTAGGAAGCCTCCGTGCTCATGGTCAACCTTTGTCGCTCATCGAGTGACGAAAATAGTCGAAAAAGTGGGAAACCAATCGTGGCACCATGTAGAGTCTGCATCCAATCCCGCAGACTTGGCAAGCAGAGGACTACCAGCGAAGGAATTAGTCAACAATTCTTGGTGGTGGCAGGGCCCTTCTTGGCTGCAAGAAGACAAGACAGAATGGCCTATTCAAGAAGAGGAGTACCACACAAACATCGAAGAAAAAAGGGTCCATGTTCACGCAACTACGCAGATAAAATTACAAGATAGTGTCCTCGACCGGTTTTCCGATTGGTCGAGAGCTGTGAGGGTCCTGTCCTACATAGTGCGTTTTTACCAACGAACCCACCCAAAAACGAAGGCATCCTTCAAAGTCGGGTCCGACCGCATCTCGCCAGCCGAAATTAAGTCTACGACTCAACGTCTAATCCACATTTTTCAAAACAAACATTATCCCAAAGAGATAGCCAATATCAAGCAGAGCTGTTAATTGAATGAATCAAAACAGTTACAATTCAGGATTTATTCATTTTTTCAAATGTTTTTCGTTGAATTTAATTTGAAATTCCATGTAGATACGATTTGACATGTTGAATTCATATTTTCCATTCAAAGAATTAAAGAATGCGAGAAAGTAATTCAGTTTGAACTGAATTGCATCGAAATAACTCTCATTCAATAACTCTCTCAATTGAATGCCAACTTTGCTGAATCAATTCAATTTTTCAATTCAGTACTCTCGAAATTTAACTTTCAGAGGTGATATTTGCGTACTTTCAGTCTTTAACATGCCTGGAATTGATTTGAAGCTGTCAAAATAGTAATAAAACACGAGACTGCCATGTATCATTGTAAAATTTGGCCCTAACTCTAAAATTTTATATGTGATGGATTATGTTTCAAGTCTGTTGATTTTAATGTAAATAGGCCAAAATTTAATTGGAACCATTCAGAAACTGAAAGTTATATTTATATATTTGTTCAAAACTTATTTCGGCTATGATATTGTCTTCGGAAAATTGTTATGAAACTATAAGCCCGAAAATTTGGTTCCGTTTTCTTTAGCTACGGCAACTCTTACTCAATGTTTTCATATATTTACATACATACATAAAATATTGCTGTTTTTAGCTGATTTCTCGAAGATTATGGCAAATTTTTCAAGAAGGTAAGTAGAAAATAATCGTCACATAAAAAAGGAACAACATGAAGTGCAGTTCCATCGTTTTATTACAGGGAAAGTGGGGAAAAACGCGTTTGAAAATTCGAAGCGGTAGACGTCAAAATGCAGCGCACAGTGTTAAAATTTAGATAAAAATGCAAACAAAATTCCGTGTTTTATCTACAGACCCGGAGTTGATGGACTCGTAAAGAATATAGCCTAAGGCTGCGAGGTTCTTGTTTAATGTATTTATTTTATCTTTTCATAATATAAACGTAGGAATAAATTTATTGAAACATTTGATTTAATTTAATTTTCACTTTTAATATTATTTCCCTCTGGAATATTTTAAGACATAGAAATTAAAATTACTGTCTACCGCCGCGGTATGATGACTGTGCGCTGACTTGCCATATTGAAAGTACCTGGTGCAAGTACCGAAACAGGTCACACCAAAAATTCTTTGAATAAGTTTTTCAAAACGAGGCCACCTTCGGCAGTGTTCGGCAACGCTCCTGGGGTTTTTCAGCCAAAATGAAAATGCCTTGCCAGATACTGTGTAAAGTTGGGCCAAAGAAATTGTAGGTCTCGCCAATGTGTACTAAAACTTAAACCACAAATTGGAAGACAGGCTGGACCTTATCCTCTTAGAAGGTATTTGTATTATTATTATTATTATTATGAGTATTCCACGATGTTTGGAATTTGATGATGCTACGAATGATCTACAGAAAGCAGCTATTAAGATTTACATAGGCTAACTATAGACTCATACAATTCAACTCGAAGGTGAAATATGTACATTATTTTTGTATGTGATTAAATTACATATTTGGGGAGGTTTTATCAGTCCGCAAATATTATAATATAACGAAACCACAGATATGTCAGTAATCCCATCTGACTGAAGTAAATGCGCAAAATTCAACACATAGATGTTTCAAGTCAAACTATGGACGTGAGGTAACTTCTTTTTTTTTCAGGACAATTAAAACTCGAAATGTCGGTAAGGCAAATTCGAAAGCGAGGACCATATATGTATGTCATACATTTTACTTAGCTGCTAAATCTTTCAAAAAATCCCACCGATTCTGAGATAAATGAGAAAATAAAAAATTTGGATTTGTCGAAATTGCTACACTGTGAAGAGCGGCCATGTTTTTTTCGGTTTATAAACAAAACAAAAATTTGAAATATGAAAAGTAAAAATTTTTTATAATTGACAAGACCTCAATGCAGAACCATGCCTAGCGGGAAATATATTATAATTAACATGTCGTTGCATCTTTGCCTCTGATCTTAAAAAAAATAAAAATGTATTATTCTTTACCTAAAAGCTCATCCTAAGTCATGAATATTTCATGTATATACATAGTAATTATCATACAAAAATATAAACAAAGCGAAAAACACGTTCGTAAAAGCAAAAATGGCATATCAAGGAAAAGTCCATCGTTTGGAAAAATTGTAACATATTCCGGTGTTGCTAAACATTTAGGTGACAGAGCAGGATAGGAAGAGGGTTTTGAAGCATCGAAGCGAATAACGTTCTAAGTTACAAAATCAGAATTTGTCAGGAGAGCAAAAAAACGCTAAAGTCATATATTTTAAATCTATTTTTCTCATCTGTCTCCCTTAACTTTTTCATATTATGAGTTTTACACCTTTTTCATTATCTTCCAGTGCCGTTACGAATCACTTTCGACGCTTCAATGCAAAATAATGTATGTCAATTTAAATTACCCTACTATTTTTAAATGCATTTTTACAGTTTTGGTGTCAAATTTTAGAAAATTCGTTATCTGGAGAGCAATACAAAATGTTTTATGCAATGAAACTGGTTTTGAAAAATATTACACTTAGAACGTTATTCGCGATGATGCTTCAGCTGACAAGCACTGTATGATTGTTTAGTTCTTTTCCAGCATTTGGTTTACAACACTAATCACATGTCAAAAGCCATTAAAACTTTTCTGTGTATGTACTAATTAAAATTAGAAAAAAATCAAAATTAGGCAATTCAAAATTTAAGACTGTCATATTTTCTTTGTTGTCATTTCTAATATAAAATTTGAATAGCACAATAAAATTAAGCAACCCAATGCGCAGGTGTGCTATTTTGCTTTTCCTTGTTTTTTCGTTTTCTCTAGTTTCAAAAGTAAAAGAGCCACGAACACAAAAATTTAATATTTTCTGACAAATTTGTATGAAAATTTAATTTAATGTATTCAGACACAACATTCAACTCATGTAGTGCTCTCAAGTGTTGTGTTGTTGAAATTGTACATAAAACTATAAAAGACCTTGTGAATTTCCTTAATAATAAACACTTAAGCTGTAGATGCAACACCGCAACGTAGATATATTGTGATAAGTCCTAATACTTATGTAAGATGTCAGAAACGTACCTCACTGTTACAATTTCCTACTGGTGCGCTTATTGTATCATGAAATGTTGTCATTATATATTTTTTCTTTGACATTTGAAGTCAATCCCGGGATTGTTTTTTATTAGTCCCGAAATCTCGAAAAGCAGTTAAAAAATCCCGAATGTTTAAAATAGCTAGTTTTTTACGAATAATATGACATTAAGTTGGATTAAGGCAGTTTTTTGAGCTTTTGGTTTTATATATAATCATAAAAGCAGGGTATAAAAATTAACACCTAATATTACAGCCCACTTATGAATGGAGAGAAATTTTATAAAATCCCTAACTTTATCGCTTGTTGATTTGCATTAACTTCCAAAGCAGCTAGGAGAAACCGTAAGAAGATGTTTGGTTATTCCCGGTCTTGTACTAATATAAAAATATGTAAAGAAAAAGTTATAGGATATATTTAAACTCTACTTACATATTGTTTATATATATTTAAGCATCTTGTTGGTAATGAAAATAATATTGATGTACTGTCTTCAGTTTGTTTGTTAAAATGTATAAAATATCTAAATAATACATATTCGGGATCTCGAAACTTTTGGGCTCACAAAACTAAAATAGGTGCCATCCCTACTATGCCTTTAAGGTGCTGTAATTTTTATTAACCCGTATCTTATCCGCGGGATACTACCAAACAGCCACGTCGATTGCAAAATCGCGGATTTATTGCTTTTATGAGCTTTTTTCAGGCACTTCAGTAATATGTACAGTTAGACACAAAATTAAAGATGTCTTTAAGAATTTGGACAAAGTTCAGGGGAGCTTAGCAAAATGGCCATCCAAATTTTCAACGTTTTTGGCAGATTTTTCTTAGTTTTGTAGGACAATCAATTTCAGTGGTATGATGTGAAAGTTAGAACTAATTTAAATATTTTCTGATTTTTAAGAATTTTTTTCGATGAGGGTGTTAAGTAATATCTTTCATGCAACACATGAACAAAATTTAATTTCGCATAAAAAATTACTCAACACCATCGACGAAAATCGTTCTTGAAAATCAGGAAAATATTTCAGCTAGTTCTAACTTGCATATAATTATACTGCTTGGTCTACCAAACTGAGTCCTCAAAAATTTCATACAAAATCTGCCGAAGAAGTTGAAAGTTTAGATGACCGTTTTACTCTCCTGAGCTTTGTGAAAATTTTAAAAGACATTTCAAATGGTTTCTGTTATACAATTAAATGGAAATTAATTCCACTACTAGTTATTGTTGACTAAAAAATCGAAATAAAATACTCATATTTGGAAAGAATTTCCATATTTCAAAGTATAAATCCAAAAAAAAAGATTTAATTTTTTTTTTTTCATTTTTCAAAACTGACGTATGTATATGACTAATAAAACCATGAAAGAGCTCCGAATTTTTTTATATTCATAAAAGGCATGAGTTTCAGCTGAACGTAATATTGTGTATTGCCTGTACAACTTGTAGATATGAGAGCAACGCAAATTCATATATGGTAATAGCAGGGCGAATTCGGCAATATTCGCTGTGCGTTGAAGATCTTTAAAAATACTGAAGCACTTTCGAAGTTGTTAAATTTATGTCAAATTTTCCAAAACTAAATATGCCAGCAAAAAATTCATTTGCTTTGCAAGTGCCGTTCGGAGTCGGCAAAAAACTGTAGGTCCTGCCAACTTGTAGGAAAACTCAAAAGCAACACACCACAAGTTGGAAAGAGAAGCACGGCTAAAAATCTCGTTAGAGGTTATGATAATAAAATAATTACACATTCATATTTATTTTTTATTTATGTGACAAAAGCTTATTTAATTAAATTCAATAATGTGCTCAGAGGGTTAATAAAATATGCCCGAAAAGCTTCATAACTAACACATCAGCAACACTAATAAGGCAGTTTATGTGAAGACCAGACATGTTATGCCTTTCAAAATCATACTTTTTTATGTTTTAACTTGAATTTTTTTAAATTCACATATTTCTTACACGCGAATAAGCTTTTTCCACTAATTTTATGTTATAGATTATTATAATATGTAATGTAATTTTTTTTCAAATTCTTCTAGCGTGAAAGGAACTTGAAAACTTTTAGTACTATTTAAGGGAGTAAATTAGCATTTTTCCAAAAACTGATTCGTACTGAATTAGCGGAATTAACTCTCCAAAAGAATCAAATCAACTGAATGGCCATTCTGAATTAAAGAGCTTTTCTTCGTAATTCTATTTTGAATTCTTGTTGAATTGACACTTGGTGGATTTATAAATCATGATTTCTGTAAAGAATTGCTGAATGCGTAAATTGAAGTTAAATTCTTCAACGATGAAAAGAATTTCAAGTACTGAATGAAGAAAAACTATGATTTCAAAGAGCAAAACATTTAATTCTTTAACAGCTCTGATATCAAGTCAGGGAAACCCATCGGTGAAAAAAGCGAAATTCTTCCCCTGAACCCATTCATCGATAAAGATGGCCTATTATCCTTCCTTATAACTGTCGGCTTACCGCCTTCTAGTCCAGTTCGTCCATACAATATCCTTGCATGGAGAGAACCAACTTATGTTGCGTCTCCTCCGTACGCAGTACTGGATCCCGAGGGTTAAAAATATGATCAGGTGCGTTATATATAATTGCAAAATCTGCACTATGTACAGAAAGCGATCCCACAGTCAACTTATGGGGGACCTTCCCTCAGAACGGACTACTTTTTCCAGAGCCTTCACCAACGCCGGAGTGGATTTCGCAGGCCCTTTTGACATCAAATCCTATAGCGGAAGAGGTTGTCGTATGTCAAAAGGCTATGTCTGCCTATTTGTGTGCTTTTCCACAAAGACCATTCACTTGGAAGCGACTAGTGACCTCAGCACTGCCTCGTTCCTGGCTGCCTTCGATAGGTTTATTGCCCGAAGGGGATGTCCAATGAACATCTACTCCGACAACGGAACCATTATGTCGGAGCTTCGAGAGCTCTCCGCTCAGAATTCAAAGCTTTTCTAGCTGAAGCTCGCAACCAAACCTTATCTAAACACAGCCATCAAAACCTTACATGGCATTTCATACCGGCAGGCGCCCCTCATATGGGCGGACTCTGGGAGGCAGGAGTTAAAAGCTTCAAAAACCACTTCAAGAAGATCGCATCGGATCACAAGTTCTCTCTTGAAGAGTTTAACACCCTACTCTGTCGAATAGAAGCCTGCCTCAATTCACGACCGTTAAGTCCCTCGTCCAACGAGCCGTCCAACCTGGAGCCTCTTACGCCCGGACATTTTCTCGTTGGAGGGCACTTACTCGCGCCCCCAGAGATTGACGTCAGCGAGAATCGTGCATCACTGGTCAACCGCTGGGAAAAACTAAAAGCCCTACATCAAACATTCTGCAAACGATGGAAAACCGAGTAACTTAGCGAATTGCAGAAACGCGTTAAATGGAAACATCCACAACCCAATCTAAAACAAGGAGATCTCGTTGTCATAAAAGAGGACAACTTACCGCCTAACGAGTGGCGATTAGGAAGAGTAGCCAAGTTACATTTCGGTCCTGACAATCGAGTGAGAGTCGTCGAACTCGACACAGCCAAAGGGGAAACCACCAGACCAATTACGAAATTGGTATTGCTTCCGTCCAACACGGCGGAAAGCGAAGCGCAATAAGCCCTAAGACTCCCACCTTATTCTACCCGGGTCCCCGATGCCCCTGTTCGAGCTGTATCGACATCCCTAACCCCTTTCAAAAAAAAGGTTAACTCCTGCACATTCGTTGATGCCCCTATATGCAGCGGGGCCTAACTAAACCTATTGTTATGGGTTCGAGCTGTATCGACATCCCATAACCCCTTTCAAAAAAAAGTTAACTCCTTCACATTCGTTGATGCCCCTACATGCAGCGGGGCCTAACTAAACCTATTGTTATGGGTTCGAGCTGTATCGACATCCCATAACCCCTTTCAAAAAAGTTAACTAAAAAATTCCCTAAAATATGGTTATCAAACGAAAGGTGAAGGCCCCAGGTCTCATTTGGACATCGATAAATTTATCGATAACTGAGTTATCGGTCAAAATTTGATTGCCCAAAAACCTTAAAATTTCCCTACAATATGGTATCAAACGAAAGGTGAAGGCCCCAGGTCTCATTTGGGCATCGATATATTTCGATTAATTTATCGATAACTGAGTTATCGGTCAAAACTTGATTGCCCAAAAACCTTAAAATTTCCCTACAATATGGGTATCAAACGAAAGGGGAAGGCCCCAGGTTTCATTTGGACATCGACATATTTCGATAAATTTATCGATAACTGAGTTATCGGTCAAAATATGATTGCCCAAAAACCTAAAAAATTCCCTAAAATATGGGAATCAAACGAAAGGTGAAGGCCCCAGGTCTCATTTGGACATCGATATATTTCGATAAATTTATCGATAACTGAGTTATCGGTCAAAATTTGATTGCCCAAAAACCTCAAAATTTCCCTACAATATGGGTATCAAACGAAAGGTGAAGGCCCCAGGTCTCATTTGGACATCGACATATTTCGATAAATTTATCGATAACTGAGTTATCGGTCAAAATATGATTGCCCAAAAACCTTAAAATTTCCCTACAATATGGGTATCATACGAAAGGTGAAGGCCCCAGGTCTCATTTGGACTTCGATATATTTCGATAAATTTATCGATAACTGAGTTATCGGTCAAAATGTGGTTGCCCTACAATATGGTATCAAGTGTAATGGTGGAGTGTAATGGAGTGTGGTTGCTAAGTGACCTTGCTCAATCCCGACTCTTGCGTCCTCGTTCGTGCACTCTGGGCAACGGGAGCTACTTAGGCTCGCGGCAGAAAGAGAGGGAGCCCCGGTGGGGCCACTCTGACATACTTGGTTTAAGGGCTCACCGAGGTTTTGGCGTAGCGTCTGTTCACCATGAGGTGCGGCTGCAAGCGGGCGTCTGTCTTGAAGCAAGCGGCTCGCTATATAAATGTGTAAATATTTTCCAAAACCCCGAAACGGGTTGTGCGCTGGGTTTGGGACCCGCCACGTAAAAAACTTAATTCCAATGAAAACAAATGCAAAGCCTCGGATGAGAACCCCCTTTAATGTTGACGACCCGGCAAAACGAATAAGGCATAATGATTTGGATATTAGGGCATGTACCGGGAATGTCCGGACCCTTTCAAGGGACGGTACCGCTGCCCGACTGGTTGATGTCCTCGTAGGCGCAAAGGCCGACATCACCACCCTGCAGGAAATGCGATGGACGGGGCAAGGAAAGACGACCATCGGTCCTTGTGACGTATACTACAGTGGCCAGACACGCGGCAAAGCGCGTGGTGTAGGATTCGTGGTGGGAAAGAGACTTCGCCGCCAAGTATTAGCGTTCACTCCTGTGAACGAGCGTCTCGCTGCGATCCGCATCAAGGCGAGGTTTTTCAACATAACATTTATCTGCGCCTATGCGCCGACAGAGGAGACGGACGACGCAGAGAAGGACTCCTTCTACGATAAACTTGAACAGACTTATGATCGCTGCCCCCAGCATGATATCAAAATCGTGCTCGGCGACCTTAATGCCAAGGTGGGCAAGGAAGGAGTCTTTGCTCCCACAGTTGGAAAATTCAGTCTCCACGATATAACATCCCCCAACGGCACTAGGTTGATTGACTTCGCCGCTGCTCGCAATATGGTCATCAGTAGTACCAGGTTCCAGCATAAGCGAATACACCAAGCCACATGGCTGTCCCCTGATCAAAGAACTAGAAACCAGATTGATCATGTCTTGATTGACGGCAGACATAGCTCCACCGTTCTGGACGTGCGTACACTGCGTGGTCCCAATATTGACTCTGAGCATTATCTTGTCGCAGCCAAGTTACGCACACGCCTCTGTGCAACGAAGAAAGTGCGCACAGTAACGGAAGGAAAGTTTGACGTCGAGAAGCTGTGCATGACACAGACAGCTGATAATTCCACAACTCGACTCTCACACCTGCTAGCAGAGGGCAATCCTCGACCTAACGATGTAAACGAGCAATGGAAGCATATCTCTCATTCATTGCGTACCGCCGCTGAGGCCACTATAGGGTTCCAGCGAGCCCGCAAGAACAACTGGTACGATGAGGAATGCAAAACTGCCTCGAAAAAAAGGACGCTGCCTACAAGGAGACGTTGCGAACGGGCACAATCCGCAGTGTATGGCAACAATATCGTGAGGCAAAGAAGGAAGAGAGACGCCTTTTCAGAAAAAAGAAAAGTGAGGCCGAAAGGCGTGAGTGTGAGGAGCTTGAGATGCTGGCTGACAGGAATGATGCCCGAAAATTCTATGAAAAGATCCGGCGGATGACGGAAGGTTTTAAGACCGGGGCAAGCTCCTGTAAGGACAATAATGGCAACCTGGTAACCGACGTACAAAGTGTACTTAAATTATGGAGGGAGCACTTCTCCTCACTGCTAAATTGCGAGGGAGACGTCGAACCCGATACCCCAATCCCTGACGATGGAAAAGTCGTCCCACCACCTGACTATGATGAAGTGAGGATAGCTATATCCCGGCTCAAAAACAACAAAGCGCCTGGAAAAGACGGACTACCCGCCGAGCTGTTCAAACACGGAGGCGAAGAGCTGGTAAAAAGCATGCATCAGCTCTTATGCAGAATATGGTCAGACGAATGCATGCCTCCGGATTGGAATTTAAGTGTGCTTTGCCCAATCCACAAGAAAGGCGATCCCGCTAACCGCACCAACTACCGCGGAATTAGTCTTCTTAATATCGCATATCAGCAGGTTCTTTCTAGCGTGTTGTGTGAAAGGCTGAAGCCCATCGTAGACAAACTGATTGGACCTTATCAGTGTGGCTTTAGACCTGGTAAGTCTACCATCGACCAGATTTTCACGATACGCCAAATCCTGGAGAAGACCCATGATAAGAGAATCGACACTCACCATCTCTTTGTCGATTTTAAAGCCGCTTTTGACAGCGTAAAAAGGAGTTGCCTGTATGCCGCCATGTCTGAATTTGACTTTCCTGCAAAGCTTATACGGCTTTGCCAAATGACGTTGAGCAATACCAACAGCTCCGTCAGAATCGGGAAGGACCTCTCTGAGCCATTTGAAACCAAACGAGGCTTCAGACAGGGCGACTCCCTTTCGTGCGATTTCTTCAATCTGATGCTGGAGAAGATAATTCGAGCAGCAGAGCTAAACCGCAATGGTACAATCTTTTACAAGAGCGTGCAATTGCTGGCGTATGCCGAAAGAATCGGCGCACCTGCGCCTTGGCAGCCATGTCACTGTTGATAGTTACAAATTTGAACCAGCATTAACACCGAAAATAATATCAGTCTAGAAATCCAGCGGAGAATCACTCTTGCCAACAAGTGCTACTTTGGACTGAGTAGGTAAAGTCCTCTCTCGAAGAACAAAGATCACGCTCTATAAGTCTCTCATCATACCTGTCCTGATGTATGGCTCAGATTCATGGACAATGTCAAGAGAAGATGAGATGGCCCTTGGAGTATTTGAGAGAAAAGTTCTCCGGAAGATTTATGGTCCTTCCCGTGATGCCAACGGCGAGTATCGAAGGAAATTTAACGCAGATCTGACCATAGTCCAGCGAATTAAAGCCCAAAGACTCCGCTGGCTGAGCCATTTTATGCGAATGGACAAGGAAGCTCCAGCACAGAAGGTTTTCCTATCCTCGCCTGAATTCGGCAGCAGAGGAAGGGGGAGGCCTCGACTGAGATGGAAACAACAGGTGGAGGATGACTTGAACTCCCTTGGGGTTTCCAATTGTCGTCGGTTATCGCTAAAAAGGAATGACTGGCGTGCTTTTAAACGAAACGACCAAAATCGCTTAGGCGGTTAAGCGCCAATAAATGATGATGATGGTATCAAACGAAAGGGGAAGGCCCCAGGTTTCATTTGGACTTCGATATATTAAGATAAATTTATGGACAACTGAGTTATCGGTCAAAATTTGATTGCCCAAAAACTTAAAATTTCCCTATAATATGGGTATCAAACGAAAGGTGAAGGCCCCAGGTCTCATTTGGACTTCGATATATTTCGATAAATTTATCGATAACTGAGTTATCGGTCAAAATGTGGTTGCCCGAAAACCTTAAAATTTCCCTACAATAAGGTATCAAACGAAAGGGGAAGGCCCCAGGTTTCATTTGGACTTCGATATATTTCGATAAATTTATCGATAACTGAGTTATCGGTCAAAACTTGATTGCCCAAAAACCTTAAAATTTCCCTACAATATGGGTATCAAACGAAAGGTGAAGGCCCCAGGTCTCATTTGGACTTCGATATATTTCGATAAATTTATCGATAACTGAGTTATCGGTCAAAATTTGATTCCCCAAAAACCTTAAAATTCCCCTACAATATGGGTATCAAACGAAAAGTGAAGGCCCCAGGTCTCATTTGGACTTCGATATATTTCGATAAATTTATCGATAACTGAGTTATCGGCCAAAATATGATTGCCCGAAAACCTTAAAATTTCCCTACAATATGGGTATCAAACGAAAGGTGAAGGCCCCAGGTTTCATTTGGACATCGACATATTTAGATAAATTGATCGATAACTGAGTTATCGGTCAAAATATGATTGCCCAAAAACCTAAAAAATTCCCTAAAATATGGGAATCAAACGAAAGGTGAAGGCCCCAGGTCTCATTTGAACTTCGATATATTTCGATAAATTTATCGATAACTGAGTTATCGGTCAAAACTTGATTGCCCAAAAACCTTAAAATTTCCCTACAATGTGGGTATCAAACGAAAGGTGAAGGCCCCAGGTCTCATTTGGACTTCGATATATTTCGATAAATTTATCGATAACTGAGTTATCGGTCAAAATGTTGTTGCCCGAAAACCTTAAAATTTCCCTATAAAATGGTATCAAACGAAAGGGGAAGGCCCCAGGTTTCATTTGGACTTCGATATATTTCGATAAATTTATCGATATGAGTTATCGACTGAGTTATCGGTCAAAATATGATTGCCCAAAAACCTAAAAAATTCCCTAAAATATGGTTATCAAACGAAAGGTGAAGGCCCCAGGTTTCATTTGGACATCGATATATTTCGATAAATTTATCGATAACTGAGTTATCGGTCAAAATGTGGTTGCCCGAAAACCTTAAAATTTCCCTACAATAAGGTATCAAACGAAAGGGGAAGGCCCCAGGTTTCATTTGGACTTCGATATATTTCGATAAATTTATCGATAACTGAGTTATCGGTCAAAACTTGATTGCCCAAAAACCTTAAAATTTCCCTACAATCTGGGTATCAAACAAAAGGGAAGTTCTACAGGTTTCTATTTGACTTTGGAATATTTGGATATATTTATCGAAAACTGAGTTATCGGTCATAATGAGGTTAATATAATAATAATATTCAAAATTGCCTACAATATGGGTATCAAACGATAGTGGAGGCCCAGAGGTTTCGTTTGCACTGCGGTATATTTCCATATATTTATTGATTACTTCATAACACATTTAACTAAAAAGTAAAAAATAAAAATAGTTTAAAAAGCGAAAACACGCGCTTTTAAAGAATATTGCACTAAAAAGGTAAAAATAATTTAAATAAAAGACGAAGATTATGGAACAAAGTGGACCACGCTTTTTCCATAATACTACTGTGTAGGGTTTTTAAAATTATTTTCAACTTTTTAGTTCAATACTCTCTAAAAGCATGAGTTTTAGTTTTTTTTAAACTATATTTATTCGAAAGAAAGGTTGCGAAGGGTCAAAGCAGGAGATACATACAACTCTGCAAGATACATCTACTTTAATATACCGCATTGAAGCAATGAATACAATGGACGTCTCATAATCAAAGCAGTGAGTAAACATTTCATTATTCTTAGTTTCACTTGGATTTCGTATTTAATTTGGTTGTTATATTTGTTTTATTTACAAAAAGTCCTTTTTAGTTAAAAATGTTCACTCAAATCAAAATAATTTCAGATTTTAAAGAAAACAGAATTTCAAAGTACTCAAAAGTTAAATTTTGGTTTACTGGTTTTGTTGAATTTAATTCTGCTTTCGCTTTTGTGTTTTCTATTCGCGTTTACATTTGTAATTTTTTCTTGAAAGCAATTTTTAATCAAAATAGTGGGGTACAAAGAGGAATAAAAGGATGACGAGAGAAAAGTGAAACGACTAACTCCTTCGAATTCGTCACGGCAGACATGATAAACCCTTTTTCTTTACTGGGGGCTATGTTTTTTATACCCAGCGTACTAGTACAAGGGTATATTAATTTTGTTCACATAACGGTAGTATGTAACGGTACAAAATAATCGAGATAGATTAGAGTTCTATATATGAAAGTTCTTAGGTTGAAAGAGAAGTTCATTAAGGCATGTCCGTCCGTCTGCCCGTCTGTCGGTCTGTCCGCCTGTGTACACGATAACTTGAGTAAAAATTTAGATATCTGCATGAAATTTTGTATACAGGTTACTTTCTGGCGAAGGTAGGTTGCTATTGAAAATAGGCCTCCTTTTTCGATATCGAAAATTTCGAAAATCACATAAATTGGCATATCTCTGCAGCTGAAAAGGGGGGCATTTTTGAAAATTCGCCTGGGCGTAACTTTTAAACAGATTACGATAGAACGATGGAATTTGGCAAAAAGCATACTACTATCGTTGGGAATATACCTGATGAAATTGGATAAAATCGCCCTCCAACCACGCCCACTTTCGATAACGAAAATTTCTAAAATCACCTAAATTGACATAATTCGTTAACGGAAATGGCTAAAATGATATAATTTTGTAGGGGAATCCCCCTGGTCATTATATAATGATTTTTTGACAAATTTTGTAAAGTGGGCGAGCATTTTTGAAAATTCGACTGGTCGTAACTTTTAAACTGATTAGGGTAAAACGATGATATTTGGCACAAAGCATATTAGTATCGTTGGGAGTATACCTGATGAAACTGGAAAAAATCGCTCTCCAACCACGCCCACTTTCGATATCGAAAATTTCGAAAATCACATCAATTGACATACTTCGGTAACGGAAATGGCTAAAATGATATAGTTTGGTAGGATGAACCCCATAGTCATTCTATTATGATTTTTTGATAAATTTTTAAAAGTAGGCGTGGGCTTTTCAGGGAGGCATATTTGAAAATTTCACGGGTCACAACTTTTAAACTGATTAGGGTAGAACGATGATATTTGGCACAAAGCATACTAGTATCGTTGGGATGTAAATGAACGAAATCACTTTCCGACCACGCCCACTTTCGATATGGAACATTTCAAAAATCACATAAATTGACACAATTCGGTAAGGTAAATAGCTAAGATAGTAAAAACTTTAGGTAAATCCTCCTAGGCGCCTATATCATTGTTATCCCGTTCTGGAAATTACCGCTGGGTATTTAATGTTCGGTTCACCCGAACTTAGGCTTCCAACTTGTTTAAATATGTAATTGAAACCGAATTTTAATGAATATGAAAAAACGAAACTTAGATAAAGCTTAGAGTCCGTGTTATCTTGAAAGTCGATTATTATGTAGACCTACCGTTTCCAGTTAGTTCCTAAAAAGACGTGCCGATAGAAATGTTGACAGTTTACAAGAAAGTTGTTTGCATTTTTGAAGGCCTTTAATACTTAAATTACTTTACACACGCAATTATGCATGTAGATAAATTTTATATTCTAAACTAATCTTGGCCTAAAATATGGGAATCAAACGAAAGGTGAAGGCCCCAGGTCTCATTTGAACATCGATATATTTCGATAAATTTATCGATAACTGAGTTATCGGTCAAAATTTGATTGCCCAAAAACCTTAAAATTTCCCTACAATATGGGTATCAAACGAAAGGTGAAGGCCCCAGGTTTCATTTGGACATCGACATATTTCGATAAATTTATCGATAACTGAGTTGTCGGTCAAAATATGATTGCCCAAAAACCTAAAAAATTCCCTACAATATGAAGGTGAAGGCCCCAGGTCTCATTTGGACTTCGATATATTTCGATAAATTTATCGATAACTGAGTTATCGGTCAAAATATGATTGCCCAAAAACCTTAAAATTTCCCTACAATATGGGTATCAAACGAAATGTGAAGGCCCCAGGTCTCATTTGGACATCGAAATATTTCGATAAATTGATCGATAACTGAGTTATCGGTCAAAACTTGATTGCCCAAAAACCTTAAAATTTCCCTACAATATGGGTATCAAACGAAAGGTGAAGGCCCCAGGTCTCATTTGGACTTCGATATATTTCGATAAATTTATCGATAACTGAGTAATCGGTCAAAATTTGATTGCCCAAAAACTTAAAATTGTCCTACAATATGGGTATCAAACGAAAGGTGAAGGCCCCAGGTCTCATTTGGACTTCGATATATTTCGATAAATTTATCGATAACTGAGTTATCGGTCAAAATTTGATTGCCCAAAAACCTTAAAATTTCCCTACAATATGGGTATCAAACGAAAGGTGAAGGCCCCAGGTCTCATTTGGGCTTCGATATATTTCGATAAATTTATCGGTAACTGAGTTATCGGTCAAAATATGATTGCCCGAAAACCTTAAAATTTCCCTACAATATGGGTATCAAACGAAAGGTGAACGCCCCAGGTTTCATTTGGACATCGACATATTTAGATAAATTTATCGATAACTGAGTTATCGGTCAAAATATGATTGCCCAAAAACCTAAAAAATTCCCTAAAATATGGGAATCAAACGAAAGGCGAAGGCCCCAGGTCTGATTTAAATATCGATATATTTCGATAAATTTATCGATAACTGAGTTATCGGTCAAAACTTGATTGCCCAAAAACCTGAAAATTTCCCTACAATATGGGTATCAAACGAAAGGTGAAGGCCCCAGGTCTGATTTGAACATCGATATATTTCGATAAATTTATCGATAACTGAGTTATCGGTCAAAACTTGATTGCCCAAAAACCTTAAAATTTCCCTACAATATGGGTATCAAACGAAAGGGGAAGGCCCCAGGTTTCATTTGGACTTCGATATATTTCGATAAATTTATCGATAACTGAGTTATCGGTCAAAATATGATTGCCCAAAAACATAAAAAAATTCCCTAAAATATGGTTATCAAACGAAAGGTGAAGGCCCCAGGTCTCATTTGGACATCGATATATTGTGATAAATTTATCGATAACTGAGTTATCGGTCCAAATTTGTTTGCCCAAAAACCTTAAAATTTCCCTACAATATGGGTATCAAACGAAAGGTGAAGGCCCCAGGTTTCATTTGGACATCGACATATTTCGAAAAATTTATCGATAACTGAGTTATCGGTCAAAATTTGATTGCCCAAAAACCTTAAAATTTCCCTACAATATGGGTATCAAACGAAAGGTGAAGGCCCCAGGTCTCATTTGGACTTCGATATATTTCGATAAATTTATCGATAACAGAGTTATCGGTCAAAATGTGGTTGCCCGAAAACCTTAAAATTTCCCTACAATATGGTATCAAACAAAAGGGGAAGGCCCCAGGTTTCATTTGGACTTCGATATATTTCGATAAATTTATCGATAACTGAGTTATCGGTCAAAATTTGATTGCCCAAAAACCTTAAAATTTTCCTACAATATGGGTATCAAACGAAAGGTGAAGGCCCCAGGTCTCATTTGGACTTCGATATATTTCGATAAATTTATCGGTCAAAATGTGGTTGCCCGAAAACCTTAAAATTTCCCTACAATATGGTATCAAACGAAAGGGGAAGGCCCCAGGTTTCATTTGGACTTCGATATATTTCGATAAATTTATCGATAACTGAGTTATCGGTCAAAACTTGATTGCCCATAAACCTTAAAATTTCCCTACAATATGGGTATCAAACGAAAGGTGAAGGCCCCAGGTCTCATTTGGACTTCGATATATTTCGATAAATTTATCGATAACTGAGTTATCGGTCCAAATTTGATTGCCCAAAAACCTTAAAATTTCCCTACAATATGGGTATCAAACGAAAGGTGAAGGCCCCAGGTTTCATTTGGACATCGACATATTTCGATAAATTTATCGATAACTGAGTTGTCGTTCAAAATATGATTGCCCAAAAACCTAAAAAAATACCTAAAATATGGGAATCAAACGAAAGGTGAAGGCCCCAGGTCTCATTTGAACATCGATATATTTCGATAAGTTTATCGATAACTGAGTTATCGGTCAAAACTTGATTGCCCAAAAACCCTTAAAATTTCCCTACAATATGGGTATCAAACGAAAGGTGAAGGCCCCAGGTCTCATTTGGACTTCGATATATTTCGATAAATTTATCGATAACTGAGTTATAGGTCAAAATTTGATTGCCCAAAAACTTAAAATTTCCCTATAATATGGGTATCAAACGAAAGGTGAAGGCCCCAGGTCGCATTTGGACTTAGATATATTTCGATAAATTTATCGATAACTGAGTTATCGGTCAAAACTTGATTGCCCAAAAACCTTAAAATTTCCCTACAATATGGGTATCAAACGAAAGGTGAAGGCCCCAGGTCTCATTTGGACTTCGATATATTTCGATAAATTTATCGATAACTGAGTTATCGGTCAAAATTTGATTGCCCAAAAACCTTAAAATTTCCCTACAATATGGGTATCAAACGAAAGGTGAAGGCCCCAGGTCTCATTTGAACTTCGATATATTTCGATAAATTTATCGATAACTGAGTTATCGGTCAAAATATGATTGCCCGAAAACCTTAAAATTTCCCTACAATATGGGTATCAAACGAATGGTGAAGGCCCCAGGTTTCATTTGGACATCGACATATTTAGATAAATTTATCGATAACTGAGTTATCGGTCAAAATATGATTGCCCAAAAACCTTAAAATTTCCCTACAATATGGGTATCAAACGAAAGGTGAAGGCCCCAGGTCTCATTTGGACTTCGATATATTTCGATAAATTTATCGATAACTGAGTTATCGGTCAAAATATGATTGCCCGAAAACCTTAAAATTTCCCTACAATATGGGTATCAAACGAATGGTGAAGGCCCCAGGTTTCATTTGGACATCGACATATTTAGATAAATTTATCGATAACTGAGTTATCGGTCAAAATATGATTGCCCAAAAACCTAAAAAATTCCCTAAAATATGAGAATCAAACGAAAGGTGAAGGCCCCAGGTCTCATTTGAACATCGATATATTTCGATAAATTTGTCGATAACTGAGTTATCGGTCAAAACTTGATTGCCCAAAAACCTTAAAATTTGCCTACAATGTGGGTATCAAACGAAAGGTGAAGGCCCCAGGTCTCATTTGGACTTCGATATATTTCGATAAATTTATCGATAACTGAGTTATCGGTCAAAATGTTGTTGCCCGAAAACCTTAAAATTTCCCTATAAAATGGTATCAAACGAAAGGGGAAGGCCCCAGGTTTCATTTGGACTTCGATATACATATTTCGATAAATTTATCGATATGAGTTTTCGACTGAGTTATCGGTCAAAATATGATTGCCCAAAAACCTTAAAAATTCCCTAAAATATGGTTATCAAACGAAAGGTGAAGGCCCCAGGTCTCATTTGGACATCGATATATTTCGATAAATTTATCGATAACTGAGTTATCGGTCAAAATTTGATTGCCCAAAAACCTAAAAATTTCCCTACAATATGGGTATCAAACGAAAGGTGAAGGCCCCAGGTTTCATTTGGACATCGACATATTTCGATAAATTTATCGATAACTGAGTTGTCGGTCAAAATATGATTGCCCAAAAACCTAAAAAATTCCCTACAATATGGGTATCAAACGAAAGGTGAAGGCCCCAGGTTTCACTTGGACATCGACATATTTCGATAAATTTATCGATAACAGAGTTATCGGTCAAAATGTGGTTGCCCGAAAACCTTAAAATTTTCCTACAATATGGGTATCAAACGAAAGGGGAAGGCCCCAGGTTTCATTTGGACCTCGATATATTTCGATATATTTATCGATAACTGAGATATTGGTTAAAATATGATTGCCCAAAAACCTAAAAAATTCCTTACAATATGGGTATCAAACGAAAGGTGAAGGCCCAGGTTTCATTTGGACATCGACATATTTCGATAAATTTATCGATAACTGAGTTATTGTCAAAATGTGAGGCCAAATACCTTAAAATTTCCTAACAATATGGGTATCAAACGAAAGTGGAAGTCCAGAAGTTTCGTTTAGACTGCTGTATTTTTCGATATATTTATCGATAATTTCATAGGACATTTGACTAAAAAGTAAAAAATAAATATAGTTTAAAACAAGTAAGGAAAGCTGTCTTCGGCTGTGCCGAAGGCTATATACCTTTCATGAATAAGCGTCACGATTTTCACTGTTCGATCCCCAGTACAGCCTGTGTCAATTTAACTATATTTACTATACACATTACACATCTTTGTTATAATTTAAAAAAACTTACAAGATAATAGGATCCGAGTTATCGGAACAATCGATTGTATGGAGGCTATATATTATACGTGTTCAATTGTACTGACTTACACTATACACATTACATATGTAGGAAGTACTAAAGGTGCAATATTTTACGTTCCTAACTTTTTAAATGCGGAAGTATTGGCCAAAAAACCTTATATCGGAACAACCAGCTGTATGGGGCTATATGTTACATTTACCCGATCTTCTTGATTTTCCTCTACACACTACATAAATTGAAAGTACTCAAGTTGCAAAATTTTATGTTCCTAACTTTTTAATTGCAGAAGTTTTGGCCAAAAAACCTTATATCTGAACAATCGGTTGTATGGGGGCTATATGTTACATTTGCCCGATCTTGTTGATTTTCACTATATGTATACACTACATAAATAGAAAGTACTTGAGTTGCAAAATTTTACGGTCCTAACTTTTTAATTGCAGAAGTTTTGGCCAAAAAACCTTATATCTGAACAATCGGTTGTATGGGGGCTATATGTTATATTTGCCCGATCTTGTTGATTTTCACTATATACACTACATAAATAGAAGGTACTCGAGTTGCAAAATTTTACGGTCCTACCTTTTTAATTGCAGAAGTTTTGGTCAAAAAACCTTATATCTGAACAATCGGTTGTATGGGGGCTATATGTTACATTTGCCCGATCTTGTTGATTTTCACTATATACACTACATAAACAGAAAGTACTCGAGTTGCAAAATTTTACGGTCCTAACTTTTTAATTGCAGAAGTTTTGGCCAAAAAACCTTATATCTGAACAATCGGTTGTATGGGGGCTATATGTTACATTTGCCCGATCTTGTTGATTTTCACTATATACACTACATAAGTAGAAAGTACTCGAGTTGCAAAATTTTACGTTCCTAACTTTTTAATTGCAGAAGTTTTGGCCAAAAATTCTTATATCTGGACAATCGGTTGTATGGGGGCTATATGTTACATTTGCCCGATCTCGTTGATTTTCACTATATACACTACATAAATAGAAATTACTCGAGTTGCAAAATTTTACGTTCCTAACTTTTTAATTGCGGCAGTTTTGGCCAAAAAACCTTATATCTGAACAATCGGTTGTATGGGGGCTATATGTTATACTGGTCCGATCTTGTCAGTTCCGACAAATGATTCCTATATTACAAAATGGTGGCCACATACAAAATTTCAGCCAGATATCTCAAAAATTGAGGGACTAGTTTGCGTTCAAACAGACAGACGGACAGACGGACATGGCTAAATCAACTCATTTCGTCATCCTGATCATTTCGGTATACTTATTGATGGGTCTATCTCTTCTTCTTCTCATATTTACAAACATCGGACCAAAGTTATAATACCATTTCATGTTCATGAAAGGTATAAAAACTAAAACTCACGCTTTTAGAGAGTATTGAACTAAAAAGTTGAAAATAATTTTTAAAAACCCTACACAGTATTATTGTGGAAAAAGCGTGGTCGCACATAATGCTAGTTTCTTTACTACGCTTTCATTAGCTATACTTGTACATACATTCAAATGTATGTTTGCTTATTTGTATGTAACTCTACTTCAATCTACCCGATAGTGGCATATGATTGTCACAAAACCTTGAAATGTGCCTTCAATATGGGTGTCAAACGATAGGAGGTTGCATTTGGACTTCGATATATTTATCGATAACTAAGTTATCGGTCACAATGCCTATAATCTGGGTATCAAACAAAAGGTAAGTTCTACAGGTTTCTATTTGACTTTGGAATATTTCGATATATTTATCGAAAACTGAGTTATCGGTCATAATGAGGTTAATATAATAATAATATTCAAAATTGCCTACAATAAATATTCAAAATTGCCTACAATATGATACCCATTCAAACGATATTTATTGATTACTTCATAACACATTTAACTAAAAAGTAAAAAATAAAAATAGTTTAAAAAGCGAAAACACGCGCTTTTAAAGAATATTGCACTAAAAAGGTAAAAATAATTTAAATAAAAGACGAAGATTATAGAACAAAGCGGACCACGCTTTTTCCATAATACTACTGTGTAGGGTTTTTAAAATTATTTTCAAATTTTTAGTTAAATACACTCTAAAAGCATGAGTTTTAGTTTTTTTTAAACTATATTTATTCGAAAGAAAGGTTGCGAAGAGTCAAAGCAGGAGATACATACAACTTTGCAAGATACATCTACTTTAATATACCGCATTGAAGCAATGAACACAATGGACGTCTCATAATCAAAGCAGTGAGTAAACATTTCATTATTCTTAGTTTCACTTGCATTTCGTATTTAATTTGGTTGTTATATTTGTTTTATTTACAAAAAGTCCTTTTTAGTTAAAAATGTTCACTCAAATCAAAATAATTTCAGATTTTAAAGAAAACAGAATTTCAAAGTACTCAAAAGTTAAATTTTGGTTTACTGGTTTTGTTGAATTTAATTCTGCTTTCGCTTTTGTGTTTTCTATTCGCGTTTACATTTGTAAATTTTTCTTGAAAGCAACTTTTAATCAAAATAGTGGGGTACTAAGAGGAATAAAAGGATGACAAGAGAAAAGTGAAACGACTAACTGTAAGGAGGTAGTTATACTCTCCCCCTCTCTTCTCACCTCCTTCGAATTCGTCACGGCAGACATGATAAACCCTTTTTCTTTACTGGCGGCTATGTTTTTTATACCCAGCGTACTAGTACAAGGGTATATTAATTTTGTTCACATAACGGTAGTATGTAACGGCACAAAATAATCGAGATAGATTAGAGTTATATATATGAAAGTTCTTAGGTTGAAAAGAGAAGTTCATTAAGGCATGTCCGTCCGTCTGTCCGTCTGTCGGTCTGTCCGCCTGTGTACACGATAACTTGAGTAAAAATTTAGATACCTGCATGAAATTTTGTATACAGGTTACTTTCTGGCCAAGGTAGGTTGCTATTGAAAATAGGCCTCCTTTTTCGATATCGAAAATTTCGAAAATCACACAAATTGGCATATCTCTGCAGCTGAAAAGGGGGGGCATTTTTGAAAATTCGCCTGGGCGTAACTTTTAAACAGATTACGATAGAACGATGGAATTTGGCAAAAAGCATACTACTATCGTTGGGAGTATACCTGATGAAACTGGAAAAAATCGCTCTCCAACCACGCCCACTCTCGATATCGAAAATTTCGAAAATCACATCAATTGACATACTTCGGTAACGGAAATGGCTAAAATGATATAGTTTGGTAGGATGAACCCCATAGTCATTCTATTATGATTTTTTGATAAATTTTTAAAAGTAGGCGTGGCATCGCCCACTTTTCAGGGAGGCATATTTGAAAATTTCACGGGTCACAACTTTTAAACTGATTAGGGTAGAACGATGATATTTGGCACAAAGCATACTAGTATCGTTGGGATGTAAATGAACGAAATCACTTTCCGACCACGCCCACTTTCGATATGGAACATTTCAAAAATCACATAAATTGACACAATTCGGTAAGGTAAATAGCTAAGATAGTAAAAACTTTAGGTAAATCCTCCTAGGCGCCTATATCATTGTTATCCCGTTCTGGAAATTACCGCTGGGTATTTAATGTTCGGTTCACCCGAACTTAGGCTTCCAACTTGTTTAAATATGTAATTGAAACCGAATTTTAATGAATATGAAAAAACGAAACTTAGATAAAGCTTAGAGTCCGTGTTATCTTGAAAGTCGATTATTATGTAGACCTACCGTTTCCAGTTAGTTCCTAAAAAGACGTGCCGATAGAAATGTTGACAGTTTACAAGAAAGTTGTTTGCATTTTTGAAGGCCTTTAATACTTAAATTACTTTACACACGCAATTATGCATGTAGATAAATTTTATATTCTAAACTAATCTTGGCTTGCGTCATAATGACGCTTAACCGCCTAGGCGATTTTGGCCGTTTCGTATCAAAGCACGTCATTCATTCCTTTTTAGCGATAACTGACGCCATTTGGAAACCCCAAAGAAGTTCAAGTCATCCTCCAACTGTTGTTTCCATCTCAGTCGAGGCCTCCCCCTTCCTCTGCTGCCGAATTCGGGTTCTTTTTCCATTCGCAAAACATGACCCAGCCAGCGGAGCCTTTGGCCTTTAATCCGCTGAACTATGGTCAGGTCTGAGTAAAGCTCGTACAGCTCATCGTTAAATTTCCTTCGATACTCGCCGTTGGAATCACGGGAAGGACCATAAATCTTCCGGAGAACTTTTCTCTCAAATACTCCAAGGGCCATCTCATCTTCTCTTGACCGTACATCAGGACTGGTATAATGAGAGACTTATAGCACTTGTTGGCAAGAGTGATTCACCGTTGGATTTCTAGACTGATATTATTTTCGGTGTTAATGCTGGTTCCCTCTCTCTCAAGTCTCTCACCGTTTTTGTGATGACAGCAGATACTTCTTCTTGTCCTCTTTCACCGCAAGACCCACTTTTTTCGCTCGCACCGGTGTTAATGCTGGTTCCCAAATAGACGAAGTCTCTCACCGTTTTTTGTGATGACAGCAGATACTTCGTCTTGTCCTCTTTCACCGCAAGACCCATTTTTTCGCTTCTTTATCCAGCCCAGAGAAGGCAGCGCTTACGGCGCAGTTGTTAAGGCCAATGAAATCGATATCATCGACATACGCCAGCAATTGCACGCTTTTGTAAAATATTGTGCCATTGCGGTTTATATCTACTACTCGAATTATCTTCTCCAGTATCAGGTTGAAGAAATCGCACGAAAGGGAGTCGCCCTGTCTGAAGCCTCGTTTGGTTTCAAATGGCTCAGAGAGGTCCTTCCCGATTCTGACGGAGCTGTTGGTATTGCTCAACGTCATTTGGCAAAGCCGTACAAGCTGTGCAGGGAAGTCAAATTCAGACATGGCGGTATACAAGCAACTCCCTTTTGCGCTGTCAAAAGCGGCTTTAAAATCGACGAAGAGGTGGTGTATCGAAACTTTTATCATGGGTCTCCTCCCGGATTTGGCGTATCGTGAAAATCTGGTCGATCGCACAGAGTTTGTGGGAATTTGCCTCTATATACAATTGCTAAATCGTCTGCATATGCCACTACCTTCCCGCCCACTCCAGGTTGTGTCTCGCAGCAGCGAGTTGACAGTGAGGGTCCATTGAAGCGGGGAGAGAACACCATCCTGAGGCGTTCCCCTTGTGACATACCGTAATAAGTCAACCGATCCCAGTGATGAAACTATTCTTCTACCCCTTAGTAGTTGATCAATAAGTCCAATAAGAGACCTGCTTATGCCCAGATTTCTTAAAGCGGTGTTTATAGCATTATGTTATTGAAGGCTCCTTCAATGTCCAAGAAGTATTCCTTTTCATACAGCAATTTTTCAATAACAAAAACTAGGCTGTGAAGCGCACTTTCTGTAGATTTCCCTTTGGTGTATGCATGCTGATAGCTAGAGATAAGGTTGCTATCAATAGAAGTGGAGAGGTAGTCCTTTATTATCCTCTCGAAGGTTTTGAGTACAAAGGCCGAGAGACTGATTGGCCTGTAGTCCTTGGGCTCGTAATGGGACGCCTATCCCGCCTTAGGAATGAACACTTCCGTGGCACTTCTTGGAAAAAACCCATGGGAAAAGGATCGACACACACCATGTCTTTGTTGATTTTAAAGCCGCCTTCGACAGCACGAAAAGGAGTTGCCTATATGCCGATATGTCTGATTTTGGATTCCCTGGTAAACTTAAACGGCTGTGCAATATGACGCTGAGCAACACCACCTGCTCGGTCAGAATCGCAAGGACCTCTTCGAGCCGTTCGAAACTAAGCGTGGTTTCAGGCAGGGCTACCCCCTATCGTGCGATATATTTAATTTGATGTTGGAGAAAAAAATAAAAGCTGCAGAACTTAATCGCGCTGGAACAATATATTACAAGAGCGTACAACTCTTGGCGTATTCCAACGACATCGACATCATTGGTCTCAACAACTCCGCCGTAACTTCTGCGTACTCCAAATTAGAAAAAGAAGCGGAAAAAATTTGTTTGGTGGTGAATGAAGGTAAAACGAATTACCTGCTAGCATCAAGCAAAGAGAGAGGAGTGTAATTGGGTGTGGTTGCTGTGCGACCTTGCCCAATCCTGATTCTTGCGTCCTCGTTCGTGCACTCTGGGCAACGCGAGCTATCTTGGCTCGCGGCAGAAAGAGAGGGAGCCCCGTTGGGGTCACTCTGACATACTTGGTTTAAGGGCTCACCGAGGTCTATTGCGCAGCATCTGTTCACCATGAGGTGCGGCTGCAAGCGGGCGTCTGTCTTGAAGCAAGCGGCTCGCTATATAAATGTGTAAATATTTTCCAAAAACCACGAAACGGGTTGTGCGCTGGGTTTGGGACCCGCCATGTAAAAAACTTAATTCCAATGAAAACTAATGTACCAAAGCCTCGGATGAGAACCCCCTTTAATGTTGACGACCCGGCAAAACGAATAAGGCATAATGATTTGGATATTAGGGCATGTACCGGGAATGTCCGGACCCTTTCAAGGGACGGTACCGCTGCCCGACTGGTTGATGTCCTCGTAGGCGCAAAGGCCGACATCACCGCCCTGCAGGAAATGCGATGGACGGGGCAAGGAAAGACGACCATCGGTCCTTGTGATGTATACTATAGTGGCCAGGCACACGGCAAAGCGCGTGGTGTAGGATTCGTGGTGGGAAAGAGACTACGCCGCCAAGTATTAGCGTCGAGAAGCTGCGCAAGACACAGATAGCTGATACTTTCTCAACTCTACTCTCACACCTGCTATCGTAGAGCAATCCTCGACCTAACGATGTTACCGAGAAATGGAAGCATATCTCTAACTCATTACGTACCGACGCTGAGGCCACTATAGGGTTTCAGCGAGCCCGCAAGAGGAACTGGTAAGATGAGGAATGTAGCACTGCCTCGGACAAAAAGGACGCTGCATACAAGGAGACGTTGCGAACGGGCGCAACCCGCAGTGTATAGCAAGACGCCTTTTCAGAAAAAAGAAATGTAAAGCCGAAAGTCGTGAGTGTGAGGAGCTTGAGATGCTGGCTGACAGGAATGATGCCCGAAAATTCTATAAAAAGATCCGCCAGATGACGGAAGGTTTAAAGAGCGGGGCAAGTTCCTGCAAGGACAATAATGGCGACCTGGTAACCGACGCACATAATGTACTTACATCATGGAGGGAGCACTTCTCCTCACTGATAAATTGCGAGGGAGACGTCGAACCCGATACCCCAATCCCTGACGATGGAAAAGTCGTCCCACCACCTGACTTTGATGAAGTGAGGATAGCTATATCCGGGCTCAAAAACAACAAATCGCCTGTGAAAGACGGACTACCCGCCGAGCTGTTCAAACACGGGGGCGAAGAGCTGGTAAAAGCATGCATCAGCTCTTATGCAGAATATGGTCAGATGAGAGCATGCCTCCAGATTGGAATTTAAGTGTGCTCTGCCCAATCCACAAGAAAGGCGATCCCGCTAACCCCACCAACTACCGCGGAATCAGTCTTCTTAATATCGCATATAAGGTCCTTTCTAGCGTATTGTGTGAAAGACTGAAGCCCATCGTAGACATACTGATTGGACCTTATCAGTGTGGCTTTAGACCTGGTAAGTCTACCATCGACCAGATTTTCACGATACGCCAAATCCTGGAGAAAACCCATGATAAAAGAATCGACACTACCTATATCTTTGTCGATTTCAAAGCCGCCTTTGATAGCGCAAAAAGGAGTTGTCTGTATGCCGCCATGTCTGAATTTGACTTCCCTTCAAAGCTTATACGGCTTTGCCAAATGACGTTGAGCAAAACCAACAGCTCCGTCAGAATCGGGAAGGACCTCTCTGATCCATTCGAAACCTAACGAGGCTTCAGACAGGGCGACCCCCTTTCGTGCGACTTCTTTAACCAGATGCTGGAGAAGACAATTTGAGCAGCAGAGCTAAACCGCAATGGCACAATATTTTACAAGAGCGTGCAATTGGTGGCGTATGCCGATGATAATGATATCATTGCCCTTAACGCCGTGCCGCAAGCGCTGCTTTCTCTGGGTTGGATAAGGAAGCGAAAAAAGTGGGTCTTGCGGTGAACGAGGACAAGAAGAAGTATCTGCTGTCATCAAAGAAAGAATCGGCGCACCTGCGCCTTGGCAGCCAAGTCACCGTTGATAGCTACAAGTTTGAAACGGGGCGAAACTTCGTCTATTTGGAAAGCAGCATTAACACCGAAAATAATATCAGTCTAGAAATCCAACGCAGAATCGCTCTTGCCAACAAATGTTACCCTGGACTAAGTAGGCAATTGAGAAGTAAAGTCCTCTTTCGACAAACAAAGATCACGCTCTATAAGTGTCTCATCATACCAGTCCTGATGTACGGCTCGGAATCATGGACAGTGTCAAGAGAAGATGAGATGGCCCTTGGAGTATTTGAGAGAAAGGTTCTCCGGAAGATTTATGGTCCTTCCCGTGATGCCAACGGCGAGTATCGAAGGAAATTTAAAGATGAGCTGTACGACCTGACCATAGTTCAGCCGATTAAAGAGCAAAGGCTCCGCTGGTTGGGTCATATCATGCGAATGGACAAAGAAGCACCAGGCCAGAAAGTTTTCCATCGACACCCGAATTCGGCAGCAGAGGAAAGGGGAGACCCCGACTGAGATGGAAACAACAGGTGGAGGATGACTTGAACTCCCTTGGGAGTTGCCACTGTTGGCAGCAATAATTTCGAGATAGTTAGGGACTTTGTCTACCTGGGAAGCAGCATTAATACCAGCAACAATGTAAAGCTGGAAATCCATCGAAGGATAACTCTTGCAAACAAATGCTACTTTGGGCTAAGTAGGCAATTGAGAAGTAAAGTCCTCTTTCGACGAACAAAAACACCACTCTATAAGTCACTTATCGTACCCGTCCTGCTATATGGTGCAGAAGCATGGACACTGACAGCATCTGACGAGGCGGCTTTGGGAGTATTCGAGAAAAAATTCTTCGAAAGATTTATGGACCCCTAAAATTCTGCGACGGCGAGTCCGAGGAAGATATAATGATGAGCTTTACACAGACGTCGACATTTCAGCGAATTAAAACCCAGCGGCTTCGCTAGGACACGTGGTGCGAATGAAAGAAGACGCTCCGGCCCAGAAGGTATTCTTATCGGCACCCGCCGGTGGAAGTAGAGGAAGAGGGAAGACCAAAAGGAGGCAGATGTGAGAACACGCGGTGTCTCCAATTGGTTCCTGTTGGCTCAACAAAGAGCAGTTTAATGACAAGTTTTAACTTCCTAGGTTACCAGGAAGTTAGTCAAAAGTCGATTGCAAGATTTCTTACTTAAAAATAAGTTTCGAAATATCTCTATTTATGCGTCACCTACCGGAATTTTTTTGATAAGGGTTTGCATTGTCATCGGGTTCTGACAAATGAGTCAAGTTTCAAGTCTCTAGCTTACCGGTAAGTTACTCAAATATTGCTCGCAAGATTCCCCCTTTATTTTAAAGATTTTCAAATATATCGACCAGCGCGCCACCTTGTGGAATTTTGATTTTGACAAATTTTGTTTTCACCGTCTCCTCAACTAAATGCTAAGTTTCTACGTTACCAGGAAGTTAGTCAAAAGTCGATCGCTAGACTCCTAACTATATAAAATAATTTTCGAAATATTTCGATCCATGCGCCACCTACCGGATTAATTTAGATGAGGGCAATCCTAAGTGCCAACCCTGCTTCAAATTATTATATTTGGAATACTGTCGAAAATACCTTTCATATGATACCCATATTTGCATATCTATCTCTTATATTTAAAAAAATTAGGATAGGTGGCAACCCTGTAAACCGGCCTAAGTGGCAACACTTAGTTATTAAGTTTATAATCTTAGAATGAATCAAATTGTCTATATGCCAAATACTATCCAAATCGGCCAAGCAGTTCCCGTGATATACGAAAAAACGAATCGTGGCTGTAGTCAGACGGAGCCTCTCTGATACCGGGCCGCCGTAGAGAGTATCTATGGCCTTACCGCGGCTCTGCCGCAGCGGGCGACACACTTTTCCCTCACTCTTCCCTTGACCCTAAGCTGGCCTTGCCCGGCGATGGGTCGTACGAACAGGATGAAAAACACAAAACAAAACTTTAAACAATCAACAACTTCGGAGAAAGCGAAAACACAACGTCGGAGGACAACCTCCACTTCAAAATCAACCGGGGGACTAACAGCGATGGCAACTACGGGTCGGTCAACCTATAAATCTCTATCAAGTAAGAGTGACTTGATAGGCGCCAGCGCCAGTGCAGCTGCCTACGCAGATAAGCGGACAACGGCGCATGCTGACCTTCCATCAACACCTGGTATGAAAAACAGTCTCTCAACGCCTGTGGCTATGGTCTCACGACCTGGCCTCAGATATCCAAAGGAAAGAGAAGCAGTAAATGTGCTGTCAGCAAAAGGAGCGACCGCGATGGACCGTTTCCCATATTGCCGGTTCTGCGAGAATGGTACATGTACATTACCTTTCGTACCGAAACGACCCGGGTTGTTTTTTCATCGACCCGGCCAAGAGCAATACACCCCGAAGTGACCCTGTCTAACGCGTCACGATTTCCCCACCTAAATTTGTCATCCCCTAGCAGCAGAGCTGCTCCTCATTCTCTTGATCCGGGCTGGCATTGAGCCAAATCCTGGTCCAAGTGAATGGTTCTGCTGCGTTGTCGGAAGAAAATCTACACCAGACGCTCACATTCAGTCCGGTATGCGTCCTGCAAAGGTTGGCTACATAAATCTAGTTGCTCCGGACTAGATCCTAAAACACACCGGCACACTAGTTTCTATAAAAGTTTTGTGGCGCCCTGCTGTTCACGTCCTCGGAAGTCCCGAGGCAGGCGACGCTCCAGCGGGGCACTGTCGCCTTCTACAAATTCAGTCTCCATGACTCGCAATACATATATTGCTCAGCAAAACATGTGTGTTCCCCGCTGTAGCTCGCTCCCTAGTACGCCAACACCACAAGCATCAACTCACAGCTGCTTCTTACGTAGTACATCGGTCGATGCTATCAGCACTGCCGAGCTTCAGCCCCTCTCTTCAAACCCTCCACTAACTTCTTCCGGTACTAGCACGAAGTTGAGTCAAGTCCATCAGCTTCTCGCTGTCAAGCTGCGCAGCCCACAAATTCATTCGATTCACGCTCGTCTCCCATCGAACGAAATCCATCGGCTTCAGGACTGCGGCGGAGATAGCGACCTAGTCTACCACCATCTAGGCAAGCGCACCGGTCTTTGACACCCAGAGTGACCATTGCCTCTCCCACACATTTCAAAGTTATGCAATTCAATTGCAATGGCATAACTGGCAAGATAGCGGAGATAAAAATAGCTGCAATCCAGGAGACGAAACTTGGCCCTCACTCGGATCTCCGAGCGAGTGGGGCTACCACGTTCTCCGACACGACCGCACGGACGGTGGGGACGGTCTCGCGTTCCTTGTCCACCAAACAGTGCGGTATAGGGAATTTGTTATCAACACCGACCAAAGAGACTTACCCTTGGAGTGTCAGGGTATAGTTGTACAGGCTGGAAGTGTTGTTTCCAGCTAATTAACATATACATTCCCCCCCCCCCCCCCCCCCGTACCTGCTGCCCCAGTGCGTTTCTTTGTGGCGATAACCGTATCATTATGGGCGATTTTAATGCCCACCATCGCATATGTAGCATTCACGTCTTTCTGTGGATTGCAGAGGACGGGAATTAGCCGAGCAAATTGACACTCCCCCTTTCTGCACTGTCAACGGAGACGCCCCTACAAGGATGACAGTTAATTGCAGTAGCTCCCCAAACCTATCTATTGTTAGCCCGGGCTTAATTTACAGCATTAACTGGCACCCGATGGTGGCTTTGGCATCTGACCATCTGCCCATCATCTTGCCTGTCGACCGTGTCTCGGATTTTATTACTTCGGAGAAAAGATCACTGGGTGGGCTTAATGGAATTCACGGAGAGCTCCTTTGGCGATCTTTCCATTCCGACTGATGTACACGTTGGTGAGCATAATATTCGTGAATCATAAAAAAGGCTACAGCGCGCTTTATACCAGCTGGTAGAATAAAAAACCTCTCTACCGGTGTTGGGAAATTATGGGCCACAGTCAATTCTGTGTCCAATCCTACGGGTCCCCCAAAGAATGTCGAAATCACTTTTGGTGACAAGACTTTCAACCACCCAAGGAAATTTGCACAGGCTTTTTGCAGACAGTATGCCCTCATGACAAGACGTGGAATCTTCAGGCATGCGCATAAACAAAAATAACTATGCCACCATTCCCATGACTATAGAGGTTCAAGAGGCCATCAGGAAAGCCAAGAACTTCAAATCCATCGGTCCTGATGGCATAGCCATGGTGCACCTTAAACACATCGGCGCTGTAGGAGTTAAGTACCTCACTGCCGTCTTCAATCTGTCCTTGACCACAGCTGTCATACCCGATAAATGGAAGCAGGCAACCCTGATCCCACTACTAAAGCCTGGCAACATTGGGGAGTCATATCGTTCGATATCACTCCTCTTTCCAGTAGTAAAGGCACTGAAGGCGGTCCTACTCCCGCTCTACACAACAAATTTGATGTTAGCCGAGCAGAAACGTGGCTTCATGAACGGTAGGAGCACAACATCTGCTCTAAATGTCATAAACACTCAGATGACTGACGGACTAAATCAAAATAGACCCAATGACAGGACGGTTCTAGTTGCTCTTGATCTGAGTCAAGCTTTTGACACAGTTAATCATGCGCAGCTGGTGTCCGATCTGTAAGACTCGCCACTACACCCCTGTCTTAAGCGTTGGTCCGCCAAAAGCAAGGAAGAATCAAACAAGGGGTACCCAAGGTGGTGTCCTTTCCCCGTTATTGTTTAAATTCTATATTTCGAAGCTTGCTCCTCCACCAGAAGAAGATACGATTGTTTCTTACGCAGATGACTGCACGATATTCACAACAGAAATTTCCGTTGATGAGCTGTGCTCTAAAATAAATGGTTATCTCTTGTCGAACTCTTCACCGCTGGGAGGTTGACATTGTCGCCAACAAATTCCTCGGCGACACTATTCACGACTTGGACGGCGCAAGTTGGAATGGAATTAAAAATCTATGTAGGCGATCAAAAAATACATACTGTCGCTCACCCCAAAATCTTAGGAGTGACTTTCTACACCATGCACACCTTCGCTGCCCATTCAGCTGCAATTGTCTCTAAATTACAGATTGGGGTAAAGATAAAGAAACGTTGTTGGTAACTTCCAAGGCAATTGTTCGTCCGAACTATGCGTCGCTTATATGGTCGCCGGGGCTTGCAAACGTTCATTGGAGTCAGCCTGCCAAAACACCGCACTCAGAAACGCTACGGGGTGCGTCCTTATGTCTCCTATAACTCATATACTCCATGAGGCGGACATGCTTCCAGTTAAGGAGCATAATGAAATGCTAAACAAGCAGTACCTGCTGAATTGCTGTAAACCACAGCACCCCAATAGGCAACTGTTTGAGCTAACTCCGCCTCCTAGGACCGTAAGGACGCATCTAAGGCACTTTATAACAACTACGTTTGATCCAGAGGTGCATAAGCGGGCATTGGGGCAGATCCATTACACATCTGTTGACCACCAGGTCGCGCTCTGTCCGGTGAATGCTCTTTTGCATGCCTCAACACCACGCATTTCTGTAGAGGAGCGTCAACTTCCTCGAGAGACAAGGGTCACCTAAACTGCTACATATCCAGGCTGAACCCTGATGTGCCGAATGAAGAAGATAGAAGATATTAATGACAATTTAGGCTAAGGAAAAGTACGCGTTGGGCAGGACTACACCTCGTTACAACAACAACAACCGCGATGGAAACTACGGGTCCGGACTCCCAAGATACATATCCTCGCCGCTCTCCGCGCTTGGAAAAAGCATTGGCCGCAAGGATCCTGTGAAATATGAAGGAGTTCCGCAGGAAACGCTGTCGCCGAGTTCCAGGAAGTCTGTGAAGTTAGCACAATCTCTGGTATCGGATTTCCAAAGCAGTTATGTGCCAAAGAGGGTAAACGGAAACCCTTTCAAACGCCAGAGATCAGATGCAGAGTTAAAACCCCATCCCAAGCGGCATCAAAACACCCCCGGAGTGGGCAAACCAACCTTTGTTGAAGTAACCAAGGACAGGATCCTTTTAGGCATTCTTTTCTGAGGCAACGAACGTTTGACGCGAACTCGGAGCAGCCTCGGCTGCTTTAAGTAGTCGTGTTTCTAAAGGCGACGTGGATGTGGTCCTCATCCAAGAACACTGTGTCAATAGCTCAAGGATTTGCGGTCTTGAGACTAAGGGTTTTAAGCTCATTCGAGCCAGCGATGAGGGAAAAGTCCGAACATGTATTTTTGTTATGTCAACACCTTTCTCCTACCTAACTATACCAATGGTGTCATTTCCGCTGCCAGCTTAACAGTCGGCAACACTAGTCTGACGATGGCGTCGCTCTATATGCCCAACGACGCCGAAGAACCTCCATCACAAATTTGTCCAATTTTTGTAGGGGTCATCTTATTACAGGAGCGGACGCTAATGGTTATCACGTCCAATAGCCAATGCCAGGGCGAGTCTCTGTTTGACTACCTACTAACAACCAACCTGGTAGTTTGCAACGTGGGTAACGAGCCTACCTTTATCACTAAAATCCGTAGGGATATCATAGACCGCACTATTTGTAGTAAAGGCGCTTATGAGTGGGTTAGAAAATGCCGTGTTCTTCAGAACATTTATTCTCCAACCACCGGTATACAGAAATAGTTTTAGACTTTCGTGTAGAGAACGCAATTATGAAGCTCAATCCACGTAACACGAATTGGCAGCTACACAATGTAATATTAGGCAGAGAACTACCAGTACTACCCCTAGAGCAAGCTTGTCCAGTACCAAACCCGCGCGGTAAGCATAGGCCACATTGGTGTACCCACGACCTGGACTCACTCCGTAAAACCTACAGGAAACAATTTAATAAGGCTAAAGTTAATCTAAGGGCCTGCAAAAAAGCTCTGAGGCAGACGAAGAGAACTTCGTGAAGAAATTTCTGCATTGGGGTCGAAAAGGTCGACGACACAGCGAGGCATAGACGAGATCTCTCGAAAACTCAAACAGCCATAAGCTATTTGCAAGAGCCGGACGGATCCTGGACCAGCCCGGGAGGGGAACCCTTGAACACACATTTTCCGGAAAATTTGCATGATGTACTCTTAGAACCTGCAACAAACCTAGCAGTAAATAAGGAGGGGTGTTTAAGCGACATAACATGGTTTCGTTTATTTCATCTGCATTACATATTATTGTAATTCGCAGATAATTTATGGAATATTCGGAATACATAGCTTATAGTCGCAGTCACAAAAGGTGGTTTTTCACAAGCAAAATGAGGTAAGCCAATGTCGCCAATGCCTCAGAGCCCAAGTGCTCACCACCAACAATTTTGAGGGGTTTTCTAAGGAAGTGAGAATAGCCAACGATGCATTCTCAGAGCCAAAGTGCTCGCCCCAATTAATACATACAGAGTGTCAAGGTGGTTTTTCAAAATGGGGTAAGCCAATAGCCGCCAATGCCTCAGAGCCCAAGTGCTCACCACCAAATAATAAATATAAGGTGTAACAAAACACAAGTGGTTTTTCACAAGCAAAATGAGGTAAGCCAATAGTCGCCAATGCCTCAGAGCCCAAGTGCTCACCACCAAAAAATAAATAGTGGTTTTTCACAAGCAAAATGGGGTAAGCCAATAGTCGCCAATGCCTCAGAGCCCAAGTGCTCACCACCAACAATTTTGAGGGGTCTTCTAAGGAAGTGAGAATAGCCAACAATGCATTCTCAGAGCCAAAGTGCTCGCCCCAATTAATACATACAAAGTGTAATTACCAAAACACAGTCCGCTAGACTTGATGGTACATACCAATAATTAAAAAGAACCAAACACAGTCCATGAGACTTGATGGAATATAAAAATAATAAATTAAATAAAATTAAAAAGACTTTGGTTGAGGTGGGATTCGAACCGGCAACCCCGGCCAACTCCCTCAACCATATAATATAACAACAACAATAATAATAAACTGCTCGCCGCCCACCATTTAACTCCAGCTTAGATATGGATAAAAAGACTTTGGTTGAGGTGGGATTCGAACCGGCAACCCCGGCCAACTCCCTCAACCATATAATATAGCAACAACAATAATAATAAACTGCTCGCCGCCCACCATTTAACTCCAGCTTAGATATGGTCCATCGAGCCGGATCAAACCAGCACCTATGGCTCTTTACTAGACGACTAAGCCGTCTAGGGCGGGGAGTATGTTTAAGCGACATAACATGGTTTCGTTTATTTCATCTGCATTACATATTATTGTAATTCGCAGATAATTTATGGAATATTCGGAATACATAGCTTATAGTCGCAGTCACAAAAGGTGGTTTTTCACAAGCAAAATGAGGTAAGCCAATGTCGCCAATGCCTCAGAGCCCAAGTGCTCACCACCAACAATTTTGAGGGGTTTTCTAAGGAAGTGAGAATAGCCAACGATGCATTCTCAGAGCCAAAGTGCTCGCCCCAATTAATACATACAGAGTGTCAAGGTGGTTTTTCAAAATGGGGTAAGCCAATAGCCGCCAATGCCTCAGAGCCCAAGTGCTCACCACCAAATAATAAATATAAGGTGTAACAAAACACAAGTGGTTTTTCACAAGCAAAATGAGGTAAGCCAATAGTCGCCAATGCCTCAGAGCCCAAGTGCTCACCACCAAAAAATAAATAGTGGTTTTTCACAAGCAAAATGGGGTAAGCCAATAGTCGCCAATGCCTCAGAGCCCAAGTGCTCACCACCAACAATTTTGAGGGGTCTTCTAAGGAAGTGAGAATAGCCAACAATGCATTCTCAGAGCCAAAGTGCTCGCCCCAATTAATACATACAAAGTGTAATTACCAAAACACTGTCCGCTAGACTTGATGGTACATACCAATAATTAAAAAGAACCAAACACAGTCCATGAGACTTGATGGAATATAAAAATAATAAATTAAATAAAATTAAAAAGACTTTGGTTGAGGTGGGATTCGAACCGGCAACCCCGGCCAACTCCCTCAACCATATAATATAACAACAACAATAATAATAAACTGCTCGCCGCCCACCATTTAACTCCAGCTTAGATAAGGGGGAAAGGATAAGGCGAGCAATTAAGAGTTGTGAACCGTTTAAGGCTGCCGGACCGGACGGGATTATCCCTGCGCAACCAACTTACACCCATCAGCCTCTCGCTCTTTGCACTCAAAACCTTCGAAAGGATAATCTCGACTACCTCTCCACTACTTTTTATAGCAATCTTATCTCCCAACTATCAGCATGCTTACACCAAGGGTAAATCAACAGAAACTGCACTTCACCGCCCGGTATGTACCATTGAAAAATCGTCGGGTGAAAAGGATTACTGTCTAGTGTACTAGTGGTATATGCAGACGATTTAGCCATTAGGGGCAAATTCCCACAAACTCTGTGTGACTTGATGCATGTAGCACTGCGAGAAGTTTCGTCATGGTCCTCTCGTTGCGGACTTAGTACCAACCGGAGAAAATTGGAACTCGTTCTTTACACCATTCGGTACAAAATACCACCGCTGGACCTACCAGAACTCAATGACGTGAGCCTGAACTTGGCAGACAACGCCAAGTTCCTCGGCACAGTTCTAGATAGGAAACTAACCTGGAAGAAAAATGTTCTTCAGCGCCAAAAGAAAGCGTGTGTTGCACTTTAAACGTGCAAAAGAGCCATTGGAAAAAGTGGGGTCTCAGCCCCAAATTATGCAGATGGATCTACACTGCAATTATCCGACCTATCATGCTATATGGAGTCGTGGTGTGGTGGCCTCCGTTGGACACGGCCAAAAACTTGAATCTGTTAGGTAAAGTCCCCAGATTTGGCATGATCTGTATGCTCGTAATGGGACGCGATCCCCACCTTAGGAATAAACACTACCGTGGCACTTCTCCAGGAGCACGGAATGTAACTAAGAGCCAGGAAGGCTGTATAAAGAAACACCAGTCATTTGGCTGATTTATTCAACGTGTTTATGAGTTGTGCGGAGCCAGTCCAGGTCGTAGGACCATAAATGCGGCCTTTGTTTACCGCGTGGTTTTGGCACTGGACAAGCCTGCTCTAGGGCATTTGAGAGCGCCGTTGTAAAGGTCTTTACCAGACCCTCCAACTCTTCTACTGATGAGGGGACTTGAGGGGGCAGTGCTGGTAGGTCCCTAGCTAATATTTCATTGTGTAGCTGCCAGTTAGTGTTACGTGGGTTGCGTTTCATAACTGGCTGCTCAACAGAAAAGTCTAGAGTTACTTCTATGTACCGGTGGTCGTTAATCAAGAACACGCCATTTTCTAACCCACTCATAAGCGCCTTCGCTGCAAATGGTGAGATCTATAACCTCCCTTCGGGGTTTAGTGATAAATGTAGGTTCGTTACCCACGTTGCAAACTTCCAGGTTAGTTGTAAATAAATAGTCAAACAACGACGCTCCCATAGCATTGTTATCGGAGCGTCCCCACTGGACGTGATGAGTATTAGCTACAGTTCCGATCGCTGGATCGGATAAGCTTAAAACCTTTAGTCGCCAGACGGCAAATCCTTGAGCTATTGACCCTGGGTTCTTGGATGAGGACCAAATCTACGTCGCCTTTAGAAAGACGACTGATTAAAGCAGCCGAGGCTGGGTTATCTGAAGCACCACCAACATGAGAGCGCTCACACTTCCCTGCCACCGCCGCATCGTCAAGTTCTACCTCGTCTGGAGGCTTTGGCGTGGCGGAATCCCTACCAACTATGGCAGTATCAACATTGGTGCGCTCAGGACTAGCTGCTATCACCGTGACGTTGAGGTCTTCCCCGTCCAGCAGGCTGTCTCCCATCTCCGAGCTGTTCACTGCTCCTTCGCCATATGTCGTGGCAGATACCATACTTTCCGAGTCGCACATCTCCGACTCCTCTTCCGGCACTGCGATGTCCGAGTCCTCCGGTGCAGCTGAAATAGCAGCGCGCTGTGCATCGCCGCGGTATACGTGGATCACGATCTGACCCACGTCGTAGTGCACTCGTCCATTGCACCGTTTAAGGGGCTCGAGTGCCTCCTTATTCAAGGTGAAGACCACCTGCCTATCAGGCCCTACCGAATCCTCAACCAGATTGACACTCCAGTCCTAAGTCGGGAGAGACGGGTTCATGATCCGCAGAGAATTCTCTCAGGATCAGCAGGGATGGCAGATGCCCTTGGCCGAGCCGGAATGACCTTTCAGTCGACAACCTCGATTCCTGCCCCTTGGTAGATCTCACCCAGTCTTGCAGCTGCTGCCTTGGGCAGTGCAACAGTTTCTGCATCCTCGCAAGCGAATACCTAGATTCAGCCCTGGTGCCATCTCGCATTAGAACCTACCGCCGAGACATCCATAATGTCAGGAAGGGCATTACCGATCGTGTTCCGGAAATACCGCCACTGGTCCTTATGGATGGCCCAGCTTTCGTTACCTCGGTCAATGACGCCTATGAGGATCCTGCCCTTGGTCACTTCAGAAAAGCTAAGTTTATCCACTCCACGGGTTTAAATCCCCGTCCGATATCTGGCGTTTGAAGGGATTTCCGTTAACCGTCTTTTGCACATAATTGCTTTGGAAGTTCGGTAACAGAGCTTCAACTAACTCCACCGTCTTTCTGGCATTCGGCGATAGTGTCTCCTGTGAAACTCCCTCGTATTTCTTCAGGATCCTTCCTGCCGGTCGTAAGACCACTGCCACAGACGTTAAGGAATTGGTTTCGGTACGGGCACTTAATGGAGATTTAACATCAGCCGTTGTTGGCTTCACTGTGTTTGTACCTGTGCTCGATTTGGGGATTGCCCCCTTAATATCCAGAGTCGATCGACCCGTAGTTGCCATTGCTGTCGATCTCTCGGCTGATAATGAAAAGGAGTTTGTCCTCCGACTTTGCGTTCTCGCTTGCTCCAGCATTGTCCTCCTCTGCTGTGCAGTATACGTAGTTGCTGTAGCTTTGGTTTTAGAGGTTTTATTGTTTTTATTATTCATCTTGTTCGTACGACCCCTCGCCGGGCAAGGCCAGCTTGGGGCCAAGGGAAGAGTAAGGGGAGTTGGTCGTCCGCCGCGGCAGAGCCCCATATCGCGGTAAGGCCATAGTTACTCTCCGAGGCGGCCCGGTATCAGAGAGGCTCCGTTCGAGTACAGCCACGGTTTGCCTCCCGGCTTTAAACGTCCAATGGGCACGTGGTCAGATAACACCCTGGATTTGGAAGATCTTTGTCGTCACTCCAGAGAGGCGAGGCTTCTCGCATGGTCTAGTACCGGGCGGCGATATGATCCCAAGGGCAGCGTAGCCCTGTGGCTATCGACTTAAACCCTCGTAACGCGGCAAGGTGTGTACCCTTCGCGAAGGTTGTTGGGGGTAACATTTATCTAAATTAAACAAAAGTCCGACATTTCATCCAAAAAGTTATTAAATCCCGCCTTGGATGGAATAGGGACAATGCTTCCGTCGAAGATGCTCCACGATATACGGGGTAAGTTAAAATCGCCTAAAACAATCATCGAATTAGCAATAGTAGTAATTAGGTTTAAAGTTTTCAGCAAAGAGATATGCTGCATATAGATTGAGATATCAGTTACCTAATTAGCTTTATTAAACGTTGCGTTCCAGTTAATTTTGTTGGGACTCAAATTGGAAAGCGACCTTGGTTCTCAAGACAACTTGCTAGCCTGATTAATATTAAATCTAAGCTCTATAAGCGTTTTAAAAGATCTGGTTCTTCTGGATATTTTTTTCAAATACTTAGTTGCTCGTTCCACTTTTCAGTGCCTCAGTCAAATTTGCTACAAGTCTTATTTAATAAGATGCAAACTCGAGTTTTTCAATAATCCTAAAAAAATTTTCCGGTTTGTTAATTCTAAACGAAAATCTTCGCGATTTCCATCTTCTTTGTCTGTAAGTGGTAAGAATGCTAGCCTTGACCATGATATTGCAGATTTATTTGCAGACTTTTTCAAATCGACCTATTCGCCAACCTGTATCTAAGCCGATAGTTATCCGTACAGAATCGTTAGTTCTAACTGTATTCTTAATCCAGTAATTGACAGTTACACGGTTCTTCAGAGTCTTCTAGCTCTGAAACCGATTTTTTCTCCCGGACCTGATGCTATTCCTGGTTGTGCGCTTAAGTTCAGTGTCGTGAACTTAAAAGAACCGGTCTTAAAATTGTTCAATTTATCTTTGCCATCGGCGTCATTTCCATCAATTTTGAAACTGTCATTTATCAGACCTCTTCGCAAAAAAGGTAGTAGATCTAATGTTGAAAATTATAGAGGAATCGCTAAGCTTTCAGCTATTCCTAAAACCTTTGAACAAATAATTTCCAGTCAACTTCAACATACGTGTATTTCCATATTATCACCATGTCAGAATGGTTTTGTGGGAGTAGATCAACCACCACAAACCTACTTGAGTTTACTTCTTTAGTTCCGGATGGTTTTTTGGCTCAAAAGTAAACAGATGTGATTTATACGAATTCCAGTAAAGCCTGTGATTCAGTAAGTTATGAACTTCTGATTCAGAAGCTCGATTTACTGGGCTTCCCGAAGAATTTATGGCTCTCAAGCTATCTTTCTAATAAAACTCAAAAGGTGCTTTATCATTATGCTATTTCTAAATCAATTAATATAACCTCTGGTGTACCTCAAGGAAGTAATTTAGGCCCACTGCTTTTCACTCTTTTTATACCTTTCATGAACATGAAATGGTACTATAACTTTGGTCCGATGTTTGTAAATATGAGAAGAAGAAGAGATAGACCCATCAATAAGTATACCGAAATGATCAGGATGACGAGATGAGTTGATTTAGCCATGTCCGTCTGTCCGTCTGTCTGTCTGTCTGTTTGAACGCAAACTAGTCCCTCAGTTTTTGAGATATTTGGCTGAAATTTGGTATGCGGCCACCATTTTCCAATATAGGAATCATTTGTCGGAATCAGCAAGATCGGACCAATATAACATATAGCTCCCATACAACCGATTATTCCGATAAACGGATTTTGGGCTAGAACTCCTGTAATTAAACACGAAGGAACGTGAAATTTTGTAAGTATTGCTATTTTTATATGTGAAATATCGATGTTGAAAATCATAGAGATGGGATAAATATTTCACATAGCTCCCATACAGTCGATTATTCCGATAAACGGATTTTGGGCTATAACTTATGTAATTAAATACGTAGGAACGTGAAATTTTGTAAGTGTTGCTATTTTTATATGTGAAATATCTATGTTGAAAATCATAGAGATGGGATAAATATTTCACATAGCTCCCATACAATCGATTATTCCGATAAACGGATTTTGGGCTATAACTCCCGTAATTAAATACGTAGGAACGTAAAATTTTGGACGTATTGCTATTTTTATATGTGAAATATCGATGTTGAAAATCATCGAGATTGGATAAATATTTCACATAGCCGATAAACGGATTTTGGTAGATAACTCCTGTAATTATATCGGTAGGAACGTGAAATTTCGTAACTGTTGCTATTTTAGAATGTGGAATGTCGATGTTAAAAATCAATGAGATTGGACCAATATAACACATCGTGCCCATATAATCTATAGCTCCGATAATTTCGGTATGAGCTAAAGTTAAATTCACACAGGCTGTACTGGGGATCAAAACGTGAAAATCGTGACGCTTATTCATGAAAGGTATTTAGCCTTCGGCATAGCCGAAGACAGCTTTCCTTACTTGTTATAAATGACTTGCCACAGATTATAAATTATTCTCGAGCTTATTAACTCACTCAAATCTACTTCAGGATGATTTGCATTCATTTCAACGTTGGTGCACGATAAATACACTAGTTTTAAACTGTTCTAAATATAAGTTTATAACATTTCCTGTCTCCTATGGAGCGTATTTCTTCGGTTAATGATTTGGGTGTTCTGTGCGATTCGAAACTGAGCTTTAATTCACATATAACCGCTATTACGCTTGGTTTCGTTAAAGGCTGGGATAAGGAGTTTAACGATCCTTATCTTACCAAAGTCATCTACACTTCGTTGGTCCGTCCAATACTTGAGTATTTGTTGAAAATAATAACAATCTGGCACCTCTTTATTATCTTATTATTTATCTTGTTCATTTTTACATTATACTTTTAATCTACATCTGATCTTGGCTTGCGTCATAATTCTTTATTCTTTATTCAGTCTATGATTTTCATCTTACAGACTCTATACAATGAAATTAAAACTAAAAGTAAATACTTAAGTACTTACTACATTATAACTTAATTCAATAAGAGACTTGGAAGAGGCTCTTGGCAGGGAAAATCCTCCCGAGCTTATTAAATTCAATAAGGGCACGAAATAATGGATTAAAATAACAATAATTCGCCCTAGGGGCAGACAAATAAAAAAGTAAGAACGATCGTAGGGATCTACTAGGTACATTGAAATAAACTTTTTCAAGGTGGTCTGGACAGTCTAAAGAGCCAACTATAATATCATAGGCAAACATTAGTAAATGCAGAGTTCTTCGGGTAAGCAGGGGTTGGAGGTTAATAAGCAAGCAGCGAGAATAGTAAGAAGGAAGTGGCACCTCAAAGTTGAGGGAAATTAAGCCAAACCGCATAAATTTCCTTTGGACTCTTTCAATCCTAGCCGAGTGAAAGCTATAAATGGGGTTCCAAATAATGGAGGCATATTCTAGTCTCGAACGAACCAAAGATATGTAGAGAGCTTTTCTTGTATACGGGTCCTTGAAGCCTTTGGCATATCTTCGAAGAAAAGCGAGATTCGAGTAGGCCTTTGGAAGTATGTAACATATATGATTGACAAAAGAAAACTTTGTGTCAAAAACAACCCCTAAATCAACAATCTCAATGACTGAGACCAATTGACCACCGGCAATTTCATAAGATGATGGTAGGGTGGTGGAAGACTTTGTGAAAGACATGTGGAAACATTTATTAACGTTAAGGTGGAGATTGTTTGCGAGACACCAATCAACGAGTTTATTAAGGTCATGTTGCAAAAGAGCACAATCGGACGGACCATTTATTCTACGATAAATTTTTAGATCGTCGGCGTAAAGTAGAAATTTAGAAAATTTAAAGCAGGAGCCAATATCATTTATGAATAGAATAAACAAAAGAGGGCCTAAAATGCTACCCTGAGGGACACCCGAGGTGGCAATAAACGTGTGGGAAATAGAGCCCTCAATTTCCACATACATAGATCTATTCGACAAGTACGATTTCAGCCAACTTAAAAACACTGAGTGAAAACCAAGATGCTCGAGTTTATATAATAAGATTTGGTGAGAGACTTTATCAAAAGCCTTCGAGAAATCGGTATAGATTGTATCGACCTGGTAGCCATCATTAAAAGCAGAGATGCAGAAATCAGAGAAATGTGCCAGATTGGTAACGGTGGAACGCCCCGCGACAAACCCATGTTGGTGCGGCTCAATAATGCTTTTAGTAACGAAAGACAATTTTTCTTTTAATACCATTTCGAAAAGCTTAGAACACGAAGTAAGTTTAGCAATAGGCCTGTAATTAGCAACATCATTCCTACTGCCAGATTTAAAAATCGGTGTGATGGTAGACTCCTTCCACCTATTAATGAAAGTCCCAGAGGACAGGGATAAGTTAAATATGTGACAAAGAGGAGAGGATAGGGGAAAACAGCAGTGCTTCAGGATAAAGCCGCAAAGGCCATCGCTGTCACACTTTAGTGAGGGTTTCAGAGAGAGCATGGCTTTACACACGTCTTCTGGAGTGATAGTGACAGATCCGAAGTCTAGAAGCTCAAAAGGAGACTCACGTAGAAAATCATCATTCTGAGCAAGATCATCATCAAAATTATATTTGAAAAACTCAGCAAAAAGCTCAACGGATTCACTAGGAGATTGAGAACATATACCATTCCACTTCATACAAATCGGTATATTGGAAGAACCATAATGACGGTTAACCGCCTAGGCGATTTTGGCCGTTTCGTATCAAAGCACGCCAATCATTCCTTTTTAACGATAACTGACGCCAATTGGAAGCCCCAAGGGAGTTCAAGTCATCCTCCACTTGTTGTTTCCATTTCAGTCGAGGCCTCCCTCTGTTGCCGAATTCAGGTGTCGATAGGAAAACCTTCTGTGCTGGAGCCTCCTTGTCCATTCGCATAACATGACCCAGCCAGCGAAGCCTTTGGACTTTAATTCGCTGCACCATGGTCAGGTCTGCGTAAAGCTCGTACAGCTCATCGTTAAATTTCCTTCGATACTCGCCGTTGGAATCACGGGAAGGACCATATATCTTCCGGAGAACTTTTCTCTCAAATACTCATCTTCTCTTGACACTGTCCATGATTCCGAGACGTACATCATGACTGGTATGATGAGAGAATTATAGAGCGTGATCTTCGTTTGTCAAGAGAGGACTTTACTTGTCATTTGTCTACTTAGTCCAAAGCAACATTTGTAACAAGAGTGATTCTCTGTTGGCTTTCTAGACTGATATTATTTTCGGCGTTAATGCTGGATCCCAAATAGACGAATTCCCTCGCCGTTTCAAACTTGTAGCCATCAACGGTGACTTGGCTGCCAAGGCGCAGGTGCGCCTATTCTTTCTTTGATGACAGCAGATACTTCGCTTACTGCGCGGTTGTTAAGGCCAATGATATCAATATCATCGGCATACGCAGGCAATTGTTCGCTCTTGTAAAATATTGTACCATTGCGGTTTAGTTCTGCTGCTCGAATTATCTTTTCCAGTATCAGGTTGAAGAAATTGCTCGTATGGTTTCAAATGGCTCAGATAGGTCCTTCACGATTTGTTGGAGCTGTTGGTATTGCTAACGTCATTTGGAAAAGCCGTACAAGCTTTGCAGGGAAGTCAAATTCAGACATGACGGCACACAGGCAACTCCTTTTTGCGCTATCAAAAGCGGCTTTGAAATCGACAAAGAGATGGTGTGTGTCGATTATTTTATCGTTGGTCTTGCCCAGGATTTGGCGTATCGTGAAAATCTAGTCGATAGTAGACTTACCATGTCTATGCTTTTGAGCCGACTTTTCCATCGTCAGGGATTGGGGTATCGGGTTCGTCGTCTCCATCGCAATTTAGGAGTGAGGAGAAGTGCTCCCTCCATAATTTAAGTACACTCTGTTCTTCGACTACCAGGTCGCCATTATTGTCCTTACAGGAACTTGCCTCGGTCTTACAACCTTCCGTCATCCGCGGGATCTTTTCATAGTATTTTCGGGCATCACTCCTGTCAGCCAGCATCTCAAGCTCCTCACACTCACGCCTTTCTACTTAACGTTTCTTTTTTCTGCAAAGGCGCCTCTCTTTCTTCTTCGCCTCACGATATCGTTCCCATACACTGCGGGTTGCGCCCGTTCGCAACGTCTCCCTGTAGGCAGCGTCCTTTTTATCCGAGGCAGTGCTACATTCCTCATCGCACCAGTTGTTCTTTCGGGCTTGCTGATGCTTCTTTGTCCATTCGCATAACATAACCCAGCCAGCGGAGCCTTTGGGCTTTACACCGCTGAACTATGGTCAGGTGTGCGTAAAGCTCGTACAGCTCATCGTTAAATTTCCTTCGATACTCGCCGTTGGCATCACGGGAAGGACCATGAATCTTCCGGAGAACTTTTCTCTCAAATACTCGAAGGGCCATCTCATCTTCTCTTGACACTGTCCATGATTCCGGGCAGTACATCAGGACTGGTATGATGAGAGACTTATAGAGCGTGATCTTTGTTTGTTGAGAGAGGACTTTACTTCTCCATTGCTTACTTAGTCCATAGTAACACTTGTTGGATTTCTAGACTGATATTATTTTCGGTGTTAATGCTGGTTCCCAAATAGACGAAGTCTCTCATCGTTTCAAACTTGTGGCTATCAACGGTGACTTGGCTGCCAAAGCGCAGGTGCGCCGATTCTTTCTTTGATGACAGCAGATACTTCGTCTTGTCCTCGTTCACCGCAAGACCCACTTTTTTCGTTTCCTTAACCAACCCAGAGAAAGCAGCGCTTATGGCGCGGCTATTAAGGCCAATGATATCAATATCATCGGCATACGCCAGCAATTGCACGCTCTTGTTAAAGATGTGTAACGACAGCCTTTGAAGATTTTTCTGACTACGCGCAAGCGGGTATATGAGCAGAAGTATGGGCAACCGCTAACCGAACTCCCTTATTCGTTTTTACGACATTTGCATAGCGGGTGGATAATGGTGTGAGTGGGTTAAAATGTTGCTTGTACATATGCACATATACGTGCCGCTTAAGTGTCGAAGGCGGATTGGTTCGACCAAAGCAGGCAGGCAATTCGAGCCTTGCAGTGTCCTAAATGCCGCAAGAATCAATGGGTATAAGAAGGGGTTCCGCTGATCGACAGATCAAAATTGAAAAAGTCGCGGTCTTGATCGAGTGTCAAAAGTTTTTAAAAACAAAGTTTATTTACAAAGTGCGTTTTTCACCTTAAAGTGTAAGTGCGCGTGTGTACAAATTATAAGTCTTATTTAAAGTGCGGTTTCACGTCAAAGTAAACGCGATCGAATCTAGGAATCCTCTCGAGGATCCTAGCCAGCGCCAGGAAGGCCGCCACCCCAGGGAGAGAAAAATCCCCTCAAGCAATCTGCAGAGTCACCGGTAAGTCACTTTGAAAAATTTTGAAAGCTGTTGAAAACCTTTTTTTTTTAAAGTTCATTAAAATAATTTTCGTGAAATCTTATTTGAAAAACTTTGGTGAAGTTAGAGAATTTTTTTTTGTATTTCTTTTTTGTAAAGCTTTGATTAAAATTTAAATTTGGTTAAGTTAGGTTGAGTTTTCTCGCTATTGTTTGATACGCTTTATTAAAGTAAATTTGGCTTTTAACAAATAAACAAATTCAGGGTTCACTCAAAATTCACCCGGATGCTTCTTAATTTTTTATCTCTTTGTTTAGAAATTTGGTGGCCCTGAAAAGGACCGTTTATTTAAGTGCATCAGCATCCACTAAAATATTCCTGAAATATTAAATAATGTTTTTGAGCTCCAAAACCATTTCTCAAATTTTTAAGTTTTATTTGTTTTCTAAAATATAATTCGAAAAATTCCTAAACATTAAAATCTGCATAAATGCACTTACGTGTACATATGTATGTAAATATGTACACGAGAATGAACGCAAACAAATAGGGTGGATTGTTGTTGTAAATATTTTTTTTTGCACTTTCATCCAAACCAGAAAATTTTAAATCACCAAATGTGTTTTTGACCCAAAAACCCCGTTTCTACTTTTTTTGGACTTTACTTGAAATTTTAATTTAGATAAAATTTAAATCTGAAAATTCAAAAATATTAAAATATGCACGAGTGCACTTACATGTATATAAGTATGTACATACACACACGAGCATGTATGCAAACAAAGGAGAAGAATAAAATTATTTTTTTTGAAGGAATTAATTTAATGGATTTCTGATCATTTTCATAAACGAGAATTTTTTTTTTAATTTAAAAGGAACAGAAAATAAAATTTATCAAGAAATTTGAGAAATAAAAATATTTGGAAAAAAATATGCATATACATTTTTATTGCAGCGCACGAAGTCAGCCGAGGGCCGCTACATTTATTTACATAAAAACTGGTCAACAAAATACATGAAACCACACACACATTCACACATAGAAAAACACGGAAAACAACAACAAACGATCATATCACATACATAGCACTGAAAATCTTCGAAGGAACTTTACTTGGCCAAAAGGCAACCTTTGGGCCAAAACCAATTTTGGAAATCAGGCCAAAAATCATATCTGAATGCACACACTCACTCACACAAAACACAGGGAATCGACATCAGACCAACATTTAACATCATACCGGCACGTCAAACACTACAAAAGAGGGTAGAACACAACATTTTTCCATTACAACACAGCATCAGTATTAGCAACATTACCAATTGCCACAGCAGCACTCAAAGTGTTGGAAATCATTAGGTGGCGCAATCAACCACGCTTCAGCAACATCTACTCTGAAACATTCACTCACCACACATATACACGGCGACACAAAACATAACACTAATACAGAAACACAGCAGAGAGGAGAGAGAGAGTAACTAAGCGCGGCTCAGCGATAGCGCGCTCACCGACTTCAACTTTTAATTGTTACTACCACCACCATCACACACACTTTTGTACATTTAGTAGGGTGCACTACCCAACTATCTTTTTTGAGAAAAACTTTAAAACTTTGAATTTTTTATTTGTTAAATTTTTGCATTTATCAATTCATTTACATTTATCAATTAGTTTTATAAGTTAGTGAGTATAATTTCACTTTAATCTGTTTTGATTAGTTGAATTTTTCTTACCTTTAAATTTTCTTAGTTTTTTTCATATAAGCACCTCCACGTACATAGGCATATGCGTAGACACTGAAGTATACGCTGCCACTTTAAAAAAATGAATTTTTAATCCATTTGAAAAAAAAAAAGTTTTTTTGTTTTACATATTTTTTTTTAATTTTATAAAAACTTGTAAAACTTATAAAACTTATAACTTTTATTCTTTGTTGTGCGTTTTTTTTTCGTATTTCACTTACACTTTCACATTTTTTTGCCTTTTTCTATTGTTAGATCCCTTTGATCGTTTTTTTCTCTTTTTCAATTTTAATTTCAATTTATATTTATAAAAAAAAAAATTTTTGTTGTTTTTTTTATCAGATTTTATCTTCACTTACCACTTAAATCACTTTTAATATTTTAAACATTTTTTAAATTCGATTCCGCGATTTTATTTTTTTTCTTAACTAAATAATTGATGCGCCGCGAGATTTTTTTTGTATACGTAAAATTTGTTTAGCATATGCACCGAACCGTTTTGATACACTAAAACCCAAAAGACAATTGTTCTTAAAAACTAGCCTTGACACGGTCAAGCGGTCAAAGACCTATAACTGAACCACTGGAATCATTTGTCGGAACTGACAAGATCGGACCAGTATAACATATAGCCCCCATACAACCGATTGTTCAGATATAAGGTTTTTTGGCCAAAACTTCTGCAATTAAAAAGTTAGGAACGTAAAATTTTGCAACTCGAGTACTTTCTATTTATGTAGTGTATATAGTGAAAATCAACCAGATCGGGCAAATGTAACATATAGCCCCCATACAACCGATTGTTCAGATATAAGGTTTTTTGGCCAAAACTTCTGCAATTAAAAAGTTAGGAACGTAAAATTTTGCAACTCGAGTACTTTCTATTTATGTAGTGTATATAGTGAAAATCAACCAGATCGGGCAAATGTAACATATAGCCCCCATACAACCGATTGTTCAGATATAAGGTTTTTTGGCCAAAACTTCTGCAATTAAAAAGTTAGGAACGTAAAATTTTGCAACTCGAGTACTTTCTATTTATGTAGTGTATATAGTGAAAATCAACAAGATCGGGCATATGTAACATATAGCCCCCATACAACCGATTGTTCAGATATAAGGTTTTTTGGCCAAAACTTCTGCAATTAAAAAGTTAGGAACGTAAAATTTTGCAACTCGAGTACTTTCTATTTATGTAGTGTATATAGTGAAAATCAACCAGATCGGGCAAATGTAACATATAGCCCCCATACAACCGATTGTTCAGATATAAGGTTTTTTGGCCAAAACTTCTGCAATTAAAAAGTTAGGAACGTAAAATTTTGCAACTCGGGTACTTTCTATTTATGTAGTGTATATAGTGAAAATTAACAAGATCGGGCAAATGTAACATATACCCCCCATACAACCGATTGTTCAGATATAAGGTTTTTTGGCCAAAACTTCTGCAATTAAAAAGTTAGGAACGTAAAATTTTGCATCTCGAGTACTTTCTATTTATGTAGTGTATATAGTGAAAATCAACAAGATCGGCCAAATTTAACATATAGCCCCCATACAACCGATTGTTCAGATATAAGGTTTTTTTCCCAAAACTTCTGCAATTAAAAGTTAGGAACGTAAAATTTTGCAACTCGAGTACTTTCTATTTATGTAGTGTATATAGTGAAAATCAACAAGATCGGGCAAATGTAACATATAGCCCCCATACAACCGATTGTTCAGATATAAGGTTTTTTTGGCCAAAACTTCTGCAATTAAAAAGTTAGGAACATAAAATTTTGCAACTTGAGTACTTTCAATTTATGTAGTGTGTAGAGGAAAATCAAGAAGATCGGGTAAATATAACATATATTTAGCCCCATACAACCGGTTGTTCCGATATAAGGTTTTTTGGCCAATACTTCCGCATTTAAAAAGTTAGGAACGTAAAATATTTCACCTTTAGTACTTTCTACATATGTAATGTGTATAGTGTAAGTCAGTACAATTGAACACGTATAATATATAGCCTCCATACAATCCGATAACTCGGATCCTATTATTTTGTAAGTTTTTTTTAAATTATAACAAAGATGTGTAATGTGTATAGTAAATATAGTTAAATTGAAACAGGCTGTACTGGGGATGGAACAGTGAAAATCGTGACGCCTATTCATGAAAGGTATATAGCCTTCGGCACAGCCGAAGACAGCTTTCCTTACTTGTTTTTTTTTCATTTCTTTTCAGCTCGTCAACGTCACTTTGGTACCAACGTGGACTGTAAAGCGAGGTGAGTGCCTTTTTGCAAAAAAAAAATACACATACACACATACACATACTTTCATATATATATTTATTTATTTATTTATTTAATTATAAGTCTCTGGAACCCAATCCTTACAGATTATGTACTTAACTAACTTATAGATTACATAATAATTTTTGAGCATAAATCAAACCACTTATAAGGCAGAGTTAAGCATCGAGAAAAAAGCATAACTTGGCATCGAGAAATCCAAGGTGATAGCATCACTTAGTGAATTAAACTCTCGTAAAGCACGATTTACAGGAGCATTACAAGCATATTGCGTTTTCACATTAACCCCATAGAACGGACACACATTGCGAAGATGCCGTTGAGGAACATTTAACCGAATCCTTTCTAATAAGTATGGACAGTCAATTAGGCCCTTGATAATTTTGAAGGTAAAGGACAAAGAGAGTATAGATATAGAGACAGGGCCGTCGACAGGATTTCCGGGCCCGGGGGGATCGAAATTTCCGGGCCCCCTATATGAAGTCTTTTTTTTTTAGTGAACTCATTTTTTATTTAAAAGTAATACATGTATACAAGAAGGTTTTATACATATGTGGCTAAACTTATAAATTAACTTTTCTTCTTTCAGCACCAGCAACTGTGACAGGTATTGTGCAAAATAAACGCAGCGCGATACAAATATTTGGAAAAAGCGTTTGTAAATCCTGAAAAAAAATTGCATTCAACAAATTGAATGGTGTAAGGGCTATTTCAAAATTAGTTTCGTATATGTGTTTCAAATGGATTATTTCATCTTCTAAACCCTTTTTAACGTCAAATTCATGTACTTTCACAAAAATCGTAGCATAATTTCGAAGTTCGTCTTCTTCCATCGTTGGGAATTGCCATAAAAAAGCAAATGTTGTATTCAGCTTTTTCATGCCTTCAAATCGACGAGAAATTCCTGAAATCACTGAATCCACTATGACTAAAAATGTGTTCCTTTTGAAATCAGTTATGGCATCTCGTTGATGTTCATCTGAAGATATTCGGAGTCTGTTCTTTCTGGTTAAAGGGAAGGATGTTGAAACATCTAATCCGCTGGCTACGTTCTCACATTCACGCAAAATGCTGTCCCATTGGTTACGAATGACTTGTAAATCTGAGAGTAAGCTGTCAAGATTTTTTACTTCAATATCGACAGTGTCGTCTGTGCCTTGTAGAATAACGCTTCTTTCATTGATGGAGCTCAAAATCTTGCACCAAATCGACGACATGAGGATACACTCAAACTTGGTTATGTACATTAGGACTCCGTTTATATCACTCCTAGTTTCTGTAGTCAAATCGAATTTAGTTAATTCTTCTAGAGCGTTTTGCAATCCTTTGAGATGTTTTGCAAAGGGTTTGACTGCGTCGATTCTTGCAGACCATCTTGTGTCTGAGAGTTTGTGAAGTGAACCTGGTACATGTTTTTTGAGAATTTCCCAACGTTTTGCACTACTGCTGAATATGTTAAAACACTTTTGAACCACTCCGAAAAAGGTGATTGAGGCTGTACAACATTCTGCAGCTACGACACCGCACAAGTTCAGACTGTGAGCGGCGCAGGGCGAATAAACGGCTTTCGGATTTTTCTTGATAATATGACTTTGTGCACCATTAATTTCACCTTTCATGTTACTACCGTTGTCATATTCCTGCGCACAACATTCTTTCAAAGGAATGTTATATTTTTCCAGAGTATCACAAATCAAATTGGCGATTTCTGCTCCAGTTTTTTTAGTGTAATCGACGAAACACAGAAATTGTTCTTGGATAGTAAAAGTCTTTTTCAAAGAGTTAAAATTAAGGTATCGCAAAACAAAAGTGTTTTGCTCGTCATTACTCGTATCGGTCGTAGCATCGACGATAATAGAAAAGTATTTGGCCTTCTTTCTTTCTTCTAATATTACTGAAATTACGAGTTGAGCACAAATATCTATGAACTCATTCTGAATAGATGCAGAAAGATAATGCACTTGGAGACGTTTGTGTTCTTGTTGAGCGAATCTAACTTTTACCAAATGCTCGCGAAGTATTGGATCGTAATAGCTGATGTGCTCCAGGATACCCAAAAAATTACCGTTGTTTGGTTCTCCTACAAGATTGCTTCCACCTCTCAAAGCTAATCCTCTTTCAACAAGGAAAATAATGGTGTGCAGAATCCGCTGTAAGATTTCTTGCCATTTTTTAGTTTTGCTGATAATATGCTCATCAAGAAGTGTATCAAGTGAGCTGTCATTCTGGATACGACGTTGCGTTGAGCGCCATTGAAGGAAGCACTGCACGTGATCGGGGTTTCTTTCGTGTCCTGGCAGTTTGTCATACAATTTTTTCCATGATTGATGTTTCGAATATCCTTCTGGACTACAAAGCTTAGAACTATTTAGCTTATTAGTATTTAGTAATCGACAAGGTAAACAGTAAAATGCATCCATGCTGCTACTCCATACCAACCAAACGCGATTGACGATTTCACCATTAGGGAAGGTTATGTATAGGAGCGAGAGCGGAAATGGCTCATTTAATCGATCACGTGGAAAAAAAGCAGGCATTTTCGCGTGACCACGACGAACGACTTCGTTTACTATATCGGGCGGCACAAACTCGGTTTTTAAGGTTCCAATATCGTAATCGTAGAGATAGTGTTGATCGTTTTGTGATGCGTCTGGTGAATTTGTTTTTATAGCCTTATCTTCTCCGTCAGAAATTGGCTCTTTTTCAATTATTTCTGTAGAACCGTCTTTAGAGTTAATGGTTTTTTCGGGATTCTCAGTTTTTCTCATAGCTTCAGTTATATTTCCCGAAGAATCGGAAGCGCTTATATTAACACTGGAACTGGCTGTAGAAGTCATAAGCTGCAAATCTCTCTCAGGTGTTTGATCGTGGCTAATATCAGTAGTATTATTCTGTGTTTCGTCGATTTTCCCGGCATTTGAGTTGCCGAAACTAAATCCAAAAAGGGTTTTTTGTTTTTTTGCCATTTCTTTTTCATTTTTTTTCTTCTGTTCTCGTTCTTTTCGCTTTTGAGCTCCAGATTTGTGGCGATAAATTATGAGTTCAGACTGAAAATGTTAGTTAATTTAACAAACAATCAATAAATACAGTATAATGTGGGTTTGAGCCTAAATTTTACATTTTTTTGTACTACATACATGACCAAACCAAATATGGTTTCAAATTTAAACTAGACCAGTTTTCAAGAAAATTCGTTAAGTGAATAGGGTTTAAATTTTAAACCAGTAACTTTTTAACAATTTTTTAAAGAAAAAATAATATTTTGTCCGTTGGCTGGGACTCGAACCAAGACTCCCCGCAGCATGCCGGTCTGCTCTACCACTGAGCTACATCGCACACATAAATTTTGTGGGCAAAATTCAATCTTGAATAAGCTTTCAAAAATAAATGAAAACAAAACAAAAATTTTAAACAAAAAAGTTTTAATTTTAAACCGAAAAGTTTTAATTTTAAACCGAAAAAATAAATAAAAAAATTAAAATATTCCAAAAAAAGTTTAAAAAAATCGCTTAAACTTTAGACGGGCTTAAAATTTAGGCTCATTTTTTTAACCGTGTAGTTGGCCACTCATATTTACTTCATACTTCAAAAAATTATTTCTGTCATAGTAAGTATAAAGAATAACGATACTAAAAAATGATTTCTATAATTATGGAGATATTGCAAAATCAATTAATAAATTTGTAGAAAAGTGGGCGGTGTCACGGTATATAAAATTTTCATTTGACAATTTCTGAATGTATTTAGATATACATATGTAAGCTTTAATAAAGATTTGCACAATTAAAGAAAATTAAGCTGGGTGGGGCACTTACCTGGTTTATAAATAAATCAAATAAAAATAATTTCACTTTCACTTTCTGCTTAAGTTCTGTCTTCACTCACTAAAAACACACTAATTACTCCACTTGCAGCATACTGAGCTGATAAACACACTCAATTAATTTTCCTTAAAAAATCAAATTTCCAAGGAAATCTAAGTTTGAATTCTAAACTATCAAAAATATGATGCTGAAATATCACGGAATTTATGTACACGGTTGCCAAAGGCCTAAAAGAGAAGATTACCAAGCTGTTGAAAAAAACCCAAAAAATTACCAAGATGTTCAAAACGCAGGTTCATTGTGTTAACAAAGAAAATAACAATTTAAAAAATATATTTTACTTCGTATGCTTCACATATCAGCTTTTAACTTTAATTCACCGATATCGGCATTACAACATAAAATAACTTTTTTCAAATTATAAACACATCTGCACAATGAAAACTGTTAAATAATTGGAGACACTTCTTTCTAGCGTCACATATTTTTCTGTCAAAATACAAAATTATATGCCCTTTTTATTCAAAGCCGTCTCATACTTGCTACGAAAAAGTTTCAATGCAAGAGCAAAAACAAACTTGACAAGCGAGTAAAATTCTTAGCAATCATATGCAAAGATTCTTAACTCGAAGCGACTTATTCTTAATGAATTTCAAAAAACTCCATATTTTCAAATAAGGGTTTTTGGTTCGTTAAGGATACATTTGTAGTTCAGCTTTATGGTATTGATAGTATGAAATTCAAAATTATTTCGTAACCTAGTTTTAAATAAGCTTAGTTCGAAAAATTTCCGTTCCGCAGTAGCTGAGCTGTGTGAAAAGATTATTAAATAAACGACAAAAAAAACCACCTACTTTGGTACTTAATTACAGAATTTGGCAACAGTGTGCGATTTGATTCGAAATAACGACGAAGCTAGTTTGTGCACTTTTTATCTTGTTTATCTTATTTTATCTGTTTAGTTTATATATTTACCGGAAACAAAGTAAAAAAAGCGTAGACACAAACTACGGTCGGAAACTCGGATAGATTGTATGGTTGCTATTGGAATAAGAAGTCATTGTATGGTGAGAATATTCAAATATTGCGTGGTGAAATTGCGATTTATAGGGCAAGCATGAACGAATATGGGACAAGTGTTGTACAAAACTAATCGAATTATGCGGCGCTGTTAATTTTTTCCGAGTTATTCAAATTCCCGGGCCCCTAAAAAATGCCGGGCCTGGGGGGTTCCCCCCCCCCCCCCCCCCCCCCCTTCCCCCCCTCTTGGCGGCCCTGTATAGAGAGTATAGCATACTTAAGAAAGCGTTTAATATGACTATTGAAAGAAAACTTGGTATCAAATATGACCCCAAGGTCTTTGATCTCACTAAGGCATTGAAGCTCACAATTTGAAATACTATATTTTGATCGAAGAATATTAGATGACTTAGAATAAGTCACGTGAAAGCATTTAAGAACAGATGAGACTTTTGACACCACAGATGTAACTTGGAAATGTCATCTTGTAATTTCTTTGCATCATCAGGCGGCTTAATAATTGAGAACAATTCTTTCCAGTCTATTTATAGCTGTCATAGTACTAGGTCGCCAAATGAAGACAGCATATTCTAAGTGAGACCTGACAAAAGAAGTATAGAGAACTTTAAAAGTATATGGGTCACAAAATTTTGCGGTATAATATGACTATTGAAAGAAAACTTGGTATCAAATATGACCCCAAGGTCTTTGATCTCACTAAGGCATTGAAGCTCACAATTTGAAATACTATATTTTGATCGAAGAATATTAGATGACTTAGAATAAGTCACGTGAAAGCATTTAAGAACAGATGAGACTTTTGACACCACAGATGTAACTTGGAAATGTCATCTTGTAATTTCTTTGCATCATCAGGCGTCTTAATAATTGAGAACAATTTTAGGTCATCAGCGTACAGGAGGCATTTAGCAAATGTAAAGCAATTACTAATGTCATTAATAAAAAGATTAAATAACAATGGACCTAGTATACTCCCCTGCGGTACCCCTGAGGAGGCAAAAAAGGGAATAGAGGATACCCCATCCACTGTGACAACACTCCGCCTGCTGGATAAAGATGAACTTAACCACAACAGAAAGGAAGAGTGAAAACCAAGGCAACCCAGTTTATAAATTAAAACTCTATGAGAGACCCTATCAAAGGCTTTTGAAAAATCAGTATAGATACAATCTACCTGCGAGTTAGCTGAAAAAGACTCAATGCAATACTCACTGAAAACAGAAAGGTTAGTAATCGTCGACCTCTCCGCAACGAAACCATGCTGATAAGGAGAAATAAGGGACTTAACCGCAAACCTCAACTTAGCATTGACTGCATGTTCAAAAATTTTCGAGACGGTGGTTAATTTGGAAATGGGCCTGTAGTTACGCACATCATTTTTGTTGCCACTTTTGAAGATAGGCGTAATAGACGTAACCTTCCAATCGTCAATAAAGATCCCAGACGAGAGTGATTTATTGAAAATAAGTTGAAGAGGAAAAACTAGGGCCGGACAATTTTTCAATAAGATGGGAGAAAATCCGTCTAAATCTGTTAGATAGGAAGACTTAAGATTGTTAAAAGATGTAGAGCTCCGAAATTTAGGGCATAGTTCAGACTATTTGATAAATCAAGCGGTTGACTACTATCGTCGTCAGAAAAATTTGATTTAAAAAATCAGCAAATAAGTTAGCTGCCTCATTCGGCGTTTTCCCCCGAGTTATCATCAAGGAAAACTCCGGTAGGCACACTAGCGGAACACTTTTTATACCTTTCATGAACATGAAATGGTATTATAACTTTGGTCCGATGTTTGTAAATATGAGAAGAAGAAGAGATAGACCCATCAATAAGTATACCGAAATGATCAGGATGACGAGATGAGTTGATTTAGCCATGTCCGTCTGTCCGTCTGTCCGTCTGTCTGTTTGAACGCAAAATAGTCCCTCAATTTTTGAGATATCTGGCTGAAATTTTGTATGTGGCCACCATTTTGTAATATAGGAATCATTTGTCGGAACTGACAAGATCGGACCAGTATAACATATAGCCCCCATACAACCGATTGTTCAGATATAAGGTTTTTTGGCCAAAACTTCTGCAATTAAAAAGTTAGGAACGTAAAATTTTGCAACTCGAGTACTTTCTATTTATGTAGTGTATATAGTGAAAATCAACCAGATCGGGCAAATGTAACATATAGCCCCCATACAACCGATTGTTCAGATATAAGGTTTTTTGGCCAAAACTTCTGCAATTAAAAAGTTAGGAACGTAAAATTTTGCAACTCGAGTACTTTCTATTTATGTAGTGTATATAGTGAAAATCAACAAGATCGGGCAAATGTAACATATAGCCCCCATACAACCGATTGTTCAGATATAAGGTTTTTTGGCCAAAACTTCTGCAATTAAAAAGTTAGGAACGTAAAATTTTGCAACTCGAGTACTTTCTATTTATGTAGTGTATATAGTGAAAATCAACCAGATCGGGCAAATGTAACATATAGCCCCCATACAACCGATTATTCAGATATAAGGTTTTTTGGCCAAAACTTCTGCAATTAAAAAGTTAGGAACGTAAAATTTTGCAACTCGGGTACTTTCTATTTATGTAGTGTATATAGTGAAAATCAACAAGATCGGGCAAATGTAACATATACCCCCCATACAACCGATTGTTCAGATATAAGGTTTTTTGGCCAAAACTTCTGCAATTAAAAAGTTAGGAACGTAAAATTTTGCATCTCGAGTACTTTCTATTTATGTAGTGTATATAGTGAAAATCAACAAGATCGGCCAAATTTAACATATAGCCCCCATACAACCGATTGTTCAGATATAAGGTTTTTTTCCCAAAACTTCTGCAATTAAAAGTTAGGAACGTAAAATTTTGCAACTCGAGTACTTTCTATTTATGTAGTGTATATAGTGAAAATCAACAAGATCGGGCAAATGTAACATATAGCCCCCATACAACCGATTGTTCAGATATAAGGTTCTTTGGCCAAAACTTCTGCAATTAAAAAGTTAGGAACATAAAATTTTGCAACTTGAGTACTTTCAATTTATGTAGTGTGTAGAGGAAAATCAAGCAGATCGGGTAAATATAACATATATTTAGCCCCATACAACCGGTTGTTCCGATATAAGGTTTTTTGGCCAATACTTCCGCATTTAAAAAGTTAGGAACGTAAAATATTTCACCTTTAGTACTTTCTACATATGTAATGTGTATAGTGTAAGTCAGTACAATTGAACACGTATAATATATAGCCTCCATACAATCGATTGTTCCGATAACTCGGATCCTATTATTTTGTAAGTTTTTTTTAAATTATAACAAAGATGTGTAATGTGTATAGTAAATATAGTTAAATTGAAACAGGCTGTACTGGGGATCGAACAGTGAAAATCGTGACGCTTATTCATGAAAGGTATATAGCCTTCGGCACAGCCGAAGACAGCTTTCCTTACTTGTTGTTCTTAAGATATTTCCAAAAACTTTTTGGATTCGATTTAATGTTTCCCTCTATTTTGCGCATATACTCGGAATAAAGAGTTTTATTCAAAATATTAAAATCCTTTAAGAAAAGCTTATATTTACTAAAGAAGAAGTTATTCTTAGTCTTATGAAATTTTTTTAAGAATTTGTTTTTAAGATTCTTGAGTTTATTTAATTCTTTAGTATACCAAGGTAATTTATAGGCGCTTTTTACCCGCAGGGGGATCCTATCTAAACATTGGGTGTATACGATCGACTTAAAAGTGGAAAAGCTGACAGATGTATCCAGCCCACCAAGTACCTCCTCCCAATTTATTTCAAGTAAAATATAATTAAGACTTACAAAGTCACACGAAAAATAATTAAAGATTGGTCTACTCACAGTAGTAACCGGAGGAAAATGATAAAAGCTAAACTCGACAACAAGTGGTAGATGATGCCTGTCCTTAGAAGTGACTGGATTCAGGCACTCACTAACTTCACAACAAAAATTGTCACTTATAAATATAAGATCCAGTCGTCTATTTAGAGAATTAAAATAATTATTAATTTGAATTAGGTTAAGACTAAGTACAGTATCAATGAAATACAATTCTTGACTTGAGATGACATTATTTGGCGTGAGACAGTAGTTATTAGAAATGCTGGTTGACCAATTAATATTGGAGAGATTAAAATCACCCAGCACACAGAGGTGATGCTCCTTAACGTTGTTTAAGACTAATGAAGCAATGTTATCTGCGTGGGCCTTGTATAGTTCGAAAGAGCTGCCCGGGGGTACGTACGACGCAAGAAGATACATAGAGTCTTGCCGTGTGGAACCGTTAACACAAACACAAAGCTGATCCAGTAAAGAGTCACCATTCGAAAGTGGGACCAAAGACGCTTGATGGCAATAAGAACACCTCCTCCTCGAAGGCAGCCAGTTTTTTCAGCATCACGATCTTTACGAAAAACATTGAACAAATTTGAGTTGAAGAATTCACCATCAAAAAAATTCTTCTTCAACCATGTTTCAACGAAAACAAAAATGTCGTAGTTCATTTGTTCACTAAAGTTGTGCACCATTTCAGACTTGGTTCTCATACCAGATAAATTTTGAAAGTAAATTTTCAGCTCTCTATTATTATTTATGTGCAGTCGGGCACTACTTGCTACGTCCGTAATAGCTTTCGTCGACCCTTCCGAAAATTCAAGAAAGGCTTAACGGTAACATTTGTTGGCCAGATATCCGGGCATAATTATTTTTCATAACAGGACTCCGGGACTCCTAATTTAAAATTAATCCTATTCAGGGATTGAGCTGAGACATCTTTTTTAATTAGTTTAGAGCATGAAAGTAGAGTTCTGTCTAAATCAATTTGCTTCGCTACATAATTTTTAATGTCATCCTCAGAAACAGATGGAGAAAAAGAAGCCAAATGAAGCCATTTATAGCGGTCAGCGACAATCAGATCAGTATTATCACTAGTTCCTCTTATGCGAATATTATTATTATTATTATGCCGTTTATGCGACACCTTTACCCATTGTGCACTGCCAGTCGCATTATTCGTCACACCAGTAGACATATGAGAGGAAACAACTGCATCGGATGCTGGCGTCGCAGTCACTGCAGTCGTAGCAGTAGTAGTAGTAGTAGCAGTACCACAGGCATTCTTATTGCTGTTTTTTTTAGACCGTCTTTTCGACACCTTCACCCACTGAGCATTATCTGTGTTAAGAACAGGTAAAGGGGGAGAAACAGAAGCTTCGGATACTGGCACCGCAGTCGCTGTCGCCGTAGTTGAAGCAGCGCAGGTATTAGCTTTATCTTTCGGCGCACAAGCATTAGCACCAGCCGTAGAAGAAGATGGGAGAGCAACAACTGAGATAACATCAGTTATTGCCGACGTCACAGTGCACGACGCTGTTGATTGCATTGGGCAAGCCATTGTTGTTATCGTGGGTATATTGTTAGAATCGGTACTCATGTTTGATGAAATAATATGAGCGAGAGATGGAGCAGAGGAAGCACAAGTTGACATTGAATTAACTGGCATCGAAGAGAAATTAGTTTCACTGTTTACTCTTAGCTTATCAAAAGCAACATTGAAAGAAACTCGCAGACTCTTTACTTCGGAGGTTAGCGCAGCAATAACTTTATCTTTATCAGCAAGTTTACTTTGAATGGATTGAAGGGCCGAATTTATTTTTCCCGATTCCAGCACCAGGTTATTATTAACTTCATTTAGCGCACTCACCGACTTTAACACACTAGCATTTTCTGTTTGAAGAGATGCTATTAGATTAAATAGAGAATTTATTATTGATTGCTGGCTCTCGGCATTAATAAGAGAATTATCACTATGCTTCGAAGAAACTCGAGACATCGGAGAATTAGAAGAGGAAGAACTAGTGATGATGGTTGACGGTTTCTCCTTTGTAATAGGTGGAGGAGGTGAACGGAGGGAAATCCGACGCTGAATAGTGCAAGCTTCACAAAAAAAGCACTGACCAGCACTTTGCAAAAATTCGACATAAGCCGGACGAATACCAACACAAGTGGCGTGGAAGAGATCATTGCACTTTGCACACTGCACTTTCTGCTCTTTCGGAAGATTTCTATCAACCTTTTGATCGGATACACAAGGCATTATTGTATATTGCAAATGAAAAACTTTGTAATTATGTAATGATTTTAATTAAATTATCGATCAGTCACAAAAACAAGAGTCACTATCTCATAAATTATAAGTAGGTAATAATCCACTACTTTAAAACGCACTTGAGAAAAAAGTCACATTCTCACTAATATTCAACAAACTGTTTATCAATAGAGAGAAGTAGGAATGCAGATAAAACACGTCCGAACAACTCGACGACTTTAACTGTTTATATAGTTAGATTTTTTTTAACTCAGAGCGAGTTAATGTAGTTACCAATTTATCTGAGTGAGACCCCATATACATACATATTAGAGCGGGTCGATTTGTATGGACCCAAAAAAATTCACAGGGGCCCATGGCGATTATGGTTAATTGGATAATTTCAAGATTTTTTGCCGAAGAAACTATAGGTCTAACATGAATTTCGAGCTAGCGGATTTTCAAACGTATTTTTTGTTGTGTGTTGAAAACTAAAAAAATTCATTCTATATAGGCATTTGGGGGTTTTTTGAGTCGATAAACCCATTTCCGGCATTCCTTTTTTATTCTGACGTCCGCCAGAGGGCGTTTCCGTCCTTTTATTTTTTTATTTTTGTTTATTTTTTTGTTTTAAGTAATCCACTCGTTGAAAAGCTGTATTGAAAACTAAAAAAAAATCATTCTATATATGCATCGGGGGGTTTTTGGGGTCGTTAAATCCATTTCTGACATTAGTTTTTTCTTTTTACGTCCGCCAGAGAGCGCTTACGTCCTTTTTGGATTTTATCTTTATTTTTACGTGGTTCACTTGTAGAAAAGCTGTATTGAAAACAATAAAAAAAAAACATTCTATATATGCATCTTGGGGTTTTTAGGGTTGATAAATCCATTTCTGGTATTGATTTTTTATTTTAACGTCCGCCAGAGGGCGCTTCCGTCCATTTTTTGAATTTTAACACCTTTTTCCGAAAATCAACAACAATGTTCCGAAAATCTATGAAATTCGACTTTCCCATAATGCAATTTCTTTTTTTTTTAAGTAGACTAACACCTCGATTCTATATTCTTGTTAAATTGTCAAGATACAAATTTTTTTATCAAGTATTTGAATTTTTCGTAAAAAACCAGTTGAATTTTATTAAAATTAATTTCAAATTATTATTTTTTAAGCAGAATTCAAAATATTTGATACAAATATTTGGTTTTTATCAAGATTGATAATTATAACTCCGATGGTTTGCTGGGTACTGTTTATTTACATTGTATTACAAATGACACACGTGATCCCGCTACTTTTCATTTCTATACTGTGTTTGCTATAGTTTTCGCGTCAATTGAAATTGATAATAAACAAAAAAAAAATCAACCAATAAATCGAGGAAAAAAGTTTTTAAGAAAACTAAAAGGTATGTATTAAAACAGTTATTAATAATAAAAAAGTGAATGGTGGAAGTTAAAAAGAATAGTTTGGTTTTGTGCAAAAAAAATATATACCAAACAAAAACAAAAACTAAGCAAACAAATATTTTTTTTTGCACAAAACCAAACTATTCTTTTTAACTTCCACCATGCACTTTTTTATTATTAATAACTCTTTTAATACATATCTTTTAGTTTTCTTAAAAACTTTTTTCCTTGATTTATTGGTTGATTTTTTTTTGTTTATTATCAATTTCAATTGACGCGAAAACTATAGCAAACACAGTATAGAAATGAAAAGTAGCGGGATCACGTGTGTCATTTGTAATACAATGTAAATAAGCAGTACCCAGCAAACCATCGGAGTTATAATTATCAATCTTGATAAAAAACCAAATATTTGTATCAAATATTTTGAATTCTGCTTAAAAAATAATAATTTGAAATTAATTTTAATAAAATACAACTGGGTTTTTACGCAAAATTCAAAATACTTGATAAAAAATTTGTATCTTAAAAATTTAACAAGAATATAGAATCGAGTTGTTAGTCTACTTAAAAAAAAGAAATTGCATTTTGGGAAAGTCGAATTTCATAGATTTTCGGAACATTGTTGTTGATTTTCGGAAAAAGGTTTAAAATACAAAAAATGGACGGAAGCGCCCAGATGCACATATAGAATGTTTTTTTTATTGTTTTCAATACAGCTTTTCTACAAGTGAACCAGGTAAAAATAAAGATAAAATCCAAAAAGGACGTAAGCGCTCTCTGGCGGACGTAAAAAGAAAAAACTAATGTCAGAAATGGATTTATCGACCCCAAAAACCCCCAGATGCATATATAGAATGATTTTTTTCTAGTTTTCAATACAGCTTTTCAACGAGTGAATTACTTAAAACAAAAAAATAAAAATAAAAATACAAAAATAAAAGGACGGAAACGCCCTCTGGCGGACGTCAAAATAAAAAATGAATATCGGAAATGGGTTTATCGACTCAAAAACCCCCAAATGCATATATAGAATGAATTTTTTTAGTTGTCAACACAGCTTTTTAACAAGTGAATCACTTTTTTAAGAAAAAAAAATACGTTTGAAAAATCCGCTAGCTCGAAATTCAGTTAGACCTATAGTTCCTTCGGCAAAAATGCTTGAAATTATCCAATTAACCACAATCGCCATGGGCCCCTGATGCAAAAAAATCGACCCGCTCTAATATATATATATATATAGTTTGTTTACAAATTTTAGAGAGAGGGAGCGCACATACTTCCATACATATTTAATTATATTTATAGGTGTGCTTATGCACCAATAACTAGATACACATTAGGCTGGTTGAATTCTAAGATTTTTTTTGAAGTTTTCCAATAAAATTTTGAATATCTTTTAAGCGTTAGGATTAGAAAATAATTAATAGTAATTTTTGTATTACGAACGAATTTTCAATTAGCGTAAGGGTTCATTTCTATCTTGAATAATTTTGAATAAAGTTGTTAATTATTGAATATTGTAAATTCCAAAGAAAATTGTCTTTGAAGTTTATGGGTTGAAGATTTTTTTGCTTAGGTAATTGAGTCCATAACATGTCTGACTAAAGACATACATTTGTGGGTGCAGGTATTGCCCTCGTGGCAACTGATGGTAAGTTGGAGTAGTTGAGGCAGGTATGAAAAGCAATTAAGTACACATAGACGGACATTAGTCAGGTTTAAGGGGACTCCACTCGGGAAGCGGAGCCATAGTAGAGTCCAAAGGCTGTTCAAATCTCGTGAACAGGAGGGGTGGGAAGGCTCCACCTGACTCGGACAGGTTTTCTCCCGCTTTTTCTATATCTCTATCTCTTTTTTTTTGCATATATTCTTTCCCAAGGCATGAACTCTAATTTTGCTTCACAACTGTTGGGAAAGGAGAAGTGGCAAGAACTGCGCACCAATGCCGACGAGCCTCAGCCGGGCTACAACCATGCCGACCCGCCACACCTCCTCTCCCGCACCAGGCAGTTACGTAACAGATGGTACCATTACGGTTTAGCTCTGCTGCTCGAATTATCTTCTCCAGCATCAGGTTAAAGAAATCGCATGAAAGGGAGTCGCCCTGTCTGAAGCCTCGTTTGGTTTCAAATGGCTCAGAGAGGTCCTTCCCGATTCTGACGGAGCTGTTGGTTTTGCTCAACATCATTTGCAAAGCCGTATAAGCTTTGCAGGGAAGTCAAATTCAGACATGGCGGCATACAGGCAACTCCTTTTTGCGCTGTCAAAAGCGGCTTTAAAATCGACAAAGAGATTGAGGGTGTCGATTCTTTTATCATGGGTCTTCTCCAGGATTTGGCGTAATGTAAATTCTGGTTATGAAAGACTTACCAGGTTTAAAGCCCCACTGATAAGGTCCAATCAGTTTGTCTACGATGGGCTTCAGTCTTTCACACAATACGCTAGAAAGAACCTTTGTTGCGGCGGATTCCGTAAATATCCAAACAAATAAAAACACCCAAAAACAATTAGGATTTCAATTCCTTTCAATTTTTTCAGCGCTTTATTTAATAACACTGGGTCACAAATTCCAACTTTTTTTCTGCACCAGAGACACCATAGTGAAATTCCTATGTAAAATCACCTCCTAATTCCGAAAATCAAAGTTATTTTTACTTGAATGGTACCGTTTTTGAGATATTTACAATTTACCGTTATTTCAAAAAACAAAAAAAATGGCTCCACTTAATCAACATACAACACTTTTTGCTAGGTCCTGCAGATTCAAACATAGTGAACAATCATTACGGAAAATTGTACTTTGCGAGGAAGCATCTCGAAAACTTTTTCTTTTTTAGCAGATATTTCCCCCCCCCCCCCCCTCTAAGCTCTGTTTTATTACAAAAAAAACAAGCTATCAGTGAACAAAATCGATGAACTAATACAAAAGTTATAAGAATTCAAGTAAATATATCCATTTAATACTTTAGTACCCTACAAATAATAGCATATGTACATATGGTTCTGTCTTAACTCTATGATCTTATTTTATAATTGAAAAAGTTATGTGTCTTGTTTTGACGCTTATTTAGATTAGGATCGGTTTCTCTTATGAGAAACCAACAGTAGTCGCCCATCATAGCGACATCCCAGAATCCTTGATACCGACTTTCAATCACTTTCATTTGCTGGTGAAACCTTTCGCCATGCTCGTCACTTTCGTCGCCAAGATTTTGCGGGAAAAAATTTAAGTGGGAGTGTGAGAAATGAATTTTTAAAGACATATTTACTCCTGAAAGAAAATAAAAAAGTAAATTAGATAAATACATAAGTGACACATTAGTATATAATTTTCTTAGGCTGGATTTATCTTTCAATTCAGAACAAATTTTTTGTTTATATTTTTCCCGTTCTTGTTTGTTCGGAACTGGACGATGAATTCAGATTTATGGCTATATATTCTCATGTAAATTTATGTAATATATAATTTATTATAATATGTTTTTTTATTTACCCATTTCCGCATAGTTTTTGATTAAGTCGTTCACTATCATCTCGTAGTTAGGACTTTTGTGTTTGCCTAAAAAAGAAGTAACGACCTTTTCAAAAGAATCCCACGCTGCTGCCTCCACTGGTGACAATAGTTCTTTGAAATGGTTATTGGTCATCATTTTCCTTATTTGCGGTCCCACAAAAATCCCTTCCTTTATTTTTGCTTCTGAAATCTCTGGGAAGATTGTCTTCAAATGATGAAAAGCTTCGTCTTCTTTATCCAAAGCCTTCACAAAGTTTTTGATAAGGCCGAGCTTGATGTGGAGCGGAGGTAGAATTATTTTTTCCTTCTTTATAAGTGGAGAGTATTTTATGTTATCTACCCCAACTTGAAACTCGATTCGTTCTGGCCAATCCTTTATGATGTAGTGGTCTTGACGAGCTCGGCTATCCCATTTGCATAGAAAGCAACAGTATTTTGTGTATCCACTTTGTAGACCACATAGCATTCCAACGACTTTAAGATCGGCACATATTTTCCAATCATGTTCTTCGTATTTGATTAACTTGAGCAATTTTTGCATTATCTCATATGTTTCCTTCGTATTTACTGCATGCGCGATGGGGATAGGTGGCTTTTGGTTGCCAATATGCAATAATACGGCCGTTAAACTTAATTTTTTGCCGTCTATGAACAATCGCCACTCTTTTGAATCATATGGTTCACCAAATTGTTTGAATAGACCAGCAATGTCTTTGCAGTAACAAACACTGTCCTCCTTCGTATAGTACTTGGAAAATTCTTCGTGACGAGTTCTATAATATGTTACCTTAACATCGGATGAAACAAATTTAAATTGTTGCATTCGAGAGGCGTGTAGTTCGGCCTTTTCCTTTGACAATTCCAAATCCCTTATCCAATCATTGAGTTGTGCTTGTGACAAAGAATTTCTTTCGTTTTCCGTTTGAAATTCAGTACAACATGATGCCGCGTAATCAGATACTACTGTTGACAATGAAACTGGAGCCGGAACTAAAGTTAAATTTGATTCTGTTGAAATTAGTTCTGGTAATGACACTGTAGATACGCTCGCATAGGTTACTTTTCTGGACTTTCCAACCCCAAGTACTTTTGTAGTACAAATATAGTCCGTTGAATGGCAAGTTGGTTCCCTCCACTTCATTGGTGTAATAAATTTCACACGTCGCCTAAATAGATAGTTTCAGAAATTAGTCAGCTATGCATTAAAAGGGAACAAATTCCTACCCTGCAGTCAAATTCCGAACTACTCAGCAAACATACTAGTTCATTGACTAACCATTTTGTGGCATATGCCTACCAGTTCGTTGTTGATTAGTTTTAAAAGCAGTCAATGCCAAACTACTCAGCGAAAATTCTAGTTCATTGACTATACATTTTGTGGCGTATGCATACTAGTTCATTGCTGATTAGCGTTAAACCAGTCAATGCCAAACTACTCAGCAAACAATATAGTTCATTGACTATACATTTTGTGGTGTATTTATAGTTCATTGCTGATAAGCTTCAAACCAGTCAAGGCCAAACTACTCAGCAAAGAATATAGTTCAATGACTATACATTTTGCGGTGTATTCATACTAGTCCACTTCTGATCACCTTTAAACCAGTCAATGTCGAACTACTCAGCAAACAATATAGTTTAATGACGATACATTTTGTGGTGTATTCATACTAGTTCATTTCTGATCACCTTTAAACCAGTCAATGTCCAACTACTCAGCAAAGAATATAGTTCATTGACTATACATTTTGTGGTGTATTTATACTAGTTCATAGCTGATTAGCTTCAAACCAGTCAAGGCCAAACTACTCAGCAAGCAATATAGTTCATTGACTATACATTTTGTGGTGTATTCATACTAGTTCATTTCTGATCACCTTTGAACCAGTCAATGTCGAACTACTCAGCAAACAATATAGTTCATTGACTATACATTTTGTGGTGTATTCATACTAGTTCATTTCTGATCACCTTTAAACCAGTCAATGTCGAACTACTCAGCAAACAATATAATTCATTGTCTATACATTTTGTAGTGTATTCATACTAGTTCATTGCTGATCACCTTTAAACCAGTCAATGTCCAACTACTCAGCAAAGAATATAGTTCATTGACTATACATTTTGTGGTGTATTTATACTAGTTCATTGCTGATTAGCTTCAAACCAGTCAAGGCCAAACTACTCAGCAAGCAATATAGTTCATTGACTATACATTTTGTGGTGTATTCATACTAGTTCATTTCTGATCACCTTTAAACCAGTCAATGTCGAACTACTCAGCAAACAATAAAGTTCATTGACTATGCATTTTGTGGCATATGGATACCAGTTCATTGTTGATTAGCTTTAAACCATTCAATGCCAAACTACTTAGCGAAAATTCTAGTTCATTGACTATGCATTTTGTGGTGTATTCATACTAGTTCATTTCTGATTTCCTTTAAGCCAGACATTGCCAAACTACTCGGCAAACAATGTAGTTCATTGACTGTACATTTTGTGGTGTATTCATACTAGTTAATTTCTGACTACCTTCAAACTAATCAATCCCAAACTACTCAGCAGACACCTAGCTCGTTTACTATACATTTTATGGATGTTTTTATACTAGTTCTTTGCTGATTGCCCTTAAACCAATCAATGCCAATCTAATCAGAAAACATACTAGTATACAACTATAATTTGCTGGGTGAAATAATACTAGTCAGAAAAATCCTGGTTCGTACTAGTATGCAAGTATGTATGAAACTCGGGTTGAAATCATACTACACCTTTTTCAGTTTATATTCAGAAAATTTTCTGAATATCAATTGTAATTTTCTGAATGTCAATTGTATTTTTCTGCAAATCAAATGGAAATTCTGTAACTGCATTCAGATCTTTTATGATCCCTCTAGATCTTTTATGATCCCATTTTGGCCAGGTTTGTTTGGATGTCCGGCACCCTGGGGATTGTTGCTACTTTTCGTTGGCTTGACGGAGTGTGTACTCCAAGCCAACGAAAGGTGGCAACAATCCCCAAGTTGCCGGACATCCAAACAAACCTGACCGAAATGGGATCATAAAAGATCTAGAGGCATTCACGCCCTAAGAAGGAGAGAAATCTTAATATTAATAGGTGTTCTAACTGGGCACTGCCTTATTGGTAGGCACGCAGAAGGGGTGCCCTATCGACGATGCTGTAGGAGCTGCAAAGATGATGAGGAAGAGGAAATGGTGAAGCACCTCATCTGCAACTGCCCGGCCTTAAGCGGCGCTTTTTGAGAGTTCCCTTCCTGGATAGTCTAAACCAGACCGCTGGGATTTTCCAAATGGCCGGGTCCCGGGACTGACTTTCCTAGTGCTGGTGGTATCACAACGGGCTTTTCAAAACTGGCCTAAGTGTGCCTCTGCGGCAGCCACTAACCTAACCTAACCTAACTGCATTCAACTGTTTGAACAGTCACAGATTTTTAAATTAAAAAAAAAAAACTAGGTCCCGCCAACTCATAGGGAAAAAATCAAAGCAGCACACTATAAGTTGCAAGAGAAGTTCGGCAAAAGTCTCAATCCTGTTGGTATATAACCGCCATTTTTTTTTTACGTTGCGGCATAAACTTGAGTATATTGACAACAACAATATAAATTAACTCTACCAATGCTCCTTTAACTCGAGTGTATGGCCCAGCATGAAAGCAGTCTTACTTTGACTCTTTTTGATGTAAAAATAAGACTTAATTTTATCTATATATCATATGTGGGTCCGGAACTCCGCAGTGGACGACTAACTTAACCTTAATTTACATTACCTAAAAATACAACCCCAAAGCCCCAATTACATAAAACTTTGACAAATGCGCGCCTCGTTTTTGAGCATTTGCAAAAATTTCGCTTCGCTTTGCGTTTAAAAAACTTTGTATGAAAGTGGATCCTACAAAGTTGAATGCAATTGGGCCTTCACCTATATAATCTAACTTGACGAACGCGGAATTTGAAAGGAGCCATTGCAAGTAGAATTCAATAATTTAATTAAAAATACAATAAACAACATAATTTAAAAAATATAGAAAAAAAAACTTGTGTTAACTTTACCGAGAATCGAACTCAGAGCCTTTAGCTCATTTTTGGCTGTGTATGAACTAGTATATCAACTGGTATAATGCTGATGCAGAGGCTGACTAGTATACCAATTGGTATGGTGCTGATGCAGAAGAGGACAATTGCTTTTCTTTTTCTCTTGTAACTGCTTCTTTTTTACCTTGTAATTCACAGATGCTTTTTCGTGTTTGGGTAAATACAAATAGTCGCTGCTTTCTAAAGAATAAACTGGTATATTGCTGATGTAGAGGCTGACTATGATACTGGTGCATAGACCGACTAGTATACCAACTGGAATGAATGTCAAATTCGTGGACTAGTATGACAAGTGGTACGATCTGAATGGGCATAATGATTAGTATGTCCTGCCGCATAGACTGAGCAGTATGTCAACTGGTATGATTCTGATGTATATATGAACTAGTATGTCATCTGGTAAGATTCTGATGCATATATGAACTAGTATGTCAAATGGTATATTTCTGATGCAAATTTGAACTAGTATGTCAATTGGTAAGATTCTGATGCATATATGAACTAGTATGTCAAATGGTATATTTCTGATGCAAATTTTAACTAGTATGTCAATTGGTAAGATTCTGATGCATATATGAACTAGTATGCAAATGGTATATTTCTGATGCAAATTTGAACTAGTATGTCAACTGATATGATTATGATGCTTAAATGAACTGGTATGTCAACTGGAATGATTCTGATGCATAAATGAACTACTTTATCAACTGGTATGATTCTGACGCATATATGAACTATTATGACATCTGGTATGATTCCGATGCTTTTTTTAACTAGTCTGTCAATTGGTATGATTCTGACGCATATATGAACTAGTCTGTCAACTGGTATGATTCTGATGCATATATGAACTAGTCTTTCAACTGGTATGATTTTGATGTATATATAAAGTAGTCTGCCAACTGGTATGATTCTGATGTATATATGAACTAGTCTGTCAACTGGTATGATTCTTATGTATATATGAACTAGTCTGCCAACTGGTATGACTCTGATGTATATATGAACTATTCTTTCAACTGGTACGATCCTGACGTATATACGAACTAGTATCTTAAATGGTATGATACTGATGTGTATAATAACAAGTATATCAACTGGTATATTCAGAGGCTGACTAGTCAGCCAATTGGTATGGTGCTGATGCAGAGAAGGACAATTGCCATCTCGTAGGACATCGCCGTGTTAAAAATACCAGTTGCTAATATGGAAAAATTACAGAACTCGAACTAGTTGAAGCCGCCTAGCTGACTGGTATTTGATTAGTATAAAACTAGTTAAGTTTACTGCAGGGTAATTTTTACAACGTACCTTTTTGTTCCGGTTTCCGAAGAAATCAATTCGACTCGGCATGTGGTGCACACAGTGTTCGGTGTCCATGGTTTTTCATTGTTTTTAGGCTCAATTCCAAAACACTTATAGTATGTAACTTTCAAAGGATTTGAAAACACACGTCTCATACTTTTAACAATAAATTGACCGCAGATGAAACAGAACATATCTGGATCATTTGTACACTCAAACTCTCGCGCCCTTTTATTCATTTTTTATTTTTAAGTAAATGACGGGTTATAAACTGCAATTATAAACTGAAGAGTATCCGGCGAGCCTTGCAGAACAAGGCGCATGTACTCTTATTTATACTTAGATCCAGTAAAAATTCAAGCCTACCTAAACAAAAAGGTTCCCTAGTTCTACAAAGAAAACACTACCTGCCTCAAAAATATGGTCTTGTTTAAAATGTACCTAGGTTTGAGAAAACGACACTAACAGCTTTTTGTATCTAATAACTTTTCGAAAATCTACCTGCTAACTAACTGATATACGAATACTAACACATATGTACCAGTAGGGTACTTAAGCATTAAATGGATATATTTACTTGAATGCTTATAACATTTGTATTAGTTCATCGTTCACTGATAGCTTGTTTTTTTTTTGTAATAAAACAGAGCTTAGAGGGGGGGGGGGGGGGAAATATCTGCTAAAAAACAAAAAGTTTTCGAGATGCTTCCTCGCAAAGTACAAATTTTTTATATTTTTACAAAAAAAATTTAAAAAATCCGTAATGATTGTTCAATATGTTTGAATCTGCAGGACCTAGCAAAAAGTGTTGTATGTACTGATTATAGTAAATTTTATTAGCTTTCAAATTTTTCAAACCGTTTTGGAAGAGCTCAGTTTGTTCTTGAGATATACACGATTAAGTGGAGCCATCTTTTTTGTTTTTTGAAATAATGGTAAATCGTAAATATCTCAAAAACGGTACCATTCAAGTAAAAATAACCTTGATTTTCGGAATTAGGAGGTGATTTTACATAGGAATTTCACTATGGCGTCTCTGGTGCATTTTGGCTGTAAACCAGTGTAATTAGAGATATTGGCGGGGAAATGTAAATATGTATTTACGCGGAGAAAACTACTTAGCGGCGGTACACGTCTTAGCGAGTCGAGATGAATAGCAAAACTTAAGGTAAGTGGCTATTATTACGTGGTATTAAGGATTTTTCTGACTTTTTGCTCCTCCTACGATGAAACAAAAAAGTGAAACCTGGAAAATCGTATTGTTCCTATTTAATTGATCAATTTTCTTTTATATTCAATTGTCAACATTTGAAAATAACTAATAATATATTTATAATAATTAAAATTAGTGACTAACTTAGATGTCCCTAATTCCGTGGCAAAAAAATGCATGATGTACCTAATTCCGTGGGAAATTGTCCCTAATTCCGTGGTATAAAGCAAACACGCATATTTCATTGCTACACATTTTTGTTTTCTATTCTTTGTGTTTTATTTTTATTTTAATAATTTCTTTTTTTGTATTTTTTTGTTCTTTTTTTTTTATTAAAAGTAAATCTTTTTCTTAAATTATAGAAGGCTTTGAAAATGAATCAGCAATAAAATAAAAATAACTTCATTAACATGAAGCTTTAAAATAAATAAACAAATTTAATTCAGTAATACTTTTTTTGGTTTCATTAACACATAACAAATAAATTAAAAATATGCTTTAAGGTTTAAAATAAAATTAAAAAAGTTAGTTCAATAATAAATAAGAATTTCATTCAATATATTTTTTTTTTGTTTTTTTTTTTATTTTTTTGTTTTTTTTTTTATTTTTTTCTGTTTTTTTTTTGTCTGTTTTTATTTTTATTTTCATTCAATATATTTTTTTTTCTGTTTTTTGTTTTTTTTTGTTTTTTTTTTTGTTTTTTATTTTTTTGTTTTTTTTTATCTTTTTCTGTTTTTTTGTCTTTTTTTTTTTATTTTCATTCAATATATTTTTTTTTCTGTTTTTTGTTTTTTGTTTATTTTTTTGTTTTTTTTTTATTTTTTTGTTTTTTTTTTTAATTTTTTTCTGTTTTTTTTTTGTGTTTTTATTTTTATTTTCATTCAATATATTTTTTTTTTCTGTTTTTTTTATTTTTTTTTTTTATTTTTTTTTGTTTTTTTGTCTGTTTTATTTTTTTTTAAAAGTATCTCTTTTTTTAAATCATAAGGCTTTTAAAGTGAAGCAGTATAGCGGTATAGCGAGCTCTTCCCATTTTGGCTTTGGAATAAATTTCGCACGTTTTATATAATAAGATACAAATAGAGAGAGCGCAAATTTAATTACTTACTTTCAAAAAAATTCGTTTCAAAAACAAATACTTATGTAAAATATATATTTTTGATTGGCTCGACAGAAAGACCGTGCTTTGCGTCTAGCTGCTGTAAGTAATGTAAATGCGTCGTATGCCACGCAATAAGGAACATGTACAAAATACGTGGTACATAAATCCGTGGTAGCGATTTGAACGCTAATTCGAGATTTTTATTATAATTTATATTTTTTATTATAAGTATGAATTCCAAATAATGATAAAGAAGTTAAATGCTTAATTATTTTTTTATTTTTTATTGGGAAATAACGAATTTGCAAAAATTCAATAACATCAATATTTCGTTAAAATATTGCGCGCCACAGATATTTACGGCTCAAATATTGAAGAATAGGTAAAAAAAAATATACCACGGAATTACGTCAGGATCTTCTTTGGGGCTTTATTTAGTGATAAAATTACTTATTGCGTTAGGTTTTCTTATAAAAAGTTTATTAGAATAAAGAAAATAAAAAGTATTAAAATACCCTAATTCCGTGGTACCCACGCAATTACGTACATTGAAAAACGAATGGTGTACCTAATTCCGTGGGTCAGAATTATTCAATTTAGAGTAGAAGAAATTGTTTTATTTTATTTGGAGGTTATAAAAAATAGTTAATAAATGTTCACTGAATATATAATTGTAAGAAAAATTAAATAAAAGCATACGGATGATTTTTTACAACCTTAATAATTTTCATTGGACTCCTTAGCATTTTACTTAAGCTACCCCCATACAAAATGCTTTTTATCCAAAGTATCATCTTTAGATCGTGTATTATTAAATAAATATAGGCTAGAAAAAAAAAAATTATGTCTATTTATATTTCTTAAAGATAAATGCTCATGACTACATTTTTAGTTTTATTAGATTAACTTTCAAATCCTTATTTGGCCGAAAAAATCAAAATACCACGGAATAAGGTACTACCACGTAATTATAGCCACTTACCTTACTTACAATAATTAGAGTATGACATTAGTTAGTTAGTTGAAGGTTACGGACCAAGCACAAAAGGAAATGGTGAATTCCAGTCGTAGAGACTAGCGCGTTAACCCTTTATGATGCGATATTAACAATTAGCTTATATGAACTCAACATACCGCCGCCCTTGAACTATCTATGATAGATTCAATAAAAAGCAAAAAATATGTTATTACAAAGTTAAGCAAATGAATTAACAACTCAAAAATATAAAAAAAAGTCATGAATATACATATCAGCTTATGCATCTTCTTCGCAGAACAAGTCCTCTTTAGTCGGTAGAAGGCAAAGTTTCACTATCGGTCTAATGAGCTCCCCATTTGGCGTCTTCAACGTGACTACTCTCACTTTCCCGTCTGTACCGGGATGGCATTTGATTACTCTTGCCAGCGTCCATTTGTCGGAGGAGTTGATTCATTGGAAACGGCAACCACATCGCCTACCTCAAAATTACGTGAAGGGCGCACCCATTTAGAGCGACGCTGTAAACTGACGAGATACTCGTCTCTCCAGCGACGCCAAAAATGCTGCCTCATGGAAGATATCGCTTGCCACCTTTGACGAAGGCCTCCACAGAGCCCTTGACCCTCAGGCTCTGGGATTGATTTGAGCGGCTCGCCAATAATAAAATGGCCGGGGGTTAAGACTTCTAAGTCATCAGCGGATGCGGAATTATCACAGAGCGGGCGTGAGTTTACGCAAGCCTCTACATCTGTCAGCAGTGTAGCGAACTCTTCAAAAGATAACAGAGTTTCACCCAATACGCGTTTGAGGTGATACTTTATTCGCTTAATACCAGTCTCCCAGTTGCCTCCCATGTGAGGCGCAGACGGGGGATTGAACCGCCACTCTATTCTTGATTCAGCGAAAAACGACTGGAGACTGGCGTCGGCCATGCATCTTTGAAATGCAATGCGCAACTCCTTTTCAGCGCCAACAAAATTTGTACCATTGTCTGACGCCATCACCTTACAATAACCTCTGCGATTTATGAACCTCCAGGCGTTGACAAGTCGCTTACAAACTCTAAGTGCATAGCACCAGTGCACATGCAGATGAACGAACATATGTACCCTTTTGTAGCCTTGACACCTCTTCCATGAGTGAATTTGTAGTTGTAGGGCCCAGCGAAATCAACAGCAGTGCGCGTAAAACAACGAGCGTAAATAGTTCGATTCGCAGGCAGATCTCCCATCGATTGTGTGGCTAACTTACGGTTCAATAAGGTGCATTTAACGCATTTTTAGTAAATGTGACGAATTAAGCTTCGGGCTCCAATGACCCAATACCTTCGTTGCAATACGGCCTGCATGATGCGGGGCCCTCCGTGTAGTATGAATGTATGTATCTCACAGATAATAAGCTTTGCAAGCGGAGAATTTTTCGGTAGTATGATGGGGTGCTTTACGTCAGACGCTACTTCAGCATTTTTTAGTCTGCCTCCAACACGTAAAACGTTTTTCTCGTCAAGATATGGCTGCAAGCGCAAAAGACTGCTACGGAGCGGAACGGGCCGTTTTGCGCTGCAAAGAGAAATCTCGTTATTAAAATAAAAAAGTTGTGTATACCTGACCAGGCGAAGCTCGGCTTCAGATAGTTCTTGACAGCTACGAGGGCCAAATAACTTAGCATCTTTGCGTCGAGTACCAGCTCGAGCAATTTTGAAAAACCTCAATACGTAGGCGATGACACCGCGTAGCTTCGAGTACGACGAAAACTTCGCCATTATTGACCAATGTTCATTTGAATTTGTTATATGAGCAACTTTGCTGCGAATGCCTAATTCGGTTGTGTAATGGGTTGACGACTGCTTCGAAAGCTGAACGGGGCCCTGCAAAAAATCAGGCCCAGACCACCAAAGTTGATGACCCATCAGCTCAGCCGGAGTTACGCCCCTCGATGCACAATCAGCTGGGTTTAGCTCTGAGCGCACATGTTTCCAGCACTCGGGAGGCAGGATTTCCTGGACATCAGCAAAGCGGTTTGCGACGAAAGTAACCCATCGGCTGGGGAGTGCTTGTAACCATGCCAACGTGATTGATAAGTCTGTCCACGCGTACACTGGATAGCGGATGTTATCATAACTGTGATGAATGCTTCGCACCAATTTAGCAGCGAGATGCGCGGCTCATAACTCCAAGCGCGGCATTGTTGTTGTTTTTAGCGACGGGACCTTAGTTTTTCACGAAATCAAGGCAACAGTGACACTGCCGTCCGCGTTCAATGTACGAGCGTATATAACCGCGGCGTAGGCGAGCTCGGACGCATCTGCGAAAACGTGCAGCTCAGTGAGTGAGGCCGCTGACCCTAGTCCGAGCCAACGATTAATCTTTAAGTTCGAAAACAGTCTCAGCTCCGATCGGTGTTCCAACCATTTCGAGGCGATATTGTCCGGAATATTGTCATCCCAACCAACGTTGTTGCGCCAGATTTCCTGGAACCACATCTTTGCTCTTATTGTCGCCGGGGAAAGCAGCCCCAAAGGTTCGAACAGCGTGCTGGCGTCAGATAAAAAGGTTCGTTTCGTTAAATTAGTAGGCGGATTTTTCATACCAATCGTGAAGGTTAAGAAATCTTTCTCAGTGTTCCAAACCAATCCTAAAGCGTGAACATCCTTCCCGTCAACTTCGAAATGCAATCGCCAAGCTCCTCACAGTTCGACGCCCACTTTCGGAGCACGAACCCACCTTGTTTGAGTATATCGGATTTGTTTCGTTGCAGGAGGAGTAACTCCCCTTGGAGGCTGTCCCGGTTAAGAGATCGTTCATATAGAAGTCTCTAAGGACGATGGAAGCAGCATCTTCAAAGATGTGTGACGAATATTTTGCGGTTTGTTGAAGTGCTTTCACAGCGAGGTGAGAAGCAGCCGCCACGCCGTAGGTGACACGCGTCATCCGATAATCCCGTATAGGTAAAGATGGATCACTCCGCCAGACAATTCGTTGCAAGTCTACATGCTTTGTCGATACGCAGACTTGGCGGTACATTTTTGCAATGTCTGCAGTTACCCCGTAGCGGTGCGTTCTGAAGCGTGATAAAATTGTAAATAAGTCTGGCTGCAGTTGCGGACCGACGAATAAAGCGTCATTCAAAGAATTTCCGGATGTCGACTTAGCTGACGCATTGAATACGACCCTTAACTTTATTGTCAGGCTTTATTCCTTTATAACAGGATGATGTGGCATGTAAAATGTTTCATATAAAGGTTCTGGTGCAAGTTCCATATGTTCCATATCAATAAGTTCCTGCATGAAATCGTTGTAGCTTATGCGTAGTTTTTCATCTCGAGCGAGTCTTCTCTCAATTCGTAATAGGTTTCGAACAGCAAGCTCTCGGGAATCTCCAAGCGGGACGTCAGGTTTTAGCGGTAGTTCAACAATAAAACGGCCGTCGGGCGCCCTTCGGTGCGTTGTTTCGAAAAACTCTTCACAGTACCGCTCTTCATTAGTGAGATGGATCTTTTGTGGCGCCTCTTCCAGATCCCACAATCTGGTGAGTGCTCTGTCCAGATGGACGTCGCAGTGCAGCGACTGTAATTGAGGCGTAGCAGCATTAAAGCTATCAACACTGCCAAACAGAGTCCACCCGAAGACGGTTCGTTGAGCCATAGGTGTCCCTGAAGGACCTTTGCGAAACTCGGAGCACAGGAGTTGATCCATAGCATCCATACCCACTAACACGTCGATATTCCCAGGTGTCATGAACTGTGGATCTGCGAGGAACAGCCCTTGCAAATGCGACCACGATGAAACGGATAAAGCTTGTGTTGGCATTTCGCTCGTTATTTTGGGTAAAATTAATGCATTTATGTCGAAACATTGATTTAAACAAAAAGATGATAATGACAGCAATACCTCACCTCTGGAGCGACCCCCTTGCAACGAACCAATTCCAGTTATCAGAACTGCAGATGCCTTTCGTTGTAGACCCAAACGTTGAACTAAGGCCTCAGTTGCGAAGGAGGCATGCGAGCCCGAATCGAATAACAAGCGAGCGGGTTGAAAGCGGCCGGAGCAATCGTGTACTTTGACACAGGCAGTTGCCAACAATACGGTTCTTTCCTTAAGCGGGGTATTGGAATTGGTATTTAAACACGAAAAAGTAAATGCGGGAGCGACGTCACTCGAAGGATTAAAAGTTGGAGGAGTTGCGGTTGGTTGCGGTGCGGTGTTTGCGGTTAGCGAAGACGGAATAGTGGTAGATACATTGTGTGCCAAATGCACACAAGTTGCGTCATTGGTAGCGGAAGCGGCGTCGTGCAGCAATGTGTGATGGCGTTGCTGGCAAACCCTACATACGGACGTGCTATTGCATCTTACCTTAAAATGGCCCGAGCCAAGACAGTTCGTACAAAGGCGCGATTCTTTAACAACTGTTGATTTAGAATTTGCATCTAGGTAGGTAGGTTCAAGTGGCTGCCGCAGAGGCACACTTAGGCCAGTTTTGAAAGGCCCGTTGTGATACCACCAACACAAGGAAAGTCAGCCCCGGGACCCAGCCATATGGAAAAGCCCTGAGTTGTTGGGATTTTCCACATAGCAGAATCCCGGGACTGACACTCCTAAACCGACACCGTTACTCCTCCTCGAACCACTTAGATGACTTTATGAAGCCCATCAAGTCCTTTATGTCCAGTTCCGCGATCTGGCTTAGGCTATCTAGGAACGGAACTCCCAAAAAGCGCGTTCTCGCGCCGCTTAAAAGCCGGACAGTTGCAGATGAGGTGCTCCACCGTTTCCTCCTCCTCATCATCTTTGCAACTCCTGCAGCAACGTCGGTAGGGCACACTTAGCCTTTCTGCATGCCTACCAATGAGGCAGTGACCGGTTAATACCCCTATCAATATGCAGATGTCCCTCCTAGTTAGGGCATAAATGCGTCTAGACCTTTTAAGATCCCATTTTGGCCAGGTTTGTTTCGATATCCGACACCCTGGGGATTGCAGCCATCTTTCGTTGGCTTGACGGAGTGTGTGCTCCTTCAGCATTAGTTTGCATGTGGCAAACGGCATACCTAAGCGCTCTTTATCCCGAAGAACCTGCTTGGTCGTGCATCTAAAACTCGAAACTTGTCACAGCTATAGATTTTATGCGGTCCATTACAGTAAATGCAACTCAAACTGTATGTATCTTGAACAGCGTGAAAAACGTTGGTTGATTTACCTACGGGCGTGTATTTGCTTTTCGTTGGTACTACGGCCGCTGAAGAAGAAAGCAAAGCTAGGGACCGACATCTGATTTCCAAAAATGTGGACAATTGATCGAATGTTGGAGGCCCATCACTTACGAGTGAAAGCTCCCACTGTTTTCGTGTCTCGAATGCCAGTTTGTCTGCTTCTTCATGCACCAGCCAATCGTCCCAGAACTGCACTGGACGATCCAACGCTTTTAGTTCGCGTATGTGTTGCTGAAATGCATCGAGTACCTTTTTAATTGTGTCCGAAGTATCACTACCCGCCTTTTTTATATCGGCCATAGCTCTAAGATGTCCCTCTACTATCACCCGTAAGACCTTGTAACGCGATCCCAAACTTCTTCATAATTATCGTCGCATACTTAGCGAAAATTCTAGTTCATTGACTATGCATTTTGTGGTGTATTCATACTAGTTCATTTCTGATTTCCTTTAAGCCAGACATTGCCAAACTACTCGGCAAACAATGTAGTTCATTGACTGTACATTTTGTGGTGTATTCATACTAGTTAATTTCTGACTACCTTCAAACTAATCAATCCCAAACTACTCAGCAGACACCTAGCTCGTTTACTATACATTTTATGGATGTTTTTATACTAGTTATTTGCTGATTGCCCTTAAACCAATCAATGCCAATCTAATCAGAAAACATACTAGTATTCAACTATAATTTGCTGGGTGAAATAATACTAGTCAGAAAAATCCTGGTTCGTACTAGTATGCAAGTATGTATGAAACTCGGGTTGAAATCATACTACACCTTTTTCAGTTTATATTCAGAAAGTTTTCTGAATATCAATTGTAATTTTCTGAATGTCAATTGTATTTTTCTGAAAATCAAATGGAAATTCTGTAACTGCATTCAGATCTTTTATGATCCCTCTAGATCTTTTATGATCCCATTTTGGCCAGGTTTGTTTGGATGTCCGGCACCCTGGGGATTGTTGCTACTTTTCGTTGGCTTGACGGAGTGTGTACTCCAAGCCAACGAAAGGTGGCAACAATCCCCAAGTTGCCGGACATCCAAACAAACCTGACCGAAATGGGATCATAAAAGATCTAGAGGCATTCACGCCCTAAGAAGGAGAGAAATCTTAATATTAATAGGTGTTCTAACTGGGCACTGCCTTATTGGTAGGCACGCAGAAGGGGTGCCCTATCGACGATGCTGTAGGAGCTGCAAAGATGATGAGGAAGAGGAAACGGTGAAGCACCTCATCTGCAACTGCCCGGCCTTAAGCGGCGCTTTTTGAGAGTTCCCTTCCTGGATAGTCTAAACCAGACCGCTGGGATTTTCCAAATGGCCGGGTCCCGGGACTGACTTTCCTAGTTGCGGTGGTATCACAACGGGCTTTTCAAAACTGGCCTAAGTGTGCCTCTGCGGCAGCCACTAACCTAACCTAACCTAACTGCATTCAACTGTTTGAACAGTCACAGATTTTTAAATTAAAAAAAAAAAACTAGGTCCCGCTAACTCATAGGGAAAAAATCAAAGCAGCACACTATACGTTGCAAGAGAAGTTCGGCAAAAGTCTCAATCCTGTTGGTATATAACCGCCATTTTTTTTACGTTGCGGCATAAACTTGAGTATATTGACAACAACAATATAAATTAACTCTACCAATGCTCCTTTAACTCGAGTGTATGGCCCAGCATGAAAGCAGTCTTACTTTGACTCTTTTTGATGTAAAAATAAGACTTAATTTTATCTATATATCATATGTGGGTCCGGAACTCCGCAGTGGACGACTAACTTAACCTTAATTTACATTACCTAAAAATACAACCCCAAAGCCCCAATTACATAAAACTTTGACAAATGCGCGCCTCGTTTTTGAGCATTTGCAAAAATTTCGCTTCGCTTTGCGTTTAAAAAACTTTGTATGAAAGTGGATCCTACAAAGTTGAATGCAATTGGGCCTTCACCTATATAATCAAACTTGACGAACGCGGAATTTGAAAGGAGCCATTGCAAGTAGAATTCAATAATTAAATTAAAAATACAATAAACAACATAATTTAAAAAATATAGAAAAAAAAACTTGTGTTAACTTTACCGAGAATCGAACTCAGAGCCTTTAGCTCATTTTTGGCTGTGTATGAACTAGTATATCAACTAATGCTGATGCAGAGGCTGACTAGTATACCAATTGGTGTGGTGCTGATGCAGAAGAGGACAATTGCTTTTCTTTTTCTCTTGTAACTGCTTCTTTTTTACCTTGTAATTCACAGATGCTTTTTCGTGTTTGGGTAAATACAAATAGTCGCTGCTTTCTAAAGAATAAACTGGTATATTGCTGATGTAGAGGCTGACTATGATACTGGTGCATAGACCGACTAGTATACCAACTGGAATGAATGTCAAATTCGTGGACTAGTATGACAAGTGGTACGATCTGAATGGGCATAATGATTAGTATCTCCTGCCGCATAGACTGAGCAGTATGTCAACTGGTATGATTCTGATGTATATATGAACTAGTATGTCATCTGGTAAGATTCTGATGCATATATGAACTAGTATGTCAAATGGTATATTTCTGATGCAAATTTGAACTAGTATGTCAATTGGTAAGATTCTGATGCATATATGAACTAGTATGTCAAATGGTATATTTCTGATGCAAATTTTAACTAGTATGTCAATTGGTAAGATTCTGATGCATATATGAACTAGTATGCAAATGGTATATTTCTGATGCAAATTTGAACTAGTATGTCAACTGATATGATTATGATGCTTAAATGAACTGGTATGTCAACTGGTATGATTCTGATGCATAAATGAACTACTTTATCAACTGGTATGATTCTGACGCATATATGAACTATTATGACATCTGGTATGATTCCGATGCTTTTTTTAACTAGTCTGTCAATTGGTATGATTCTGACGCATATATGAACTAGTCTGTCAACTGGTATGATTCTGATGCATATATGAACTAGTCTTTCAACTGGTATGATTTTGATGTATATATAAAGTAGTCTGCCAACTGGTATGATTCTGATGTATATATGAACTAGTCTGTCAACTGGTATGATTCTGATGTATATATGAACTATTCTTTCAACTGGTACGATCCTGACGTATATACGAACTAGTATCTTAAATGGTATGATACTGATGTGTATAATAACAAGTATATCAACTGGTATATTCAGAGGCTGACTAGTCAGCCAATTGGTATGGTGCTGATGCAGAGAAGGACAATTGCCATCTCGTAGGACATCGCCGTGTTAAAAATACCAGTTGCTAATATGGAAAAATTACAGAACTCGAACTAGTTGAAGCCGCCTAGCTGACTGGTATTTGATTAGTATAAAACTAGTTAAGTTTACTGCAGGGTAATTTTTACAACGTACCTTTTTGTTCCGGTTTCCGAAGAAATCAATTCGACTCGGCATGTGGTGCACACAGTGTTCGGTGTCCATGGTTTTTCATTGTTTTTAGGCTCAATTCCAAAACACTTATAGTATGTAACTTTCAAAGGATTTGAAAACACACGTCTCATACTTTTAACAATAAATTGACCGCAGATGAAACAGAACATATCTGGATCATTTGTACACTCAAACTCTCGCGCCCTTTTATTCATTTTTTATTTTTAAGTAAATGACGGGTTATAAACTGCAATTATAAACTGAAGAGTATCCGGCGAGCCTTGCAGAACAAGGCGCATGTACTCTTATTTATACTTAGATCCAGTAAAAATTCAAGCCTACCTAAACAAAAAGGTTCCCTAGTTCTACAAAGAAAACACTACCTGCCTCAAAAATATGGTCTTGTTTAAAATGTACCTAGGTTTGAGAAAACGACACTAACAGCTTTTTGTATCTAATAACTTTTCGAAAATCTACCTGCTAACTAACTGATATACGAATACTAACACATATGTACCAGTAGGGTACTTAAGCATTAAATGGATATATTTACTTGAATGCTTATAACATTTGTATTAGTTCATCGTTCACTGATAGCTTGTTTTTTTTGTAATAAAACAGAGCTTAGAGGGGGGGGGGGGGGGGGGGGGTGGAAATATCTGCTAAAAAACAAAAAGTTTTCGAGATGCTTCCTCGCAAAGTACAAATTTTTTATATTTTTGCAAAAAAAATTTAAAAAATCCGTAATGATTGTTCAATATGTTTGAATCTGCAGGACCTAGCAAAAAGTGTTGTATGTACTGATTATAGTAAATTTTATTAGCTTTCAAATTTTTCAAACCGTTTTGGAAGAGCTCAGTTTGTTCTTGAGATATACACGATTAAGTGGAGCCATCTTTTTTGTTTTTTGAAATAATGGTAAATCGTAAATATCTCAAAAACGGTACCATTCAAGTAAAAATAACCTTGATTTTCGGAATTAGGAGGTGATTTTACATAGGAATTTCACTATGGCGTCTCTGGTGCGTTTTGGCTGTAAACCAGTGTAATTAGAGATATTGGCGGGGAAATGTAAATATGTATTTACGCGGAGAAAACTACTTAGCGGCGGTACACGTCTTAGCGAGTCGAGATGAATAGCAAAACTTACTTACAATAATTAGAGTATGACATTAGTTAGTTAGTTGAAGGTTACGGACCAAGCACAAAAGGAAATGGTGAATTCCAGTCGTAGAGACTAGCGCGTTAACCCTTTATGATGCGATATTAACAATTAGCTTATATGAACTCAACATACCGCCGCCCTTGAACTATCTATGATAGATTCAATAAAAAGCAAAAAATATGTTATTACAAAGTTAAGCAAATGAATTAACAACACAAAAATATAAAAAAAAGTCATGAATATACATATCAGCTTATGCATCTTCTTCGCAGAACAAGTCCTCTTTAGTCGGTGGAAGGCAAAGTTTCACTATCGGTCTAATGAGCTCCCCATTTGGCGTCTTCAACGTGACTACTCTCACTTTCCCGTCTGTACCGGGATGGCATTTGATTACTCTTGCCAGCGTTCATTTCGTCGGAGGAGTTGATTCATTGGAAACGGCAACCACATCGCCTACCTCAAAATTACGTGAAGGGCGCACCCATTTAGAGCGACGCTGTAAACTGACGAGATACTCGTCTCTCCAGCGACGCCAAAAATGCTGCCTCATGGAAGATATCGCTTGCCACCTTTGACGAAGGCCTCCACAGAGCCCTTGACCCTCAGGCTCTGGGATTGATTTGAGCGGCTCGCCAATAATAAAATGGCCGGGGGTTAAGACTTCTAAGTCATCAGCGGATGCGGAATTATCACAGAGCGGGCGTGAGTTTACGCAAGCTTCTACATCTGTCAGCAGTGTAGCGAACTCTTCAAAAGATAACAGAGTTTCACCCAATACGCGTTTGAGGTGATACTTTATTCGCTTAATACCAGTCTCCCAGTTGCCTCCCATGTGAGGCGCAGACGGGGGATTGAACCGCCACTCTATTCTTGATTCAGCGAAAAACGACTGGAGACTGGCGTCGGCCATGCATCTTTGAAATGCAATGCGCAACTCCTTTTCAGCGCCAACAAAATTTGTACCATTGTCTGACGCCATCACCTTACAATAACCTCTGCGATTTATGAACCTCTTGAAAGCGTTGAGAAATCCAGGCGTTGACAAGTCGCTTACAAACTCTAAGTGCATAGCACCAGTGCACATGCAGATGAACGAACATATGTACCCTTTTGTAGCCTTGACACCTCTTCCATGAGTGAATTTGTAGTTGTAGGGCCCAGCGAAATCAACAGCAGTGCGCGTAAAACAACGAGCGTAAATAGTTCGATTCGCAGGCAGATCTCCCATCGATTGTGTGGCTAACTTACGGTTCAATAAGGTGCATTTAACGCATTTTTAGTAAATGTGACGAATTAAGCTTCGGGCTCCAATGACCCAATACCTTCGTTGCAATACGGCCTGCATGATGCGGGGCCCACCGTGTAGCATGAATGTATGTATCTCACAGATAATAAGCTTTGCAAGCGGAGAATTTTTCGGTAGTATGATGGGGTGCTTTACGTCAGACGCTACTTCAGCATTTTTTAGTCTGCCTCCAACACGTAAAACGTTTTTCTCGTCAAGATATGGCTGCAAGCGCAAAAGACTGCTACGGAGCGGAACGGGCCGTTTTGCGCTGCAAAGAGAAATCTCGTTATTAAAATAAAAAAGTTGTGTATACCTGACCAGGCGAAGCTCGTCTTCAGATAGTTCTTGGCAGCTAGGAGGGCCAAATAACTTAGCATCTTTGCGTCGAGTACCAGCTCGAGCAATTTTGAAAAACCTCAATTCGTAGGCGATGACACCGCGTAGCTTCGAGTACGACGAAAACTTCGTCATTATTGACCAATGTTCATTTGAATTTGTTATATGAGCAACTTTGCTGCGAATGCCTAATTCGGTTGTGTAATGGGTTGACGACTCCTTCGCAAGCTGAACGGGGCCCTGGAAAAAATCAGGCACAATCAGCTGGGTTTAGCTCTGAGCGCACATGTTTCCAGCACTCGGCAGGCAGGAATCCTGGACATCAGCAACGCGGTTTGCGACGAAAGTAACCCATCGGCTGGGGAGTGCTTGTAACCATGCCAACGTGATTGTTAAGTCTGTCCACGCGTACACTGGATAGCGGATGTTATCATAACTGTGATGAATGCTTCGCACCAATTTAGCAGCGAGATGCGCGGCTCATAACTCCAAGCGCGGCATTGTTGTTGTTTTTAGCGGCGCGACCTTAGTTTTTCAATGTACGAGCGTATATAACCGCGGCGTAGGCGAGCTCGGACGCATCTGCGAAAACGTGCAGCTCAGTGAGTGAGGCCGCTGACCCTAGTCCGAGCCAACGATTAATCTTTAAGTTCGAAAACAGTCTCAGCTCCGATCGGTGTTCCAACCATTTCGAGGCGATATTGCCCGGAATATTGTCATCCCAACCAACGTTGTTGCGCCAGATTTCCTGGAACCACATCTTTGCTCTTATTGTCGCCGGGGAAAGCAGCCCCAAAGGGTCGAACAGCGTGCTGGCGTCAGATAAAAAGGTTCGTTTCGTTAAATTAGTAGGCGGATTTTTCATACCAATCGTGAAGGTTAAGAAATCTTTCTCAGTGTTCCAAACCAATCCTAAAGCGTGAACATCCTTCCCGTCAACTAAGTAGTGGGATATAGACCTTGACTCTTTCGAAATGCAATCGCCAAGCTCCTCACAGTTCGACGCCCACTTTCGGAGCACGAACCCACCTTGTTTGAGTATATCGGATATGTTTCGTTGCAGGAGGAGTAACTCCCCTTGGAGGCTGTCCCGGTTAAGAGATCGTCCATATTGAAGTCTCTAAGGACGATGGAAGCAGCATCTTCAAAGATGTGTGACGAAAATTTTTTGGTTTGTTGAAGTGCTTTCACAGCGAGGTGAGAAGCAGCCGCCACGCCGTAGGTGACACGCGTCATCCGATAATCCCGTATAGGTAAAGATGGATCACTCCGCCAGACAATTCGTTGCAAGTCTACATGCTTTGTCGATACTCAGACTTGGCGGTACATTTTTGCAATGTCTGCAGTTACCCCGTAGCGGTGCGTTCTGAAGCGTGATAAAATTGTAAATAAGTCTGGCTGCAGTTGCGGACCGACGAATAAAGCGTCATTCAAAGAATTTCCGGATGTCGACTTAGCTGACGCATTGAATATGACCCTTAACTTTATTGTCAGGCTTGATTCCTTTATAACAGGATGATGTGGCATGTAAAATGTTTCATATAAAGGTTCTGGTGCAAGTTCCATATGTTCCATATCAATAAGTTCCTGCATGAAATCGTTGTAGCTTATGCGTAGTTTTTCATCTCGAGCGAGTCTTCTCTCAATTCGTAATAGGTTTCGAACAGCAATCTCTCGGGAATCTCCAAGCGGGACGTCAGGTTTTAGCGGTAGTTCAACAATAAAACGGCCGTCGGGTGCCCTTCGGTGCGTTGTTTCGAAAAACTCTTCACAGTACCGCTCTTCATTAGTGAGATGGATCTTTTGTGGCGCCTCTTCCAGATCCCACAATCTGGTGAGTGCTCTGTCCAGATGGACGTCGCAGTGCAGCGACTGTAATTGAGGCGTAGCAGCATTAAAGCTATCAACACTGCCAAACAGAGTCCACCCGAAGACGGTTCGTTGAGCCATAGGTGTCCCTGAAGGACCTTTGCGAAACTCGGAGCACAGGAGTTGATCCATAGCATCCATACCCACTAACACGTCGATATTCCCAGGTGTCATGAACTGTGGATCTGCGAGGAACAGCCCTTGCAAATGCGACCACGATGAAACGGATAAAGCTTGTGTTGGTATTTCGCTCGTTATTTTGGGTAAAATTAATGCATTTATGTCGAAACATTGATTTAAACAAAAAGATGATAATGACAGCAATACCTCACCTCTGGAGCGACCCCCTTGCAACGAACCAATTCCAGTTATCAGAACTGCAGATGCCTTACGTTGTAGACCCAAACGTTGTACTAAGGCCTCAGTTGCGAAGGAGGCATGCGAGCCCGAATCGAATAACAAGCGAGCGGGTTGAAAGCGGCCGGAGCAATCGTGTACTTTGACACAGGCAGTTGCCAACAATACGGTTCTTTCCTTAAGCGGGGTATTGGAATTGGTATTTAAACACGAAAAAGTAAATGCGGGAGCGACGTCACTCGAAGGATTAAAAGTTGGAGGAGTTGCGGTTGGTTGCGGTGCGGTGTTTGCGGTTAGCGAAGACGGAATAGTGGTAGATACATTGTGTGCCAAATGCACACAAGTTGCGTCATTGGTAGCGGAAGCGGCGTCGTGCAGCAATGTGTGATGGCGTTGCTGGCAAACCCTACATACGGACGTGCTATTGCATCTTACCTTAAAATGGCCCGAGCCAAGACAGTTCGTACAAAGGCGCGATTCTTTAACAACTGTTGATTTAGAATTTGCATCTAGGTAGGTAGGTTCAAGTGGCTGCCGCAGAGGCACACTTAGGCCAGTTTTGAAAGGCCCGTTGTGATACCACCAACACAAGGAAAGTCAGCCCCGGGACCCAGCCATATGGAAAATCCCTGAGTTGTTGGGATTTTCCACACACAGGGCACACTTAGCCTTTCTGCATGCCTACCAATGACGCAGTGACCGGTTAATACCCCTATCAATATGCAGATTTCCCTCCTAGTTAGGGCATAAATGCGTCTAGACCTTTTAAGATCCCATTTTGGCCAGGTTTGTTTCGATATCCGACACCCTGGGGATTGCAGCTATCTTTCGTTGGCTTGACGGAGTGTGTGCTCCTTCAGCATTAGTTTGCATGTGGCAAACGGCATACCTAAGCGCTCTTTATCCCGAAGAACCTGCTTGGTCGTGCAACTAAAACTCGAAACTTGTCACAGCTATAGATTTTATGCGGTCCATTACAGTAAATGCAACTCAAACTGTATGTATCTTGAACAGCGTGAAAAACGTTGGTTGATTTACCTACGGGCGTGTATTTGCTTTTCGTTGGTACTACGGCCGCTGAAGAAGAAAGCAAAGCTAGGGACCGACATCTGATTTCCAAAAATGTGGACAATTGATCGAATGATGGAGGCCCATCACTTACGAGTGAAAGCTCCCACTGTTTTCGTGTCTCGAATGCCAGTTTGTCTGCTTCTTCATGCACCAGCCAATCGTCCCAGAACTGCACTGGACGATCCAACGGTTTTAGTTCGCGTATGTGTTGCTGAAATGCATCGAGTACCTTTTTAATTGTGTCCGAAGTATCACTACCCGCCTTTTTTATATCGGCCATAGCTCTAAGATGTCCCTCTACTATCACCCGTAAGACCTTGTAACGCGATCCCAAACTTCTTCATAATTATCGTCGCATATTTTAAAGCCACTTATTATGTTTAATGCTTCACCCTTCATACAACTTCGCAGATAGTGGAGTTTTTGTCCATTTGACAACGCGGCATTGCTATCAACAAGCGAGGAAAATGCGTCAAAAAAACTGATCCATTCTGTGGAATCACCAGAGAATGTAGGCAGCTCCATTTTTGGAAGCCGTATTGGAGCAGACACAGCTATTGGCGCGAATGTCTGAAGCGGTGGACTTTTCACTTGGCGATTAAAATTCGTTAAGGCAGTAGCGTACCACGTCTCTGCTTGAATGCGAACATTTTCCTCGACTCCTATATTATAAGCTCCACACGAAATCTCAACCTCATCTTGAGCCTCATTAAATCGACCCCACTATTCATTTAGCAATTTCAAATAACTTTGCACACTATCTTTGTCCATTAAAAACGCATCGTCAGTGCTCTTAGCCAAATACCGCTTAATAGCATTGAGTGCAGAATCGCGGGTTTTAACGAAGTTGGACATTGTTTTTGTTTATTTTTCAGCAAGTTATGCGTTAAAAAAAAATTGTATTTGTATTTGGAATTTTATTTCCAAAGGGCAATTAAAGGGCACGATGATTTTAAAGTGTACAATGTCCCAATCGAAATATATGTATGTATGTATGTGCAAGCTTAATGTGCACCCCCTGCACTGTACTTTTCTCACTAGTTGTTTTTGTTGTTATAGAGTAGCCTTTTCAAAGCTAACCACACTTGTTTTAATTAATGATATAACAACAACAGCACTATGTTTTTATTTCGTTAATTTGGATATAATTTATTAATTATTAATTGTCATTTGCATAAACTTCATTTATGTTTGTGTATTACGCGATATACATAAGTAAATATGTATGTAAACTAAGCGCGAGCGGGATTAGCACATCCGGCTCGAAGGACCAGAAAATGTTGCGGCGGATTCCGTAAATATCCAAACAAATAAAAACACCCAAAAACAATTCGGATTTCAATTCCTTTCCATTTTTTCAGCGCTTTATTTAATAATTAGAGATATTGGCGGGGAAATGTAAATATGTATTTACGCGGAGAAAACTACTTAGCGGCGGTACACGTCTTAGCGAGTCGAGATGAATAGCAAAACTAACTTACAATAATTAGAGTATGACATTAGTTAGTTAGTTGAAGGTTACGGACCAAGCACAAAAGGAAATGGTAAATTCCAGTCGTACAGACTTGCGCGTTAACCCTTTATGATGCGATATTAACAATTAGCTTTTATGAACTCAACAACCTTATATTAAGAAGACTGATTCCGCGGTAGTTGTTGGGGCGAGCGTGATCGCCTTTCTTTTGGAGTGGGCAGAGCACACTTAAATTCCAATCTGGAGGCATGCACTCATCTAACCATTTTATGCATAAGAGCTGATGCATACTTTTTAACGGCTCTTCGCCTCCGTGTTTTAACAGCTCGGCGGGTAGTCCGTCTTTCCCAGGCGATTTGTTGTTTTAGAGCCGGGATAGAGCTATCCTTACTTCATCATAATCAGGTGGTGGGACGACTTTTCCATCGTCAGGGATTGGGGTATCGGGTTCGACGTCTCCCTCGCAATTTAGCAGTGAGGAGAAGTGCTCCCTCCTTAATTTAAGTACATTCTGTACGTCGGTTACCAGGTCGCCATTATTGTCCTTACAGGGCAGAGATGTCAGCCTTTGCATTAATGAGGACATTAACCAGCCGCGCAGCGGTACCTTCCCTTGAAAGGGTCCGGACATTCCAGGTACATGCCCCTATATCATGATCCTTTTTTCGTTTTGCCGGGTCGTCAACATTGAAGAGAGTTCTCGTCCGAGGTTTTTGTTGTGGTTTTCGTTGGAAGTGGTTTTACGTGGCGGGTCCCAAACCCAGCGCACAACCCGTCTCCGGGATTTTGAAAAAATATTCCTACATTTATTTATCGAACCGCTTGCTCCAACACAGACACCAGCTTGCAGCCGCACCACGAGGTGAACATACGCTGCGGAAAATACCTCGTTGGGCCTTTTTGATATACATACTGTGAATAAATCAAGTTAGTTGCTATTCTATCATTACAATACAGGTTATGGGCCTTTTGCAATAATATATAAATGGCAACCGGTGTTCTTAGTTTTCCGTTTGAGCGGCTAATGGATGGAAGCGGCAAGCGAAATCGTACCTAGCCATCAAAAATTGCTGGAAGGTGATGGCAGGTGAGTGCAGAAGACTACAAATTGGGGGATACCGATGAACGAGCGCTAGCAAATTAACGTTAATGGTGGAGCCATGTAATTTTGATCACATAGCGAATGCTAAAAGCGCAAAAGTGGCTTGGGATTCTTTGATTTCGGCATCTGAGTTGCTTAAAAAGCTAGTTTACATTAAACTAGTGTCAGGACTTACCCGAGAAGCTATATATTCCATAAAACTCAAGAATATAGGTTGTTAGGTTTAATTACTTTTAATTTTAGCGAGCGAACCGCACACTTTAATCAATAGTTACAAACTGCCAAACTGTGTATGTATCAAATGACATTTTCGTATTCTCCTTTTTACTGTCCCTCAGAGAGTGATGCCAGATTGGTTGACAGCTCGGCTGCTCCTGACTATGACATCGTCTCGATGTCCGATGACTCGCTTTCGTCATTGTTTTCATACCCATTATGCTTGAATGCTTGCCGCTATATTAGATTACTGTGAACTTCACCGTCTCCTTACTTTACCCTCAATTACTTTTACATGGCAGTATTTTTGACAACGTACTTCACCGCTATGCAACGAGCGCTATATAGCGTCACCGCTTTCGAGGAAACTAAGCCTTTACTATCCACTCGAGTAGCATTCTTTCTGTGGGATTTCGTGCTATTTGTTCATCTTCAGAAAGAAAACTGCAAAAGTTCCCACTTATTTCAAATGTCTAAGTTGACAGGACTAACTGTATAATGCTATTTTGAAATCTTCATATAAAAACAATTTATTTGAAGAATATCAAATGCTTAAATAAAAATTGTAAGCCGAACAGGCATTCACCATCAGAATCCTCCGTAACCACTGATATCGGGTGGTCGTAAAGGGTCAAACATTGATTGCGAGTACTGGTGTAAATTGGTTGTAGCTGAGTGTCCTGTGCAATGTGCCATATGTTGCTGCGATAATGGACTCATTTGAGACGACTGAGAGTGATGTGTTAGGTGCATAGCTGATTGGTATTCACTGTGAGCTACAGCAGCAATGGCCGCAGCGGCTTCTTGGTTCCCGTAAACGTACGTGTAATTGGGATTTCGCAGGTGCAACGGATTGACTTGTGTTTCACTCGAAAATGCAGATGTGCAATATGGATTGATATAATCGTTGGTAGCTGTATACTGCCCTGGAGCAGTAGAACAGGCTGAGTGGAGATGCTTCTCAATTAAATAGGGAGTTGCTGCTGTATACATAGTGTTAGCATTACCCATATGTGTTGGAAGGTGCCGATGTGGATCCATATATATATGTGTATGTGCAGCATAATTGGCAGCTTGGTGGGCAGCCATGGGAACTGAAGGTTTTGATGATATGGGAGGATTGTTGGTTGAAGGAAGAGCAGCAGAGGCAGCTGCTGTCATAAAATTCGAATGATGATAAACACTACTAGCTGCTGTAACAGATGATACATTTGGTATTGAAGTATAATCACTTGTGCTGTTGCAGCTTTTATTTAGTGTAAAAGAGGGCGTGGCGAAGTTACTTACACAAAATTGATTGTAATTGCTCTTATAGTGCATACTTGCAACCATTGCTCTGTTATGTGGACTGCAAGACTTGGGAACAGCGTTTGTGGATGCATTGGATATGTCATCAGGAATACGTGATACATACCATGGTCCATCGTCGCACCCTATAGATTGGTCGACGGAGCTTCCATATAGCTGGTGTAATGTGACTTGCTGTTGTTGGTCAGTAGTTGATGACATATCTATAGGGGTTGAAGGAGCGAAAGTAGCTGGATATGATGGATTGTTGTCACTGCTGTTATTATTATTAACCATATAATTTGTCTCGGATGTTTCCGAAATACCATTTACTCTACTATTGGACGCGCAGTAATTTTCAGATCCCGTTAAATTATTTATTATACTTACGCGCTGTAAGTAATTATGCTGCCCTTCCTGGAGTGAAATTTTCTCTTGAAAAATATCTGGACACCTCTTATCTTCCCTATTTTTAAAGGAAGGAATTTGATCGACTAAAGATTCAAGCCCGGAAAGTGGCCGAGTATGTAATGAATACTTCGAAAAGTGATCCGCTTGCTTTCGCTGGGACTCGTGCGTATCAGAAGCACAAATAGAAGTCTCTGAAAGTGGTGATAGCCACTTTTGAGCTGTAATTGGCGTTGCTTCAGTTGAACGCTCTACCACCGGCCTAGCAAGACAAATATTAGGATGCATCGGCTTTTTTAGCAGTGCAGGTTGGTATTGATTTAGATTTTCTAGGCCATTCTTACTACCTAGAGCTCCTACATCCGAAGGGAGCTCAAAATCTACAGCGCATATATTCGGCGAGTTAGGAGGTGATGATGTACCTAACTTTTCTACATTAGTAGTTGCAACTGTCAGATTATTTTCGTAGGCAGTTGCTGTTGTTGCAAATGGTGGAGATACTGGGAAACAATCAGAACGCTTCGTGGAATTTGTGCATGCAACAGATATATTTTGGTTCTCATAATAAGTACTAATGCTGCTTTCAACAATACCATGATTAGATTTGCCTGTATGTGCAGTAAACATTTTTGTGGAACAGGCATCAAATAGCTTATCGCATGGTTGTCGGTGAGTGGGTGGAGTGGATTGGGTTGAAGTAGGTGGTGTTATGCCAGCATATGAACAATTTAAGGAAGGCGATCGTATTGGTGAACCAGTTGCGTATATTTGTTGTGACTTCTGGTTGATTTCCTCACTTCCATAAGTTGCATATCTTTCCTTTGGATATTTCAGAATGTATTGCTCTGAATTTTTATCTATCTCAGCAAGTGATGTGGTCGGCATTAGTAAACTCTTGTCTTTTTGAAATTCGGTGAATGTCTTAAGTTTTTTTGGACGGCCACGCTTTTTCTTTGGTGCTTCAGCAGTTCCAAACCCGCTGCTTATATCTCCGCCTAGATTTGACAAAGCTAATATATTACCAAAGTTATTTGTACATGGTATTTTGTTTATGATTTGGATTGGCTTGCATATCGCAGGGACTAGGAGGTCATGATTTTTGATTTTCTTAGGACGACCTCGCTTCTTCTTCACTAGTGGAGCTAACTTATGATATGTGGGCGTCATAGAGAGGTTTTTTTCGGATTGTTGTACGGTACTTTGTGTTGTATCTTGATCTTGTTTATACATGCAGCTAGCTTCTGCGGATAAAGCCACAAACCTGGAGTGCTTACCATTTAGAGTACATATTTTCGCGTAGTCCTCAATTTGATTTTTATTGCAATCTATTCCAATATCACTGACTTTGGTTGCTGTTTCAGGAGAAATTGTAGGACCGCATGATTCCGTTCTACCTGACTTATTGGTATTCTCAGCTGTGCCATCACTCATATTCATTTCAACGTATGTTTTTTTATATTTAATTTCAGCAAAAACCAGCTCAGATTCGTCTATATGTGGTATTAAACCATTCAAATAGTCACGAAAGGTTTTTAGTGCCATATAAAACGGCACCTTATCGGATGCTCGTGGTAACTGGGCACACCTTGCCGATGATGAGGGCATAACCCACAAATACTAAAAGACCAAACAAATCATAATTTTTTTTTATTATAAAATCTGTGTAAAACTATACCTACCGTATCAGTACCTTCCGCAAATTCTGGCTGCCTCCCAAAGTGGAAATCTTTTTTACCAGAAAACACTTCAAAAATCAATTTACCGTTGAAAACCGCGATTTTCGGGCGAAACCGTTGAAGTTTCTCGAGTAAAATTCTGCTACCTTCTTTGATTTCCTTGCGTGTTAGTTCGGCAGAACCTTTAGTAGCACGTTGCACCATATTTGTAAAACCTATACCATATTTTAAAAGTTCAAAATCTTCTTCCGCGGTCATCTGTTCTTGCGTTAATCCCGATAGGTATAAGCATTTCCAAAAATGGTTACCGGGTCCAGCATAATGATGACCTTTGTAAGCAGCAAATAAACCCGGATTTATGCCAATCTGTAAGCAGTTTTAATATATTAAGTAAATTCAACAAATTGGAAATTTTGTTCTATACAGAGGTCAACAAATATTAGGCTTGCTTTGATGCAGCTCTGTTTGCAACTGCAGTCGGTAGTACTCGGTCCCCTGATAAAAACTTGATAACTAATTTTTTAACAGACTTCCAGAATAATAATTACACTGCACAACTAAATTGAAGTTTTTGAAAATCCCACCGAGTTTCTCAACGGTTTCTGAAGCTTTTGGGTGTACTGAATCCGAATCTGAGATTGGATTCTTCAAGTCACCTTAGGTTTTCTCTCCTGAGGGCGGCTTGACAAGATTTTTCTTGGTTCAAGGAACCATAATTTAACAAGTAAGGAAGTCTAAGTTCGGGTGAAACCGAACATTACATACCCAGCTGTGCACATAAAGTGGGCGTGATCGTTCACCGATTTTTCTTATTTTCTGTGGTAGTACTCTACATAAACATAACATGCCTGGTACCTAGTTTCGTAAATCTATCTCACACCGTTCTGAAGTTGTTACCAGTCGAATTTAAAAATTGCTTGACTCATAAGTGGGCGGTGCCACGCCCACTTTCCAAAATTTTGAAAAAATTATGTAAAGAATATGAAAGTTGATGTATGTACCAAATTATATTAATATAGCGAAATCAATTAATTAGATATGGACTTTTCAATATTTCCACCTCCTTTCAATATAACTTTTATGAAAAAGTAGGCGTGGTCGCGAAGCGATTTCGTTTATTTTCTATAGCTGAATTTACCACAACAATAGTATGTCCTCTACGAAATTTCGTTATACTAGCATAAACTGTTCTGAAGTTATTAAGAGTCAAAATTTCTTCAAATATACGTGGACGGTACCACGCCCCCTTTTCAAAAATTTTTATAAAATCGGCCTTAGAACATCTAAATCAATACATATTGCAAATTTTATCATTGTAGCTGCTTCTAATATTGAATTGACCCATTTTATACGTTTTTCGAAATTTTCGATATTCTGAACCCAAATAAGTACGCATGCCAAATTTGGTGAAGATATCTCATTATTTGCTCAAGTTATCGTGTTAACGGACAGACGGACGGACGGACAGACGGACGGACATGGCTCAATCAAATTTTTTTTCGATCCTGATCATATTGATATATGGAAGTCTATATCTATCTCGATTCCTTTATACCTGTACAACCAACCGTTATCCTAACAAAGTTATAATACCCTGTGTACAAGTACAGCTGGGTATAAAAATGAAAAGGTCACATCGTCCGGGATGCTGTCCTGATCACGAATCACTTTGTTTTGAAATCCTATCTGATACTTTTTGGAAAATATGCACTTTTTTTGCATTTTTATAGCATACTAGCAGACCCGGCAGACGTTGTCCTGCCCAAACATTAACTTGTTTGCATTTATAAAATGGGACTCGCCCTCCTCATTTCAGCTCCAGATCCTTCTTCTCGTCCAACCCACCTTCATCTTTTCATATGCTTTTCTCTCTTCATATTGTTGTACTAATTGGCATCCATTTCCCTACCCTTTCTCAATCCCACTCCCAAAAGGACTTAAAATAACTCCCCTTTAAAACTCTTATCAACATCTAACTCTTTAACCGATAAATATATCGAAATGAACCGAAATCCAAATGAAATCTGTGGTCTTCCGCTTTCGTTTGATACCAATTTTGTGCGATTATTCCAAAGTTTACGCGCAACCACATTTCGACCGATAACTCTGTTATCAATAAATATATCGAAATGAACCTAAGTCCAAATGAAAGCTGTGACATTCCACTTTATTTTGATACCAATTTTTGCGAATATTTCAAAGTTTACGCGAAACCAAATTTTGACCGTTAACTCTGTTACCGATACATATATTGAAATATCAAAGTACTAATGAAAGCTGTAGTATTACCCTTTCGTTTGATACTCGAAACCACATTTCGACCGATAACTCTGTTATCGACGAATATATCGAAATGAACCGAAATCCAAATAAAATCTGTGGTCTTCCCCTTTCGTTTGATACAAATTTTGTGCGAATATTTTAAAGTTTACCCAAAACTCTGTATCGAAAAATATATCGAAATGAACCGAAGTCCAAATGAAAGCTTCGGTCTTCTTTCCCTTTCTGTTAATAAAAATTTTGTGTGAATATTCCAAAGTTCACCCGCAACCATATTTCGATCGATAACTCTGTTTTCGATAAATATATCCATTCGAACCAAAAACCAAATGAAAGCTGGGGGTCTTCCCCCTTCGTTTGATACTAATTTTGTGCGAATATTCCAAATTTTACCCGAAAACACATTTTGACCGATAACTCTGTTATCGATAATTATATCGAAATGAACCAAAGTCCAAATGAAAGCTGTCTTCTTCCCTTTCCTGTGATACCAATTTTGTGCGAATATTTGAACGTTTACCTGAAACTACATTTTGACCGATAACTCTATTATCGATAAATATATCGAAATGAACCAAACTCCAAATGAAAGGTGTGGTCTTCCCCATTCGTTTGATATCCATTTTGTGCAAATATTCCAAAGTTTACCCGAAACCACATTTTGACCAATAACTCTGTTATCGATAAATATATCGAAATGAACCAAAGTCCAAATGAAAGCTGTGGTCTTCCCCATTCGTTTGATACCAATTTTGTGTGAATATTCCAAAGTTTACCCCAAACCACATTTTAACCGATAACTTTGTTATCGATAAAAACATCGAAATGAAACAGAGACCAAATGAAACCTGCGGTCTTTCCCTTTCGTTTGATACCAATTTTGTGCGATTATTCAAAAGTTTACGTAAAACTACATTTTGACCGATAACTATGTTATCGATAAATATATCGAAATTTCATGATACCTGTTGCAGACTTTATACTCCTAAGAATTTGTCTGCATAATTTTTTAAAGATCGGGGCATGGGTTCATATGTTAAAGAGCCGCAAACATCCGCAGTCACTCACAAAATTACGTTTTTATGTATCGTCGCCCGGATAAATGATTGTCGTATCTGAAAATTTGGTCGAATAGAGTTAAAAATGCAGTTATACTAAACTGATCGAGATGTTTCGAATGGAGCCATCGGGGTTTTGATATCTCTTTTAGTTTCCGAGATATTGAGAGAAATTTTTAAATTTTTTATATTTAAGATATATTTTTGGTTTGGTTTTAAATTTCTTAAATTTAGACCAAAATCCGATAATTATTTGTGGTACGTATGTACCATACGACAAAACTTTACGGAAAAAAATCCTTTATAAATTCTAAAATAATTAACAAAACCCGTTAAAAAGTAATCAATTAAATAATTTCTTGGACCAGTAAAATTTTCCTAAACTTTGGACTAAATGCAATGAAGCGATTTTGAGAAATTGAACTCCAAACTTCAAGTCTCATTTTCTAAAAGTCGTCAAATGTAACATACGACAACCATTTATCCGGGCGACGATATATATTGCAGCTAATGTAGTGTTCATGCTCAATTTTAAATGCTGCGTTTACCATTTTCGGACATACATTTCGAAGATACGTTCATGCTGCCGCATTTCTAATGCATTTAGCTGACCGTTGCAGGTTATGGGCATGTTTACAGAAATTCGAACTTTTTTATACCTTTGGTCTATTTATATTTTTTCACAAGCATCACTTTAATTGTAGTTTCACATTTTTTAATTTTATTTGAACACACGCGCGCGAATTTGCTAGTTTTTCAACAAAATAAATTTAATCATTGAAGATGGCGGATAGCCGAAACCGGTTTGTTACAAAACCAAAATTGACAAGGGATGCCGAAAAATCGTTCCAATATACATAAATTTTTCAATTGTTTACGAATGGCAGAGAATGAAAGAATGTCAAGAAAAAGTCACTAGTGATGGAACTTTTTCAAGTTCGAAACGATTATTTCGTAGCAGAACACAGGGTGTACATATGGATTAATAATGTTAATGCGCAAACATTGTAGCATTTAGTAGCTTTTGGTGTGAGATTTTGTATGAAAAACGACAAAATAAATCCTGCGTTTTGGGCTTAATGCTAAAATGCAAAATGCTGGCCCAGCATGAACAGGCTATAAAATACGGAATTTGTTCAAAAAGTAGAACTTAACTTCTATGGAAACTAAATCTGTGACAGGTAACAAGGTCAATGGAAATAGTGTCAATTGACATTATTTCGCACCCCAAATGGAATTAGTGTCAATTGACAATATTTCCATTTTCGAAATGGAAATAAGGATATATATACTCTTTGACATTATGTAAAAAAAATTATGTAAATTCGAGGTAATGCATGAAACTGCACTAAAGTAGTAATATATGAACAAAAATGCAAAACATATGCATATTCTCGAAAGGATGGTAGCTGAGATCTCAACTCAAAAGGTATTTTGAACTGGATGTATAATCAAGGAATTGGCATTTTTAGTTTTTGGCTGACTTGTTTCTTTTCAATTTAACCTTTAGGTGCAACGTGTTAAATGCTGTAAAAATGCAAAAAAAGTCGATATTTTCCAAAAATGGATCAGCTAGGATTTCAAAACAAAGTGATTAATTCGTGATCAGGACAGCATCCCGGACGATGTGGCATTTTCATTTTTTGGTGTCAGTTTAAACCAATCTATTCTTCGTTCAGGAGCACTGTGACCAATCTCTGGAAAACTACCCTTAAAATCTTACTTCAGATTCGGATTCATTTGTTGTTTATTTATTTAAAGTCGACACAAACATAGAGCGCTCGACATCAAATAAATTTAGAAATTTAAAAGAAAATGTTGTATATAAGATATGTATTAGGGTATCCGTTATTTACCAAGTTTTCTTATTAACCCAAAAACAATTTTGAAATCAAAGGAAAATTTTTACGATTCCGTTTAACCCTGCCTGAATAGTGATACTTTTCCCATTTAATTATCATGGGATTTTTGCACTTTTTAGCCAATAATTTTTATTTCATTGATTATACCCTTTAACTCACCAACAATGCTCAATTCTGCTTCTATTATGATCCATTTAAATAGAGAAATTTTCATATAGGCGCAAAATATATATTACAGTATACCTGATATTAAAAACCTGGTACTGAAAATAAGTAATATTTATCCTTTTTTGTAAATTTTAGCTGGCTGTGGCGTCTTCACGGTTTTAAGTAGCCACTAAATTTTTTCTAATAAATTTTTTGCGCCAATATGAAAATTTCTCTAGAGTTTAATCAATGAAATAGAAATTATTTTCTAAAAAGTGCAAAAATCCCATGATAATTAAATGGGAAAAGTATCACTATTTAGGCAGGGTTAAACGGCATCTTAAAATTTTTTTTGATTTCAAATACGATAACCAAGTGGAAATAGCCAACTTGGTAAATAACGGACACCCTAATATGTATACACTTAATTCTATACATACATACATTAATATAAAACAAGTAAGGAAAGCTGTCTTCGGCTGTGCCGAAGGCTATATACCTTTCATAAATAAGCGTCATGATTTTCACTGTTCGATCCCCAGTACAGCCTGTTTCAATTTAACTATATTTACTATACACATTACACATCTTTGTTATAATTTAAAAAAACTTACAAAATAATAGGATCCGAGTTATCGGAACAATCGATTGTATGGAGGCTATAATACGTATAATAGTGTTCAATTGTACTGACTTACACTATACACATTACATATGTAGAAAGTACTAAAGGTGCAATATTTTACGTTCCTAACTTTTTAAACGCGGAAGTATTGGCCAAAAAACCTTATATCGGAACAACCGGTTGTATGGGGCTATATGTTATATTTACCCGATCTTCTTGATTTTCCTCTACACACTACATAAATTGAAAGTACTCAAGTTGCAAAATTTTATGTTCCTAACTTTTTAATTGCAGAAGTTTTGGTCAAAAAACCTTATATCTGAACAATCGGTTGTATGGGGGCTATATGTTACATTTGCCCGATCTTGTTGATTTTCACTATATACACTACGTAAATAGAAAGTACTCGAGTTGCAAAATTTTACGTTCCTAACTTTTTAATTGCAGAAGTTTTGGTCAAAAAACCTTATATCTGAACAATCGGTTGTATGGGGGCTATATGTTACATTTGCCCGATTTCGTTGATTTTCACTATATACACTAGATAAATAGAAAGTACTCGAGTTGCAAAATTTTACGTTCCTAACTTTTTAATTGCGGAAGTTTTGGCCAAAAAACCTTATATCTGAACAATCGGTTGTATGGGGGCTATATGTTATACTGGTCCGATCTTGTCAGTTCCGACAAATGATTCCTATATTACAAAATGGTGGCCACATACAAAATTTCAGCCAAATATCTCAAAAATTGAGGGACTAGTTTGCGTTCAAACAGACAGACGGACAGACGGACAGACGGACATGGCTAAATCAACTCAGCTCGTCATCCTGATCATTTGGGTATACTTATTGATGGGTCCATCTCTTCTTCTTCTCATATTTACAAACATCGGACCAAAGTTATAATACCATTTCATGTTCATGAAAGGTATAACAAGTAAGGAAAGCTGTCTTCGGCTGTGCCGAAGGCTATATACCTTTCATGAATAAGCGTCACGATTTTCGCTGTTCGATCCCCAGTACAGCCTGTTTCAATTTAACTATATTTACTATACACATTACACATCTTAGGATCCGAGTTATCGGAACAATCGATTGTATGGAGGCTATATATTATACGTGTTCAATTGTACTGACTTACACTATACACATTACATATGTAGAAAGTACTAAAGGTGCAATATTTTACGTTCCTAACTTTTTAAATGCGGAAGTATTGGCCACAAAAACTTATATCGGAACAACCGGTTGTATGGGGCTATATGTTATATTTACCCGATCTTCTTCATTTTCTTCTACACGCTTCATAAATTGAAAGTACTCAAGTTGCAAAATTTTACGTTCCTAACTTTTTAATTGCAGAAGTTTTGGCCAAAAATTCTTATATCTGAACAATCGGTTGTATGGGGGCTATATGTTACATTTGCCCGATCTCGTTGATTTTCACTATATACACTACATAAATAGAAAGTACTCGAGTTGCAAAATTTTACGTTCCTACCTTTTTAATTGCAGAAGTTTTGGTCAAAAAACCTTATATCTGAACAATCGGTTGTATGGGGGCTATATGTTACATTTGCCCGATCTTTTTGATTTTCACTATATACACTACATAAATAGAAAGTACTCGAGATGCAAAATTTTACGTTCCTAACTTTTTAATTGCGGAAGTTTTGGCCAAAAAACCTTATATCTGAACAATCGGTTGTATGGGGGCTATATGTTACATTTGCCCGATCTCGTTGATTTTCACTATATACACTACATAAATAGAAAGTACACGAGTTGCAAAAGTTTACGTTCCTAACTTTTTAATTGCGGAAGTTTTGGTCAAAAAACCTTATATCTGAACAATCGGTTGTATGGGGGCTATATGTTACATTTGCCCGATCTTTTTGATTTTCACTATATACACTACATAAATAGAAAGTACTCGAGATGCAAAATTTTACGTTCCTAACTTTTTAATTGCGGAAGTTTTGGCCAAAAAACCTTATATCTGAACAATCGGTTGTATGGGGGCTATATGTTACATTTGCCCGATCTCGTTGATTTTCACTATATACACTACATAAATAGAAAGTACTCGAGTTGCAAAAGTTTACGTTCCTAACTTTTTAACTGCGGAAGTTTTGGCCAAAAAACCTTATATCTGAACAATCGGTTGTATGAGGGCTATATGTTAGGTTAGGTTAGGTTCAAGTGGCTGCCGCAGAGGCACACTTAGGCCAGTTTTGAAAGGCCCGTTGTGATACCACCAACACAAGGAAAGTCAGTCCCGGGACCCAGCCATAAGGAAAATCCCTGAGTTGTTGGGATTTTCCACATAGCAGAATCCCGGGACTGACACTCCTAAACCGACACCGTTACTCCTCCTCGAACCACTTAGATGACTTTATGAAGCCCATCAAGTCCTTTATGTCCATTTCCGCGATCTGGCTTAGGCTATCCAGGAACGGAACTCCCAAAAAGCGCGTTCTCGCGTCGCTTAAAGCCGGACAGTTGCAGATGAGGTGCTCCACTGTTTCCTCCTCCTCATCATCTTTGCAACTCCTGCAGCATCGTCGGTAGGGCACACCTAGCTTTTCTGCATGCCTACCAATGAGGCAGTGACCGGTTAATACCCCTATCAATATGCACATTTCCCTCCTAGTTAGGGCATAAATGCGTCTAGACCTTTTAAGATCCCATTTTGGCCAGGTTTGTTTCGATATGCGACACCCTGGGGATAGCAGCCATCTTTCGTTGGCTTGACGGAGTGTGTGCTCCTTCAGCATTAGTTTGCATGTGGCAAACGGCATACCTAAGCGCTCTTTATCCTGAAGAACCTGCTTGGTCGTGCCCTGCCTGGCAAGCTCGGCTGCCTTACAGTTTCCCTCAATGTCCCTATGTCCCGGGACCCAAATGAGGTTTACTCGGTTCTGTTGGGCCATCTCCTGAAGAGGTCGACGACAGCTGAGCGTCAGTTCAGAGTTGAACGTGTATGAGCCAAAGGATTTGATGGCCGCTTGGCTATCGCTGAAAATAGCGATATCTTCTCCGATAACACGTTTGCTTAACCAGGCCGCGGCGTCCAGGATTGCCGAGACTTCCGCCTGGAAGACGCTACAATGATCAGGTAGTCTGAAGGAGAGCTCAAGGTCCAAATCCCTTGAATAAACTCCTCCTCCAACTCTGCCGTCCAACTTCGAGCCGTCGGTGTATATGGAAGTGCCACCATTTGTTTCGGGACACCAATCCGTCCTCTCCCAGTCTTCTCTGCTGGGAATGTTTATTTTGAAACAGCTATCCCCGACTGTAGTAGTCGCACAACGATCTGTGCTTAGAGGGAGAAAGCTGTAAGATTCCAGAATACTGGAGTGTCCAATAGTACCCGCAGCCCAACTGGAGGTTTCTCTTAGGCGCAGAGCTGATGCCGCCGCTGGCCGAAACCCTTCCAGATCAAGTGGCAAAATGCCCAGAATGACCTGGAGGGCTTCGTTGGGCGTTGTCCTTAGCGCACCGCTTATACAGATCATATTGGATCTATGGACTTTCCGCAACAGATTCAGGTATGTTGCCTTGCTCAGCGCAGGCCACCATACGACGACTCCATAAAGCATGATTGGGCGAATGATGGCCGTGTAGATCCAACTGCATACTGTAGGGCTGAGCCCCCATTTTTTGCCAATGGCTCTTTTGCATGTGTAAAGAGCGATGCAAGCTTTCTTCTGGCGCTGAAGAACATTCTCCTTCCAATTCAATTTCCTGTCCAGAACTATGCCTAGAAACTTGGCCTTATCCGACAAGCGCAGGCGCGTGCCATCTAGTTCTGGTAGGCTTAGTGGCGGTATTTTGTACTGGTTGGTGAAGAGGACAAGTTCCACCTTCCCTGGGTTGATACTAAGTCCGCAGCGAGAGGACCACGTCGAAACTTCTCGCAGTGCTACTTGCATCAGGTCACACAGAGTTTGTGGGAACTTGCCTCTGAATGCAATAGCTAAATCGTCTGCGTATGCCACTATCTTCCCGCCCCCCAGCTTGTGTCACGTAGCAACGAGTTTACTGTGAGGTTCCATAAAAGCGGGGAAAGAACACCACCCTGGGGTGTTCCCCTTGTGACATAACGTGGTAACTCAACCGTACCAAGTGAAGAAGCCATTTTCCTTCCCCTTAAAAGTTGGTCAATTAAATCAGTTGGAGGTCTATCTACGCCCAGATTAGTTAGAGCGGAGTTGATAGCCTCCGGGCTTATATTGTTGAAAGCCCCCTCAATGTCTAGGAGGGCCACGAGACAGTAGTCCTTTTCACACAGCGATTTCTCAATGACAGACACTAGGCTGTTCAGAGCGGTTTCTGTTGATTTACCCTTGGTGTATGCATGCTGACAGCTAGAGATAAGGTTGCTATCAATAGTTGTTAAGAGGTAGTCGCTTAGTATCCTCTCAAAGGTTTTTAGTACAAAGGACGAGAGACTGATCGGTCTGTAGTCTTTTGGCTCGTAGTGGGATGCCTTCCCAGCCTTAGGGATAAACACTACCGTGGCGCTTCTCCAGGAGCCCGGAATGTGGTTGAGAGCCAGGCAGGCTGTGAAGAGAAATACCAGCCATTTAGCTGATGTCTCCAACGTGTTTATAAGTTGCGCGGGGATAATCCCGTCCGGCCCGGCAGCCTTATACGGTTCAAAGCTCTTAACTGCCCACCTTACTCTTTCCTCAGTGATGGGTATATTTACTGCCAGGTTTGTTGCAGGTGCTAGTGGTGCATCATGCAGATTCCCCGGAAAATGTGTATTAAAGAGCAGCTCAAGGGTTTCCTCTTCCGTGCTGGTCCAGGATCCGTCAGGTTTTCGCAGATAGCTGATGGTTGTTTGACTTTTCGAGAGGACTCGTCTAAGTCTCGCTGTGTTGTCGACCTTTTCGACGCCAGTGCAGAAATTTCTCCACGAGGTTCTCTTCGCCTGTCTCAGAGCTTTTTTGTAAGCCCTTAGTTTAGCTTTATATTCGTGCCAATGAGGCTCAGAGCCGAAGCTCTTGGCCTTGTTAAATTGTTTCCGGCATGATATTCGGAGCGAGTCCAAATCGTAGGACCACCAATGTGGCCTGTGTTTACCGCGTGGTTTTGGCACTGGACAAGCCTGTCCTAGAGCATTTGAGAGCGCCGATGTAAATGTAGTAACAAGATCCTCCAGCTCCTCTACTGATGAGGGGGCTTGTGAGGGCAGTACTGGTAGTTCTCTGTCTAATATTTCATTGTGTAACTGCCAATCAGTGTTACGTGGATTGCGCTTCATGATTGGTTGTTCTACAATAAAGTCTAAAACCATTTCTATGTAACGGTGGTCGGAGAAAGAATGTTCTTCCAGAACCCGCCATTTTCTGACGCACTCATAAGCGCCTTCACTACAGATAGTGAGGTCTATGACCTCCCTGCGGGTCTTAGTGATAAAAGTAGGCTCATTACCCACGTTGCAAATCACCAGGTTGGTTGTTAAGAGGTAATCAAACAGAGACTCGCCCCTGGCATTGATGTCGGAGCTCCCCCATTGGACATGGTGAGCATTAGCGTCCGCTCCAATAATAAGATTACCCGTGCAGAAATTTGACACCAGGTCTTTCACCTGCGTTTGTGGTGGGGGTTCTTCGGCGTCGTAGGGTATATAGACCGAAGCCACCGTCAGGCGGGTGCTGTCGACCGTTAGACTGATAGCGGTAATATCCCCATTGGTGTAATTAGGTAGGAGAAAGGAGTTCAACTCAGACTTGACCAGAATACACGTTCTGACTTTGCTCTCCTCGCTGGCTAGAATGAGCTTGAAGCCCTTAGTCCCCAATCCGCAGATTTTCGAGCTATTGACCCAGGGTTCTTGGATGAGGACCACATCCACGTCGCCTTTAGAAAGACGACTACTTAAAGCAGCCGAAGCTACTTTAGATTTGTGCAGATTAATCTGAAGCACCACCAACATGAGAGCGCACAGACTTCCCTGCCGTCCCCATATCGTCGAGGTTTGCCCCATCCCGGAGGTTGCCTATCAACGACGAGTTGTTCCGATTAACTGCCCGATATGGCGTTGCAGGTGTCTTGCTGTCTGTAGCGTTAGATGTTAATCGCTCAGCGTTGGCTGCTACCACCGTGACGTCGAGGGCTTCCTCGTCCTGTAGGCTGTCCTCCATCTCCGAATTGTTCACAGCACTATCGCCAAGGGACGTGGCGGATAACATGCTTTCCGCATCGGAATCCTCCGCTTCCTCTTCTGGTAATTCGTTTTCCGGTTCCCCCGGAGCAGCCGAGAAGGCAGCGCGCTGAGCATCACCACGATATACGTGGATAACGATCTGGCCTACGCTGTAATGTACTAGGCCATTGCACCATTTGAGGGGCTCGATTGACTCTTTATTCATGGTGAACACCACCTGTCTGTCGGGCCCTACCGCATCCCCGACCAGATTGACACTCCAGTCATGCGTTGGCAGGGACGGATTCATTAGCCGTAGCATCCCGAGAATTCTCTCGGGTTCGTCAGGGATGGCCGGAATCCACGCCCTTGCCCTTGGACGAGCTGGAATGTCCTTCCAGTCGACGACCTCTATCTTTGCGCCCTTGTAGACTTCACCCAGCTTAGCAGCTGCTGCCTTGTACAGTGCTACGGTTTTTGCATCCTCGCATGCGAGTAATTTAATCTGACCCTGGTGCCAACCCGCATCCGTTACTCGCGCCGAACTACCCGGAAACTCTGGAGCAACATTGAGAAGAATGTTGCCGAGTTCATTTCGCACGTAACGCCACCGGTCCTTAGGGATGGCCAGACGGTCATTGCCTCGGTCAAGGACGCCTATAAGGATCCTGTCCTTGGTTACCTCAGAAAAGCTTAGTTTGCCCGCTCCAGGGGTCTTCTGATGCCGCTTGGGAGGGGGATTTAACTCCAGGTCCGATCTCTGGCGCTTGAAAGGGTTAACTTTCAACCTCTTTGGCATGTACGAATTTTGGAAATCCGGTATCACAGCTTTCGCTAGCTCTACCGATTTACTGGAATTCGGCGACAGCGATTCCTGCGGTACCCCTTGATACCTCTTCAGGATCTTTGCAGCCAATCTTTTCTCGTGGTATGTGAAGCGGCGGGGAGATGTCTCCTGGGAGTGCGGACCCGTAGTTGCCATCGCGGTCGCTCTCCTTGCCGAAATCTCAATTGCAGCTTCCTTCTCCTTCGAAACTCCGAGGCCAGGTCGTGAGACCGCTGCCACAGACGTAAATATACTGGTTTTCATATCAGCGGTTGATGGGAGTTTAGCATCCGCCGTTGTCCGCTTAGTTGCGTTGGCAACCGCACTGGCGCTACCTCCCATCAAGTCAATCTTAGTCGATAGAGGGTTGGTTGACCGACTCGTAGTTGCCATCGCTGTCGATCCCCCCCTTGATTGTGGAACGGAGGTTGTCCTCCGGCGTTGTTGTTGCTTTCTCGCCTGTTCCTCCATAGCTCTCCTTTGCTGAGGAGTGAAATTTGGCGTTGTTTGTTTTTTAGTTTTATCGTTTTTATTTGGGTTATTTGAGTTCATCTTGTTCGTACGACCCGTCGCCGGACAAGGCCAGCTTAGGGTCAAGGGAAGAGTAGGGGAAAATGTGTCGTCCGCCGCGGCAGAGCCCCGTACCGCGGTAAGGCCATGCTTACTCTCTGAGGCGACCCGGTATCAGAGAGGCTCCGTTCAAATACAGCCACGATTTGCCTCCCGGCTGCAAACGTCCAATGGGCACGGTTTCGTATAACACCCTGGATTGGGAGGGGGAAGATCTTTGTCGTCGCGCCAGAGAGGCTAGGCTGCTCTCGTGATGAAGTGCCGTACGGAGCTATGATCACAAGGGCAGCGTAGCCCTGTGGCTATCGACTTAAGCCCTCGTACCGCGGCAAGGTATCCACCCTTCACAGGGCTATATGTTACATTTGCCCGATCTCGTTGATTTTCACTATATACACTACATAAATAGAAAGTACTCGAGTTGCAAAATTTTACGTTCCTAACTTTTTAATTGCAGAAGTTTTGGCCAAAAGTTCTTATATCTGAACAATCTGTTGTATGGGGGCTATATGTTACATTTTCCCGATCTCGTTGATTTTCACTATATACACTACATAAATAGAAAGTACTCGAGTTGCAAAATTTTACGTTCCTAACTTTTTAATTGCGGAAGTTTTTTCCAAAAAACCTTATATCTGAACAATCGGTTGTATGGGGGCTATATGTTAAGCTATATGTTAAGCCCCCATACAACCGATTGTTCAGATATAAGGTTTTTTGGAAAAAACTTCCGCAATTAAAAAGTTAGGAACGTAAAATTTTGCAACTCGAGTACTTTCTATTTATGTAGTGTATATAGTGAAAATCAACGAGATCGGGAAAATGTAACATATAGCCCCCATACAACAGATTGTTCAGATATAAGAATTTTTGGCCAAAACTTCGGTCCGATCTTGTCAGTTCCGACAAATGATTCCTATAATACAAAATGGTGGCCACATACAAAATTTCAGCCAGATATCTCAAAAATTGAGGGTCTAGTTTGCGTTCAAACAGACAGACGGACATGGCTAAATCAACTCAGCTTGTCATCCTGATCATTTCGGTATACTTATTGATGGGTCCATCTCTTCTTCTTCTCATACTTACAAACATCGGACCAAAGTTATAATACCATTTCATGTTCATGAAAGGTATAATTAATATTAAACAAAATATTTGAGTTATGATGATGATGAAAGGTAACATGGATGACAGGGAACACGGTAGGTACTACACTGTCGGAATGCACTAGATTCCGATAAGCACGCTGTTGGAATCACGGTTGCCGTTTTGGTCCATTTTGGACCAAAATTGGTCCTTTTTTTAATGTTTGGTCCACTGGTCCATTTTTTTCAGATTTGGTCTTCTTTGAACGATTGTACACAAATATTAGTGCGTGGTCGGATTTAAGAGCACAGAGCATTTCGGTGTTACAGCCAATACTGACAACTATTGCCATCCTGAGCAATCAACTTGAACGCTCACTATGAATGTATAGGCCAGGGCCTAGATTCTCTAACTGTGAATTTTGAAATGTAGCATTTTTTGATATATATATATATACGTATTTTAAATGGGGAAAAGTTTTAAAATTCAAAATTCACAGTTAGAGAATTCAGACCCAGTTCATCCTCCTGTTAAAAGGGCTAATGAAATGGCTTTTAAATTGACAATGAACTTTGACGTTAACGCGAACTCGAGAAAACGTTCCTTAAGCCAATTTTATCGAAAAATTTCACAGGTCGAAGTTTCTGTTCATGATTATGCTCCTTAGGCCCGATTTCACAGTGGCAGGTTAACTGAAGTTTCACAGTTAACTATGGATTCGCAATTTTATTTAAGTTTGTTCAAGTGACTTGCGCTACTTGAAGTTCATCAGTAAATAAGTGATAAAATATCATTTTCACCACATATTAATGCGACATTCTGGCAGTACAATAGTTTCCCTGTTTCCAATAGAATTGGAAGTAGTTTCCATAATTTAACAGCACAAATGTGCTAGAAGATTTTTCTCGTTCTCTTCTCTCATCAACCGTCGAACGAACAACATCAGTTCATCTTTAAAAAAAGACGAGTGGCGGCGATATACCAACAGGTTATCATAACATCTAACGAGATTTTTAGCCGAGATTCTCTTTCCAACTTGTGGTGTGTTGCTTTTGAGTTTTCCTACAAGTTGGCGGGACCTACAGTTTTTTACCGACTCCGAACGGCACTTGCAAAGCAAATGAATTTTTTGCTGAGAAGCTTCTCATGGCAGAAATACACCCGGAGAGTTTGCCAAACTACTGCCGAGGGGCGACCCCGTTTAGAAAAATTGTTTTTCTAAATAATTTTTGATGTTACTTTTGCCGGGCATCGAACCGCCACGACTTGGTGTAGAAGGCCGAACACTTAACCGCTACACCACGGCGGCCGCCATTCATCTTTAAGGCAGCAGAAAATCTACAAATATCGTTGGATCTTACATCAATCAACTTATATAAATAAACATAAGTATAAAAACTTTCCTATTTTCTCTTCTCTCGTAACCTTGGTTACTTAAATCTTTCTCTTATTAAATTAAACGGAATTTCTAGTTAAATACTGAATTTGGAAACTTTTAATTTATAAAGCTTCTTAATAAGTTTCATCCTAATGGAATTAATAAACCGTTTGAATTATTAGTTGTAATATTAATTTATATTGAAAATCTCTATAATCTATTTCTCTTTGATTAGTTAGTCTCAACATTTCAAAACATTTAAACAAAGTTATTTAATTGAATTTTTACTTCATAAATTGTTGGTATACGGCATTCTCATATCAGGTTAACTTACCAACGTTGGGCAGTTAACCCAGCAAACATCGAACACAATTCTCCAATTTCTCCCCAACCTAAGATAGCTTTGTAGTTATCACGTTGATATCCAACATATTCTCCAATGTCCAGCTTCTAATATTCAAATTAAATTTGAAGAGTTTAGACTAAAATTTATGTAAATAAAAATTGTTGTCAACTAATTCATAGCGTTTTAACTTAGAAAAATCATGGTTTCTTTTTTTCGGTATTTATTTACAGAGTCGCATTCACACCCTTGAGTCCAATTAGAGAATCCCATTGGAGTACAAGTTGAAAACTATCCCTTTCTCGATTTGAGAAACAGCGTTTTTTTTTTCATATAAAAAATGCTCTTTTGCTTGAGAACGCCATCGTTCTTAAGAGGTTTTCCTGTTGAGAAACAACGCTTGAGGTTTGAGAAGCCCCTTAGTTCTCAACTTGAGAACTAACATAACTCAGGCCTAAATGTTTGCTGCTTAGGTTAATGAAAATGAAAATTTGAAATCTGTGGAGCGCAAGTTAACCAGCCACTGTGAAAGCGGCCTTTAAAGTAAATAAAACAATTAGGGAACTCCAAGTTTGGGTGAAATCCAATCTAGACTTACCTAGTAGTGACCTGTTATGGTATCCCAATTTTCCCAGGAATATATTTGATTATGAGAAGGTTCTCAGCAAAAAATTCATTTGCTTTGCAAGTGCCGTTCGGAGTCGGCAAAAAACTGTAGGTCCCGCCAACTTGTAGGAAAAACTCAAAAGCAACACACCACAAGTTGGAAAGAGAAGCTCGGCTAAAAAATCTCGTTAGAGGTTATGATAACCTGTTGGTATATCGCCGCCATTAGTTTTTTATTTGATTATTAAAACTATAAAAGAGCGGAACTTGAGAACTAACATAACTCAGCCCTAAATGTTTGCTGCTTAGGTTAATGAAAATGAAAATTTGAAATCTGTGGAGTGCAAGTTAACCAGCCACTGTGAAAGCGACCTTTAAATCAAGATCAGAAGTGAAATATGATTGATGTATAGTAGAACACCCACAAAAATAAAGATCTTATTTTCTTCGCTCCACACGCAATTTCTGAAAGAATGGGGATAAAAAATAAGATCTGTAAAAAATCTGGCCATATTTAGTAAAAAAATGCCATGGAAATTTGACACAAAGGCTAAAAATGCCCTAAAAAGTGGTATATGTCTTTATCCCGAATAGCATTTGGAAGATTACTTTTGAAAAAATCACCTTACTGAGTCTTTTTGGATCACTTTGAGTGATTCAAAAATGATTGATCACTTACACGATTAAAATAAGAATCGAAAACGACTCATCCGTATGCTTGAATAATGATTTATTGAAATTTCAACCACAAAACGTAGAACGATCACAAATTTATCATAATGGGGATGGAAAGATGATTATGTAAAATTGTTTGGCTTTGCTTTCAACGACATAATTTTTCAAAACAAATCAAGACTTTATTTACCTGCAATTTACAAACCTTAATATCAAATTTTATTAGGACAGCTGCAGCAAAAAAATCTGTTCTAGGCATCGTAGTAACAATAATTTAGAGTAGGTAGACATTTACATATATGTACATATGAATATAACAAAATAAAATAAAACAATCTCCTCTAAAGGATTAGTCAATTGCCTGCATAAAGGTTTAAGATTGGCAGTCCTGCATTGAAAATTATTAAACCAAGACCACATGGTGTTGAAGGCGACACCCAAAGCGGAATAAAAAGTCCCAAACCCTTATAAAATAAATACGCGTAATACCTTCCACTCCAACGGTGGCAACCAGCGGAACACATGCTGCACGGGGAAATATGGTTCAATGGGCAACACCCTATGCCGCCTGTTTCAGCCCCAAAAATCAAATTCCAATCAGAGACAACAAGAGGCCATAGAGATTATTAGAGTTCATTTTGCACATTTTATCAGTTAGATTAAAATTTGTTTCATTGCAAATCACTAGCTTTGTGAATTAAGGTAACGAAATGTACATTGTTATAGCTTTTCAATACAGTGTTATCACATACCACACTACTGTAAATTTAATATTCAAAACCACTAACATGAATTAAATAAAATATGTACAGGTGCGTAATCTTATATAAAAAAAACTTGTTTACTCGTTGAAATTGTACATAAGAAGAGTAGCTAGAAAATATTTGAAAAAGATCATAAAATGATTAAAAACCGACTCGAAAAGCCTGCAAATACGACTGAAAAATGACTCCGAAATGATTGTTGCAAGAGTCGAAAAATTGTCAAAACTGATCATAAAATGACTAGAAAACGACTCGCAACTGATTGTAGCACGAGTCGAAAAAGACTCAAAACTGATCATAAAATGACTAGAAAACGACTCGCAAATGATTGATGCAAGAGTCGAAAAAGAGTCAAAACTGATCATAAAAATCATATCAATAAGAGTCGCGGACAGGGTACATTTTTCTACCGACAAAAGAGCCTTTTATGATCAGAAAGTGAGCTCATTTATGATTGTTTTAATCGCGTAGCAGACTCGACAAAGACTCGAATATGATTAAAAATTTCATAAAATGCTGGGTGGGTACCCGAATAGCATTTGGAAGATTACTTTTTAATAAATCACCGTACTGAGTCTTTTTTGATCACTTTTGGTGATTAAAAACTGATTGATCACCTGCACGATTAAAAAAAGACTCGAAGACGACTCATCCATATGCTTGAAAAATGAGTTATTGAAAATATTTTTAAATATATATATATATAACAACAAAATGTAATGCAAACATAAATTGATCATCCTGGGGACTAAAAAGTGATCGCACTTTCTTTAACAAATTTCCTCAGATTCTAATGACAATATTTTTCATAATTTTTCAAATATTGAAAAATAAATTTTAAACAAAAACGTTAACGGTCGAAGTTTACGCGCGCATTGTGCAACTAATTAAATTTTAATTTAGTGAAAAACAGTGACAAAAAGGTAATGTCAGCAAAAAAAATAAGAAGGGTGGCTAAAAGAGAAGCCCAAAAGCTCATATCCCCACAAAAAAAAGAGAATGTGGATGAAATTGTTGACATTAATGTTAGTGTGCAAGAGGGTATGGAAATTCCATACCCCGAAGACAATTTAAATGTAGTTATTTCCAGTGAAAATAGTGATAGTTCACCAAGTGACGAAAGTGACGAAACTGACGAAAGTGAGGAAAATGAGTTTAATTTGTGCGAGGAACTGGCTAAGTGGGCTATCCAGTTCAGTATAAGTTTTGTAGCACTTAATGCACTATTAGTATTGCTGCGAAAATGCAACATTAAAGTGCCAAAAGATGGTAGGACAATTTTAAAAACTCCTCATTCTGTTGTAAAGAGAAAAGTTGGAGAAGGAACATATGTTCATTATGGTTTAAAAAATGGGATTGCGGATTTTTTGGTTGGAAGTGCTGTGACATCGACAAATATAACTTTAGATTTCGGTATTGATGGTCTGCCGCTTTTTAAAAGCAGTTCCAAACAAGTTTGGCCAATACTAGCCAGTGTTGTGGGTACTTGCTACGTTTTTCTTGTTGGAGTGTATGAAGGTACTTCAAAGCCAAAATGCCCGAATGACTTTTTGCAAGAATTTGTTTCGGAACTGCATATTCTTATGCAAGATGGGCTAAATTTTAGTGATAAAATTTTCAAAATTTTTGTGCGCTGCTTTGTAATGGATGCACCTGCAAAGTCCTTTATATTAGGCACTAAGGGGCATAGTGGATATTTTTCCTGTGGACGGTGTACGCAAAAAGGGCAAATTGTTAATCATCGTCTTGTTTTTCCACCAGAATGCGAATGCACAATTAGAACCAATGATTCATTTAGAAGCCGCATTCAGCCAGAACATCACATAAGACAGTCTGCCTCACCATTGGAAAGTTTAAATATAAATATTGTATCACAGTGTCCCTTAGACTATATGCACGTGGTTTGCTTAGGCGTCATGCGAACATTGTTAAAGGCATGGATAAAAAAAAGAGGCGAAGATTTCTCTTTGTTATCTTGGAAAATTGAAGCAGTTTCAAGAGAGTTGATTTTTAATAGATCAAACATACCCAAAGTGTTTCAAAGAAAACCGAGAACCTTGAAAGATCTTGATAGATGGAAAGCAACAGAGCTAAGACAGTTCTTAATTTATACGGGGCCTTTTATTTTAAAAAAAATTTTAAGTTCGGAAAGATATGCTCACTTTTTAAAGTTATCTTTGGCAATGAGGATTCTGTTAGACAAAAATGACTGCAAGAGTAATAACAATTGTGCAGAAAAACTCTTAAAATCATTTGTGAACGAAGTTCCAGAATTATATGGTTTGCAATTTTTGACATACAATTTCCACGCGCTGATGCATATTCATGAAGATGCCAAACTTTATGGATCTTTAGATGAAATAAGCGCATTTAAGTTTGAAAACCATCTTCAAAAAATTAAAAGAAAAGTTAGGAAGGGAGGAGATGTAGCGGCACAAATATATAAGAGGCACGTGGAAGACAGCCATTATGTTAAAAATTATGAAGAAGATAACCCACCTACAACTTTTGGCAAAATTATAAAGGGAAAAATTTCGAGTATAAGCACAAATGATTCATTTTTTTCTTTGCGAGAGCCTGATAACTTTTGCCTAGTTCAGAAGAAAATTATAAAGATTACAGATATAAAAAAAAAACATAATATACCGGTTTTAATGGGAATGGAAGTAAAAAATCTGTCGGCGTTGTTTTTGCAACCAATCGACTCAAGTTATTTTAATATGTATTGGACGGCTGACATCACTTTAGACAATGAATTGGAATTTTCTATAAACCAAATCAATAGAAAAGTTATATGTTTACAAGATTCGATTGACAAAAGCTATTTTTTCACACCCCTACTTAGCAATGTCGCAGAATAACTTTCTTTCGTCTGGAGAGAATAACTTTATTTCGTCTGGAGAGTTTCAGTACACCCCGTCCAATAATTTGACAACTTGTAAGTAAAAGAAAAAGGTTGCTTCTATTACTGCTTCTCTTATCTGTTTTGTTGTTGTTGTCTTTGAGTTGTTGTAATTGGTATTGTTTTCTGTTCTTATTGTTTACTTTTTTTTATTTTTGTATTTAATTTTTCTTAATATGCTTGTATTGGTTTTTCAGTGCAAAATGTGTACGTTCCACAACCAAACAACATCCAAAATATTATTTTAGACGAATTAAGATCACTTAAATCCGAAATTATGAGTATAAAGGAAGATTTAAAAAACTTGAAAGAACACCATGATCGATCACTTAAATCCGAAATTTTAAGTGTAAAAGAAGAGCTAAAGTCTTTGAAAGATGACCATAAGCGATCGATCACCAAACTGACGGAGGAGGTGATAGTTGTAAAGAAAGAAAATAGGATCAGCGAAGTTTCTGAGGGCAGCTGTACGCAAAATATTTTCGGACGAATTGGCATCGGCATACAGCTGGAAGGGTACAAGTTCAAAGCCAAGTGCCGAGAAGAGCTTTCTTATAACTACTATCAAAAGTAGGTGCACATTTCTATTATTGATAAAGAAATCTTTATTTAAATTATTTAATAATTAAGAATTTAACTAATCGGAATCTAGCTTTGAATTAATACTTAATATCTTTAATTTTAGATATTTGCCACATCAAGTATAAAGCCACCGACCAGGAAATGAATGGTGTGCTACAAAAGCACTTTGTACACGCAAGAGACAGGCTAGGGAAGAGAAAACACCAAACAGGAGAGGAGCAAATGGCGAAAAACCCTCGCACTTAAAGTATTAATTTTTTTTAGTTTTAAGATTAGTTGATAATATAATACATATACATATGTACATTAGCGTAGCCTCTTAATATGTTAATATTTTCATACTAAATGTTACGTATACGCAACGTTCTTCGCCTTACCTCATACAAACTACTCTGTATTGCGATGCGAAAGAAATTTCTTTCGCATTCCAAAAAAAAATGTGTGTGATTTGATAGCTTGCTAGTAGCATTTGCTTTCGCATTGCAATACAGATTAACCCCCCAGATCTCATTTTTTTTCAAATATTAATTTTGTTTTTTTAGTTTTATAATATGTTATGTATTATTGTTACAAATTTCACACAATCATTTAACGTAGCGCATCCTCTTTGCATGTGATATTTTCATACTAAATGTTACGTATACGCAACGTCCTTCGCCTTACCTCATACAAACCAGATCCGATTTTTTTTTTTTGAATCATTGTTAAATGAACAACTTATTTCCATTAGTTAACTATAATACAACAATCAACTCTGTTAAATCCCTTTTTTATTGAACATCAGTGCGTGTTCAAAATAAAATATGTTAATTTTTATATTATAAAATTATTTGTTTTTATATTTTTCTGGAATATCTGTAAGGGGCCTGCCTAGCTTTTCTTTTCTTGTACATTATTTTGGCCCGTCCTTTCAAAATTAAGTATGATTTTAAGCTAGTTAAAGCATTTTTGACAGATAGTAAATACCCAGTTGTGTCAAAAAGCTTTAACTAACTTAAAATCATATTCAATTTTATTTTCTCACACGATGGAGACCGAAGAGATATGTAGGTGCTGTTCTTAAAGATGGTAGCTGGAGATGGTTTTCTCACTAACATTTGAAATGCGATAAGAAAACGATTTTAAAATGTTTGGAAATACGACTAAAAAAAGATTGAAAAACGACCTGTAAATGATTGTAGCAAGAGTCGAAAAAGAGTCAAAACTGCTCATAAAATGATGAAAAAGCGACTGAAAAATGACTAGAAAACGACTGAAAAATGGCTACAAAACGACCCTTAAATGATTGTAGCAAGAATCGAAGAAGAGCCAAAACTGATCATAAAATGATTAAAAAGCGACTGAAAAATGACTAGAAAACGACCCGTAAATGATTGTAGCAAGAGTCGAAGAAGAGCCAAAACTGATCATAAAATGATTAAAAAGCGACTAAAAAATGACTAGAAAACGACCCGTAAATGATTGTAGCAAGAGTCGAAAAAGAGTCAAAACTGATCATAAAATGATTAAAAAGCGACTGAAAAATGACTAGAAAACGACCCGTAAATGATTGTATGCATGAGTCGAAAAAGAGTCAAAACTGATCATAAAATGCTTATCAAAAGGGTCGCGGGCAGGGTACATTTTTCTACCGACAAAAGAGTCTTTTATGATCAGAAAGTGCGCTCGTTTTTGATTGTTTTAATCACGTAGAAGACTCGAAAAAGAGTCGAATATGACCAAGAATTTCATAAAATGCTGAGTGGGGTATAGCTCCTATAGACTATACATGAAAACATGCATGAATTTTTCTCAGGGCTGCACAACGATATAAACGAAAAAATTTCGTTTTGTTAATTATCAAAAAAAATTATCAAAAAGATATTTCGTTTTGATAATTATCAAAAAAAAAAAATTTTTCGTTGCGGATCAAATCAAAAAATAACAAAAAAATTTTTTTTCGTTGCGTATCAACTCAAAAAATAACAAAAAAATTTTTTCGTTAACGTTTATTCATTTTGCAAATTAGGCTAGGTCGGAAATCCACGATATTTGTATTTATTTGTCAAGTACAAAAATTAATTAATAAGTCAAGGAACACAACAAAAAAACATAGTTACTAAGTACTAAATGGACGCATGTATATTGGGCTCCATTCGAAAATTCATGTTTTTAATTTAATTTGGTAAAAATAAAAATTAATTAATTAACGTTAACAACTTAGTTAAAACGTACTAAATAGACCCAAAACTAGTTAAGACGCAATATTAAAATAGCTTCCGTGAGATCGTCACTTAGAGCTGCCCTGAAATCATTAATAATATATTTTAAAGTAGAAAACGCGCGCTCCACGCTGACTTGGGTAGCGGGAGTTGCGTGGATTATTTGATACAACTGGTATAGAGTACTATGACTAAATCGTTTTGGTTCCCAAAAGTCCTGCAGATTCGTGTTCAAATTAGATGATTCATTGAAGTTTTCAATTATAGAAAATGCTTCATTTCTGCTTGGGACGTCCGTTTCAGAATGTCCTATTTGGCTCATTAAAGTATTCAGTAAATTGTCACCATCTTCGGATGATTCTACGGAATTGGTAGTAAAAGACTCAGGTGTCTGAAAACAAAGACAATTGGTAAATTTAGTGACAAAAAGATATAAAAAAACATACACTATTCCCAGTGCCATGCATCCTCGAGTACAACGCTTTTAAATGAGCAACAGCTACTGGCTTTAAGTTTGCAAACTCCGGAAGCTGAAGCAATCGCCTCAAACGAGGATCGGGGTACATTGCTGCAGCTACAGTTTGGTTTTGCAGCAAGTTATGTTTCCTTTGGTTGAGGGACTGCAATAAAAGTTTGGAAATGTGTGACGTTTCTGAGTCTCTTTTGACATGCAGGTACATTTCTAAATAATATTTGATGAAATCTCCAAACAGCAAATTTTTATTTTGGAGTTGCTCCGTAAGTTTTTTAACGCAGCTGAAGGTACTTAAAAAACTATCTACAAAAGTCCAGTCGATTTTTGACTCTTTTATATTTTCTAAAATAAATATCTCCAGGTTTCGTAATCTTTTTAGCAGCTCGTAGGAATACGACCAACGAGTCGTACAATCAACTAGGGGTGGCATTAAATTTTGAGAAGATAACAGTCTATACATAGCAGGTGTGCGAAGCTTTTTCATAACGCTGCGGCATTCTTCAAAACGTTGTTTAATTTCCACATTCTTTAAAACATCACTAACACTCAACTGAACGGTGTGCGCCGCGCACCTTAAACATGTCAGAGAGCCTAAAATTAGGAGTTTATTATTGTTAAAGAATATTATCATAACTGGGAGATAGCTTACTAAAATTTTGCGAAACACATATATTAAACTCTTCGTCGTCGAAAATGGTTTCAAAATTTTCAAAAAAGTTATCATCGTTATCTTCATTGGCACTTATTTGTTCAATAGCTTCGCATTCTTCATCCTCTACTTCTTCCATAGCTTCGCGCTGTAAAAGCGTTCCATAGCATACCATATTGCTGCCGTTATCGCTTGTGATACTATATATTTGGTTGATATTTATGTCATACCTAGTGTTTGAATAAATAAAAAATTGGGTTCAATATAGATACACTGTGACACAAAATGAGGGGTCATATCTCCGTAATTGATGAAACCAATTGGAAATGAAACTTTAGCCCTCCCATATCAAAACCTCATACTGGGTTTTTGGCCTATAGGTCTGGAATCTTTTTTATTTTTATTTAAAGTTGGTAACCCTGTACATGGGAAAAATTGATTAAAACTTGATCAAATTAAGCAATTTTAGATGGGTTTTTTTGTATTTCGCTTTTTTTGGATCGAGGAACTCATTTTTGACATTAACTTTTACCTAAGTAAATAATAATAATAATAATTTTTTGGATCGATCAAACAAAAACAAAACCCATCTAAAATAGCTTCATTTGATCAAGTTTTATTCATTATACGGATGTCTAAATAGTGGACATAAAGAGAGAAGTTGAAAAGGGAAAACTTTTGAAAATAAAACTTGACAGTTTTTGTTCTCACCTGTGCAGGGTGTCCAAAATAAGGGTCTTTAAATTTTCCGCACTATGTTTCTCTTGCATATTTTTTACAGCTAAAGTTTTTACAATAATTTCACCATCTAATAAATACTGTGCGTTTAAACATACGACGTTTCGGAAAAGCCGACGAGCACTGTCTATTTTTATAGATATAAATCTGTTTTTTAAGACTGTTTTCAAATTATTCACCTCACTATTAAATTGTTTTGCAATTAGTTCACCAATGTTATTACGGTGGATTTTATTCATTTCCACCTGTGCACAAATCGGTCCAAATACCGTTTGGAAACTTTTAGAATTAAAAAATTTTAGTGGTACACCACATTCAGTCACGAAACCGGTACAAACATTGGCAACGTCACCTTTGCTCATATCTAGACACACTTTAACTCTTTTTTCCACCACCTCTCCGGCTTCTGGTGGATTCTGATTTTCTGATAGCGAAAGAAATTGGCTTTTGTGCTTTCGCAACAAATGGCTCTTTTTATTGCCCAAGTGGTCTTTTGCAAATAAAAAATTACAAAATATACACTTATTATCTACAAAACACGACCGCACTGATTCGCCCTCTCTTTTACGACCCATAATAACCGATATTATTTTCAAAAAGTTCAAATATTTTCCGTTAATTGTTTTGATAAAAACCGAAACGAAATTTATTTTGATAATTCTTTTTGATTTTCAACGCAACGATATATTTTTTTGTTGAGCTTTTAACGTTAATATTATTTACAAACAAAACGAAATCAAAAGTTTTTTCGTTTATTAATAAATTTAACGTTAATTTTCAGCCCTGATTTTTCTACAGCGATGTCATAGGAAAAGTAATGTGTCGCTCGCCTACAAACTGAAGCGACATGTTTACATTACCTTTTATATTACTTTTCATAAATGAAAAGATGTATTACCTTTCAGGAATGAAAATATGCACTACAAGGGATACATTATATCTTGCATTACCTTTCTAGAATGAAAAGATGCATTGCAAGGGACACATTAAATTGTACATAACATTTTATGAATACATATCTGTAATTACTTTCCTTGTGGAATAACAAGGCCATTAACGCGACATGAGGCTCTACAGCGGTAGAAGAGAGAAGGTCCTATTTTTGAATGTTTGAATGGCGAGCTCGTCATGTCGATCAGCCCCTGGATTCCCTAACTGTGAGTTTTGAAATGTACACTTTTTTCCCATATATTTCAAATGGTGAAAAGGTGAACATTTCAAAACTCACTGAGTATAGGTCCAGGTGGGCGTACAACCAAGATGAGTGCACACAAAAAAATAACATAAAAAAAAAAACCAAAACAAAAAAGGCAACGTTCTCCAGACGATTTCTGGAATGCCTCACAGCAGCAGAGAAAGCGATGGAGATGCGCGAAAAAAGAACAGCGGCCACAGCAGAGGTTTATTATTTAATTTAAATATTTTATGTTTTCGATTGTTTATATTTTAAGGCTTTGTAGCTTTTTTTTTTTGAAGTTTGAATTTTTTTACAAAGCCTGCTTCTTTTCAAACTACAAATAAAAATTGAGCGACACATTACTCCCTTCCTTGCTTTTGGTATGATCTTTTCTAACATACAAAAATTCGTACATCTTTTCATGTATGAAAAACATTTTTTTTTTGAACTACAAATCAAAGATTGAGCGACACATTACTCCCTTCCTGGTTTTTGGTATGATTTTTTCTTATAACAAAATTCGTACATCTTTTCATGCACGAAAAACATTTTTTTTTTAAACTACAAATCAAAAATTGAGCGACACATTACTCCCTTGCTTTTGGTGTGATCTTTTCTTATAACAAAATTCATACATCTTTTCATGCATGGAAAAAGGTAATGCATTACCTACTTTCCCACTGGGTTGATAACTCATAAAAAATTTTAACTTCAACTCACACAAACAACAAAAATATGTACTCGCATGTTCGGATAAAATATGAAGCAAATATTGTTAGTTGTTGTTCAAACTGGTGCGCTTAACTAAAAATACTCGCACAAGCACGCAACAAACTCGTTTGCTGTGAGTAAACACTGTTCAAGAAAAAGGTGGTGCGAGTAAATGAAGTTGCACTACTGAACTCAGTTAACTCATAGTTTTTAGTTAGGCAAGAAAATATGTACATAAATTGTATGTATGTATGCAAGTTGTTCTTTACAGGTCAATTCTAATGTGGTAACAACTTTATTATTACCGGCAAACAAATTCACTCGGCAACTTTTACTCCTTTTTGGTATTCTGAGGGCAAAAGTTTTCTGGTAACACCGTTACCACCAAAATAGGTGGTAACATGTGGTAACATCAATATAAAACAGCTGATGTTTACTTTGAAAAATAAAAAAGCGAAAGTGCAATTGAACAAAATAAAGTGAAAATTAAACAAAATAAATAAAACAAAGTGAAAATCAAACAAATAAATAGGTATATAGTATTAATAAATCACAATAAAAACTGTGTGTAACGTTTCTAACGCCAGTAATTCCTTTAATATGGTAAAAATGTCCGCGTTAATACTATTGCTGCTGGCTGAAGAAGATGAAAATGATGAAATTTTGGAGCGGAGACACAACTTGAAAAGCCTTCGGGACAGTCATGATCCGTTGCAACTTCCTTCCAATATTTTCAAGCAACATTTTCGTTTGCCAAAAGAAGCCTGTAAAATGCTCATAGAAGAGTTGTGGTTTGCTTTTCAATTCACCATACACACTGGAGAGTTTTTTTGCCATTAGAGCGTTACCATCTGCTCAGAATCGCAGCCACTTTATTTGGTAACGTATTTTAGGGAAAATTGTTTGCCGATGGCAATTTTACCGGTAACGCGCAGCATAGGTCTGTTAGTCGAAAACAAAGCAACGCAGATGTGTACATACACATGCATAGGTATGGCGCGTCCTAACCTGGCGATTAGTTTATTTTGCGTTAGGGATCAGTTGCAAGGGATGTATGTTCACATTCGTTTGAGGCAGTCCTAATTATACATACATATTTATACCCGAACGGGTACAAAAGGACTAATCCACTTTTCGCCCAAACGGGGACTTTTAGCTCCTACTCTAGTGTGAGTATTAGACTGGGCCAAATAAAAAAAGCCCTAGTCACACATCGCAAGCAACAGATGTCGCTGCTGTGTGATCTAAAAAGGCAAAAGAGATATGTATTCATACCAAGGTCGGAAACCGATTAAAATAACGTTCCGGTTTCGGTTTTTGCAACGTGTTTCGGTTTCGGTTCCGGTTTCGTTCTACAAAAATTATTTCGGTTTTGGTTACGGTTTCGGTTCCAAATAAAAACGGGAAAACAAAAATTTTACTACTAAAATACTCAAGTACCTATGCTACATAGCTACGAAATAGGTCTGAATTTTCATAACTTTTTTCCTGCGGCCATGATGGGATTTCTCCAATATAATAATACATTTATTAACGCTATGCATGGATGAAATTTCTGCAAAACAAATTCCTAAAGTTAACCCTACTTTTTTATTAAAATGGAAGCCAAATGAAATGTATAAATCGTTAAAAACATTAAAATTAGTGGCGCTTTCCGAGACAAGTCTAAACATTTCTTTTTCGGATCTCGTAAATTTGTTTCGATCGCTTCATTCAACTATAGTCAAACTTCCTCTTTCAGAATTTTGATACTGATGTCAAAACGTGGCTCGACAATCTTCCATGAAAATTTTCAGGGTACCTGTTTGTAAAAGGAAGTACCTATGTGCCCACTCACAGAAGTAAGGTATTGAAAAAATTCAAAACCGTTTGGAACCGGTTCCGACTTTTGAAACGGTTTCGGTTTCGGTCTTTTCCAGATCGAAATAACGGTTACGGTTTCGGTTTCGGTTTTGAAAAATGAATCGGTTTTAATCGGTTACGGTTACGGTTTCGGTTTCGGTTTCAGCCCTTGATTCATACATATACAACAAAAAAATAGCATAAAAAAAATACACGTATTAACGAACATAGTAGCAATTATCCCACGAAATCAAATAAGCAGTGTTGGTGTAACTAGTATGACACGCTGCGGTTAGAAATTCCTAATTTCTCCTCGGTTCAATGACCACTATAAAGGGAAAAATGAAAAATTTCTAACAACAAATACAAAGCCGTACGTCTAGTTCCTTAGCAAGAACGAAATTGCAATCACGGTAGCTGGTATTGTTTGTATGTGAGTTGTTGCTCAGTTTGTTCGTTAATAACAAAAATAGAATAATTTAAAAATAAATTATTCGATTGGTCAAATAGTCCATGAAAATTTTCTACTGTACAATAACACCAAGCTTACATATTCTAGCCAAGGACCCTTGGCGCTGTAAAAATCGTAACAGAGGATGCAGCTTAAAAAAGCCCTAGTCAGACATCGCAAGCAACAGATGTCGCTGCTGTGTGATCTAAAAAGGCAAAAAGGTATTCATACATATACAACAAAAAAATAACATAAAAAAAATACACGTATTAACGAACATAGTAGCAATTATCCCACGAAATCAAACAAGCGGCGTTGGTGTAACTAGTATGACACGCTGCGCTTAGAAATTCCTAATTTCTCCTCGGTTCAATGACCACTATAAAGGGAAAAATGAAAATTTTCTAACAACAAATACAAAGCCGTACGTCTAGTTCCTTAGCAAGAACGAAATTGCAATCACGGTATTGTTTGTTTTTGAGTTGTTGCTCAGTTTGTTCGTTAATAACAAAAATAGAATAATTTAAAAATAAATTATTCGATCGGTCCATGAAAATTTTCTAAAAAAAATTGTTTTTTTTTTTCAAAAATTAGATATATTGATTTTATTTTTGAGAAATGTTTAAAACACTGTAAAATTTACAGATCCTAATATTAAATTCTAGAGATCTATCATCGCTAGTTTCGATCTTACAGACTTTACTTCATATTTGGTATAAAAACGACAATCCATTGTTGTAACACACCTGAACATATTCTTGTAGGAAATTGAATTCCCTACAAAAACTGACAAGACAGACTATCCCTTTTCTAGTATTCTAGCCCCAAACATTGACACGTTTTTCTGGTTTCCCCATTTTTTTCTTTCAAAAATTGTTAAAAATGCAAATGTCCATGTACAAAAATGATAGATACAGATTCTTGAAGGAAATTGAATGGGCTACAAAAAAGGTTGAACAACTTTTTTTTGTAAAGTTACTCTATCCAAACTTATTAAGTATCAAAGATGAAAAACCTTATTTCCGTGTTTTCTTGGTGTTTTTGATCAAATTTTTTGTACTAAATTTTGTTTATTCATATCTTACATGATCAATAATCTTTAGGTTTGTTTACTGACCAAAAAAAGTCCAGAGCAGGTTAGAGCAGAGCAGAGCAGGGCAGCTGTCAAAATAGAATTAGAGCAACTTAGAGCAACTCAGAGCAGAAATGCCATGAAACACTTGAATCTCGATAGTCTCTTTTTATTTGGTTTTTTTGTTTAAATCTTCAAAATTAATGCAAATTCACGTATACAAAAACATTGATTTTCTTGCAAGCTAATTTTTTTGAAGTTTTCAAAAATTTATTTTTTCCTGCTTCTCTGCTCTAACTTACTCCATAAAAAAAGCTAGAGCAGAAATTTGTGATCTGGATTACTCTAGTTTTGTTTTGAGCGTACCTACTCATGAAACAAAATTTAGAGCAACCTAGAGCAAGAAAAGTGTTCGTTAAACACAATTTTGTGAAATATCTCAGTCTGGCGTAAGCTAGAGCAGCCCAATAAACAAACCTATTATATGAACAATATAATAACAAAATATAAAAATTTTTCAAATGCGGTTTTTCTTGCCATAATTTAAGGATATCGGCGTCTTTAGCAGTGTTGGCGGTCAGTTTCGATCATCTAGGGAAATCCCAAAAAAAATAATGCAGGCAACTTCGAAGTACTTATTTTTCAATATTTGCTAAACTGTGTCACTCACCCATCTATGGTTAGAACAATACAGGCTAGCATTAGCCGAAAACAACAATAATTTGATTGCCTAAGATACATATTAGTTAACTAAATCCAGTTTAAAGAAATATCCGAACAATGAGTGCACATAAAAATGTGTGCAAATACTTCTTGTATTCGAATGTACTTGAAGTAGAAGGGGTGGTTTATTTGTGTTTATGTTACGAACGAGTCGAGTTCACCGCCGAAAAACTACAACCAACAAGAAAATGCCTGTATGTGTATTCGAACAAGCGCAATCGGCGCCAGCGCACAACTCGAGTTATGCGTTGAACTAGAAAATTATTTGGTTTATTCGTAGCAGAGTTAACGCATGCAACCCTTTAGTTCACACCCGTGAACGAGTGTCTAGCTACGTTCCGCATCAAGGCGAGCTTTTTCAACATAACATTTAATTGTGCCTACGCGCCGACTGAGCAGACGGACGGCGTAGAAAAGGACTCCTTTTATGATCAACTTGAACAGACGTATGATATAAAAATCGTGTTAGGCAACTTTAATGCCAAAGTGGGCAAGAAAGGAGTCCTCGGTCCTACAGTTGGAAAATTTAGTCTTCACGATATAACATCCCCCAACGGCACTAGGTTGATTGACTTCGCCGCTGCTCGCAATATGGTCATCAGTAGTACCAGCTTCCAACACAAACGAATACAGCAAGCCACCTGGCTGTCCCCTGATCAAAGAACACCTAGCTGTCCCCTGATCATGTCATGATCGACGGTAGACACAGCTCCACCGTTCTGGACGTGCGTACCCTGCGTGGTCCCAATATCGACTCGGACCATTATCTTGTCACAGCCAATATACGCACTTGCCTCTGTGCAGCGAAGAAAGTGCGCACAGTAATGGAAGGAAAGTTTGACGTCGAGAATCTGCGCATGACACAGACAGCTGATAATTTCACCACTCGACTCTCACACCTGCTATCAGAGAGCAATCCTCTACCTAAGGATGTAACCGAGCAATGGAAGCATATCTCTCACTCATTGCGTACCGCCGCTGAGGCCACTATAAGGTTCCAGCGAGCTCGCATGAACAACTGTTACGATGAGGAATGCAAAACTGCCTCGAAAAAAAAGGACGCTGCCTACAAGGAGACGTTGCGAACGGGCGCAACCCGCAGTGTATGGCAACAATATCGTGAGGCAAAGAAGGCAGAGAGACGCCTTTTCAGAGAAAAGAAAAGTGAGGCCGAAAGGCGTGAGTGTGAGGAGCTTGAGTTCTGGCTGACAAGAATGATGCCCGAAATATCTATGAAAAGATCCGGCGGATGACGGAAGGCGACCAGATAACCGACGTACTTAAATTATGGAGGGAGCACTTCTCCTCACTGCTAAATTGCGGGGGAGACGTCGAACCCGATACCCGAATCACTGACAATGGAAAAGTCGTCCCACCACCTGACTATGATGAAGTGAGGATAGCTACATCCCGGCTCAAAAACAACAAAGCGCCTGGAAAATACGGACTACCTGCCGAGCTGTTCAAACACGGAGGCGAAGAGCTGGTAAAAAGCATGCGTCAGCTCTTATGCAGAATATGGTCAGACGAATGCATGCCTCCGGATAGGAATTTAAGTGTGCTCTGTCCAATCCACAAGAAAGGCGATCCCGCTAACCCCACCAACTACCGCGGAATGAGTCTTCTTAATATCGCACATAAGGTTCTTTCTAGCGTGTTGTGTGAATGGCTGAAGCCCATCGTAGACAAACTGATTGGACCTAATTAGACCTGATAAGTCTAACATCGACCAGATTTTAACGATACGCCAAATCCTGGAGAAGACCCATGATAAAAGAATCGAAGCCGCTTTTGACAGTGTGTAGTATATCAGAGCATGTCACTGCAACAACGATGCACACGCCAACTTCTAAGGCATGGAATGTAAACATTCTGCAGCGTCAACGTATTTCTAATTACGTTCATTTTCTCACGCTAACTACATGAACAGCACAAGCTTTGGAGCAGCGGTGGGCATTTTGGTTTGTGTAGGTGTATTGGTAAATGCGAGAGTAACTTTGATACAGTGGTGCTAAGAACAAATTTTTCGCGTCAGTTGCTTAACCGACAGCAAGGTAGTAACAACAAGACCGCTTTAACGCAAAATTTTTATGATACTATTTATGCGCGCTAAAAATGACTTCCAAACATTTTTTTATGATTATTTCTCACTTTCTCCAGAAAACAGTAATATCTGCTTCACATTAACTGACATTTCGCTTCTGAGAATTTATAACTGTTTTTTAATTTCAAATGAATATTGGGTAATGTCACATTTAAACAGACTTTCAAATATGTCAATGGTCTTGATTTTTTGCATCTCTTTAAGTCTGTTTTCAAACTTGAAAAAAAAAATAGTCTCCAGTAACTGCATGTGTTCATTGTTTATTTTAAAATATAAATACTGGTAATTAGGAGTAGGTTTGGTAACTTGATTTCAGAAATCAGTGACAATAAAATAGTTTAAAAACTAAAAACTTCTCTCGGTATTGGTATTTTTTCCTTTCCCTTTAATTTCAAATTAAGCTCATTTGAAAGATTACTTAAATCAGAAGGAAAAGCCTACTTTAAAATAATTTCTCTATCTGGTAAGTCCTGTGTTAATTTTCTTTTTTCCTTTTTTATACCTTCTCTTTCTTTTTATTCCTCTTCTTTCTGCCTATTCCCTACTTGCAATGCAGTTTTAATTTTATTTCCCTACTTGCAATACAGTTTTAACTTTATTTTCAATAAACCCACTTGCACGAGGCCAAGTTAGCTTTTTAACTCAGAGTTAGCGTTTTGGATAAGTTATCAAATGAACTCAGAGTAAGGGTTTTCTTTCTTTCACTTTCTTTTTCTTTTCCTCTTATATCGTTTATCTATCATTTATTTATTCAACACTTAATGAATTTATTTTTTACTTTTCTTTTTGCGTTACATTTTAGTCAGGCCATCTGAAATCGCTTTCATTAATTTTAAATCGCGCATAATTTACTATCGCATGAAACAATCAACAAAGCGGCGACACATGTTACCCCTTTGCTGTCTACGCCATGAAAATGATTTTTTAACACCACTGTGGCTAACTTGATTTTTTGCTCTCAACAGCAACTGAAATGAAGAGCGTAAGAATACATGTACACACACGCACACATGCGGGCAGCTCAATTGAGTTAGGAATGCCCATGCTTGCTTTGGAGTGCCGTCGGTTTGCAGACGCTAGCCACATATTCGTGGATATGAGCGACTGCATTATTGACGACTTCACGCTTGATACATGCATGTATGTAAGTGATTGCATTGCTAGCAAATATGTATTGCAGTAAATAAGCAGTACATAAGAGTTGTAAGGTATAAATAAGAACTTGATTTCAAATAAAGACATTCATTTGGCATACGGCACTCGGAAGGGTGCCTCCTCCAATTTACGTAGTTTTATTTGTTCCCTTTGAGATGGATTTTTTTTTTTTTTTTTTTTTTGGAGGAGGATGGCACATATCGTTTCAAAAGATTACCATATGGTGGCCACCAGTAAGAAGATCATCGTGATACTTTTTCAATATATTTTTAATTGTATCTTTATTTTTTTTTTTTTGGAGGAGGATGGCACATATCGTTTCAAAAGTTTACCATATGGTGGCCACCAGTAAGAGGATCATCGTGATACTTTTTCAATATATTTTTAATTGTATCTTTATCAGTCACATGCATAACCTCCGGAGTTAATGCAATTGTTAAATTTTTGAGAACTTTGGTACCAATTTCTTTAAATATGCTTACTCGAGTATAATTATTTTTAAAGAATTTGTCTCCTAAGGACAACTGTATTTTATTTATTTTAAAATTGTTCGCCTCTTTCATTAGCCTGGCAAAGAATTGATTTAAATCGATCTTTGCCTCAACAATTGAATTATTATTAATAGATGAATTGCCGGCTTCATTTGAAAGCCTGGCAAAGGATTGATCTGAGTCAACCTTCGCCTCAACAATTAAATCATTAATATCTATTTTGCTACAAATTTTCTTTCCCTTTTTGAACTGCAGTTTCGGGAGGTTGAAAACGAGCTGAGCTAGCTTCTTTACTTCATATTTATTTAGCGCTTCATATATTATTGGGTTCTCAATGTGACTTTTTATTTCTTTACTAATATTTTTATAATTATTATTAACTTTTGTTTAGTTTCTGATCTAGTCGTAACTTTTAATATTTGACATGCTTTAATTGATATTTCCTTTAAATCATTTATATTGATGCGTGAAAGTGCATCCGCAACATAGTTTTCTTTTCCAGCTATATACTCCACCTCAAAGTCATATTCCACCAACTCTAATCGAATTCTAGTTAATTTTGATGAGGGATTTTTCATCGAGAATAAATATGTTAAGGGACGGTGTTCTGTTTTAATTAAAAATTGTCTGCCATAAACATATGGTCTAAAATAGGTTATAGCCCAATGGATTGCTGCCAACTCTTTTTCGATTGTGGCTTTGTTGCTTTCACCTTTTGTTAATGCTCTTGACGCATAGGCAACTGGTAATTGTTTGCCTTCATATTCTTGACTAAGAACTGCGCCGCAAGCATATCCACTGGCATCTGTTGTTATACAAAATTCTTCATCAAAATCTGGGTATTGCAAAATATTAGGCGGTTAAGCGCCAATAAATGATGATGATGGTCTGCAAACCGACGTCACTCCATAGCTTGTTCATGTAGTTAGCATGAGAAAATGAACGTAATTAGAAATACGTTGACGCTGCAGAATGTTTACATTCCATGCCTTAGAAGTTGGCGTGTGCATCGTGGTTGCAGTGACATGCTCTGATATACTACAAATGCAAAAAGGAGTTGCCTGTATACCGCCATGTCTGAACTTGACTTCCCTGCAAAGCTTATACGGCTTTGCCAAATGACGTTGAGCAATACCAATAGCTCCGTCAGTATCGGGAAGGACTTCTCTGAGCCATTTGAAACCAAACGAGGCTTCACACAGGGCGACTCCTTTTCGTGCGATTTTTTCAACCTGTTGCTGGAGAAGATCACGCTCTCATCATACCTGTCCTGATGTATGGCTCAGATTCATGGACAATGTCAAGAGAAGATGAGATGGCCCTTGGAGTATTTGAGAGAAAAGTTTTCCGGAAGATTTATGGTCGTTCCCGTGATGCCAACGGCGAGTATCGAAGGTAATTCAACGATGAGCTTTACGAGCTCTACGCAGATCTGAACATAGTCAAGCGAATTAAAGTCCAAAGGTTCCGCTGGCTGTTCCATGTTTTGCGAATGGACAAAGAAGCTCCAGCACAGAAGGTTTTCCTATCATCGCCTAATTTCGGCAGCAGAGGACGGGGAGGCCTCGACTGAGATAGAAACACCAGGTGGAGGATGACTTGAACTCCCTTGGGGTTTCCAATTGGCGTCAGTTATCGCTAAAAAGGAATGAATGGCGTGCTTTGATATGCAATGGCCAAAATCGCTTAGGCGGTTAAGCGCCAATAAATGATGATGATGTTGGGAGGTGCCACGCCCCCCAAATATTTTGTTCTGATTTTAATACAGGACCTGCGCGTGGTAATAACAAACAAACCCCCCAAAGGAAGTATATGATTTTGTTCAGCCGTTTTCGAGTTTTAGGGTGACCATTTCATTTTTATATATATAGATATGTAGTAGAGGCAAACGTCCTGTCTAAATGTGAGCTCACTGCCCCCCTTTTACAACTCTCCTTCCTATCTATCTTCGCCTTAACACTATCTCCCTCCCTTTTTCTCTTCATTCCCCTCTTTCCTTCTACCATGCCCCTCTTCCTCTATATCCCATTCGTATTGGCCATTTTAATTTAGGCATAATTCTACCCACGAACTATGGTTCAAATGGCCATGTTCTGCGGCCAAAAGTCAACCAGGTAAGATAGAGACTTGTAATTTTGTACGCACATTCTTGACACCCCTAGAAATGATTTGATCACTGTTACGACTTTTGAGTGAAAAACGGTTGATCAAGGGGACCCAAAACACTATCCAGAAATGTTTGCTTAAGTAATGACTGACCAGTTAAACCATCAAACCCGTCAGGTGGTAACCCTACCTGTAAGTATTTTTGTTCTTTTGTTTTTAAAGATCTTCGTTGGCGATATAATAACTTATGCAAACAACTAATTAAAGATAATGGGGCATATTCATAGTCGAGATAAAGTGGGCACTAAAGTTAGCGTCAGCTTTTTGACAACGTTTCCAACGGCCTATCTGTCAAAAATGCTGACGCCAACTTTAGTGCATACTTTATCTCGACTATGACTATGCCCCATTCATTCTCGACGAGATAGTTATTTCCGTGATAGATTCGTAGATTGCCGAGGTAATTCGAAAAAAGAATGGGAAGTTATTAATAGCGTCGTTAACCGAAAACGGCCTAATGATGAGCAGGTCGTCACTCTAAACCAGCGGTCACCAAAACTCTAACTGCGTACTGAACCAAAAAGGTACATATTTTCTACGAAAAAGTAAGTATATTTTACGAATTTTTTTCTTTAAAAGCTCTCCAAGCTCATAGAATTTAAGAACAAAAATTTGTAATATTCATGTCAAACTAAATTCTAAAAAATTTCTTAAAATGCAAGAACCCATTCTCAATTATACGACCTCACACGTAGAATGTATTACGGCGAATTTCACACAAAGCTTGTTTAGCAGGGTGCCAACGATGAGCGCCAACCTACTAACGGGATTCACCTAACGGTATCCGACCGGCCCGTTGGGCCATACCACAGCCGATCAGATAACAGGAGAAGATCAGGAAGCGATCGAGGAAACCAACTAATGAAGTTATAAATGAAGTATTTTTATGTTTGAGATTATAGATTTAATTAGGAGTTAATAAAGGATTATATGAAAACGATTTTTACGGCGTCCCCACTTAGAAATTTATTGTAACTGAACCCTGGACACGGCCAGTATACCCCAGCATCGACTAAAGAAGCAACGGGGCCACAATAAAGCTTCGTTACAATTGGCGCCAGAGCAGGGACCCTGCAAATCGTTCAACGTCAGAAGGAACATTCCTGACTACACATCGAAATCCACAAAATGGCCGAACAGATAGACACCACGTGGTTGGACAACATTGCAAAGGAGCGGCTTATATCCATCGCACAGGAATTGGGTGTCGCGCAGGCACCGCCCGGGAAATCCGCAAACGAATATTAGCATTGGCCCTAAAGGCAACTACGGACCCGGAAATACAAGCCAAATTTGCATCGTTGGAGGTCACCTACCAGGACGCCGTAACCTCCAGTGAGGACGAAAATGAGATGGAAATACCAGTTCCCCCGGAAACAGACGTGAACTTCAGCAACGGACCTTCGTTGCAGAACATACCGACCGGCGGTGGTACAACCGGAAATGAACCACACACCGAAGAACGAAGACACAACCCCAATGGGAAAAGAAGGGCCCACGGCAATAATCCCGGCTGGACCAGGCGGCATACCACTCTATGCACCCGACATCGAGTCTCTGAAGGAGTCCCGCTGGCTGACCGACGCCATGATTGACGCCTGGGCAAAGGGTCTGGAAGAGTCACACGAGCAACACCATACGACCCTCAGCCCGTTCGTGGTATGGCAGCTAAGACAAAAGTGGAACGTAGAGGAAAACATTGACCTCTTTGGCAGCAGCGTAATCCTTGCGCCCCACAATGTGGCTAGACATTGATATCTGCTAGGCCTAGCGAACGCAGGCGTCACACACCACGTCACCGACAAAGAATGCTGGCAGGAGCGGTATGTCTGGGTAACGTCTACGCAATCGAAAGTATGGAGAGAGTGTTGAGATACGCGGAGCTCGGAGAAGGAGTATCAGGGTTGATCAAGCAGCCATTCCCAGAGGAAATGGCGAGGCAGAAGCGTGAAGAAATATTGGCCCGGTTCCTAACCAACAAACAGCGCAGCCAGGAGACAACGGAAACCACTTTCACCGTAGACCACCAAGGACAGCAAAACAAAACCACAGACAACACGCAGCCCTTAACCGTACCCACACCAGAAGCCAAACCACAAACAACAACAGCAGGCCAACGAGATATAATATTCGAGGCACAAGGCGCGGAAGGACCAGAGCTGAACCGATTCCCGGAAATCGTAGACGACATACGACGGATCTTTCGAAGCATCGCCGAGGGTAAAGGTCCTTCCGGGATTAGGTTCCGCAGACCTCAGTATAGTGTTACAGTAACGGCAAGGCGAATATGCTAATACTGGGCGCCGAGGGCTGACTCTCCGAAGGGCGGGGGGGGGGGGGGGGGGGAGGACAAAGCTAATGTGAAAGGGCAACGCTCGCCCATACGCACCAACGCGAACCGCGCGCCAACGTCCTGCGTCCTAGCGACTGAGGTACGCCGACGTAAAGCGCGACAGAGCATCGCCACCGCAAAGCAGACCGTCAGCTGGATACAGCGAGTATACCCCAGCATCGACTAAAGAAGCAACGGGGCCACAAGAAAGCTTCGTTACACCGCTTAGCTGCGTTGGAAACCGCACTGGTGCTAGCTCCCATCAATTCAATCTCACTCGATAGAGGTTTGGTTGACCGACTCGTAGTTGACATCGCTGTCGATCTCCCCCCTTGATTATGGAGCGGAGGTTGTCCTCCGGCGCTGTTGTTGTTTTCTTGCTCCTCTATAGCTCTTCTCTGCGGAGGAGTGAAATTTGGCGTTGTTTGTTTTTTAGGTTTTTCGTTTTTACTTACGTTATTTGAGTTCATCTTGTTCGTACGACCCATCGCCGGAAAAGGAGAGCTTAGGGTCAAGGGAAGAGTAGGGGAAAATGTGTCGTCCGCCCCGGCAAAGCCCCGTACCGCGGTAAGGCCATGCTTACTCTCTGAGGCGACCCGGTATCAGAGAGGCTTCGTTCAAATACAGCCACGATTTGCCTCCCGGCTGCAAACGTCCAATGGGCACGGTTTCGCATAACACCCTGGATTGGGAGGGTGAAGATCTTTGTCGTCGCGCCAGAGAGTCTTGGCTGCCCTCGTGATGAAGTGCCGTTCGGAGCTATGATCAATAGGGCAGCGTAGCCCTGTGCCTATCGACTTAATTCATACATATGTATAAAAAAAAGTGTTGGGTATTTTTTTATATAAAGGTAAGCGTCCTCTTGGCCAGGCACACCATTATGGCAGCCCTACCGGGAGAGTTTGCCAATCTACTGCCGGGGGCGACCCCGTTTAGAAAAATTATTTTTCAAAACAATTTTTGATGTTGGTTTTTGCCGGGAAATGATATGAAAAGACTTGGTGAAGTAGGCCGAGCACTCAACCACTACACCACGGCGCACAATGGGCTCAAATCTAGAAAAAGAGTTCAAAAATCAATAACTCGAGAAAAAATATATATATATATATCGTAACCGAATTTTGCACCTTGCTCCATATATACCTCTACTATGTTGTTTCCGAAAATGGGGGAAATCGGTCAATAACCACGCCCACTTTTTATATAAAGAAATTTTTTAACCCTAGTTCGGCCGACGAGTCACCCGGGTGACTATTTCACTTTTGAGGCACGAAAAGACCAATTTTTTATCAACTCAGTTAGCATCCCTGCAGCGAAGCCTCAAACTAGTCAGAAAAATACTAGTATAAAACTATAATTTTCTGGAAAAACTCATACTAGTCATGAAATATCCATTTCATACTAGTATACAACTACAATTTTCTGGTAGAACTCATACTAGTCAGGAAATATCCATTTCATACCAGTACACAACTAGAATTTTCTGGCTGAATTCGTACCAGTCAAGAAATATCCATTTCATACCAGTATACAACTAGAATTTTCTGTCTGAATTCATACTAGCCAGGAAATATCCATTTCATACTAGTATACAAGTATAACTTTCTGGCAGAACTCATACTAGTCAGGAAATATAGATTCCATACTAATATACAACTAGATTTTTTTGGATGAAATTATACCAGTTGAAAAATACAAAATTCATTCGTTTCTTATCATACTAGTCCAGGTTGAATGCTCTTTGGACTAGTATGTGGACTAGTTCATTTTATGGAAAATATACTAGTCCAGGTTGAACTTGTATGGAACTGGTATTTTACAACTAGTATGAAACTGGTATTTCCTGACTAGTAGATAACTGGTATATTCTGGTTAAAATCTGACAATTGACATCTCGTAGGACATCATCACGTAAAAAATACCAGTTGCTTATATGGAAAAAAGACAGAACACTGACTAGTTGGGCCCGGTGCAACAACTAGTTGTAAAGTAGTTTTCAACTAGTTGCTTTCGCTGCAGGGTTATTTTCCCTGACATCTAGGTTAGGTTAGGTTCAAGTGGCTGCCGCAGAGGCACACTTAGGCCAGTTTTGAAAGGCCCGTTGTGATACCACCAACACAAGGAAAGTCAGTCCCGGGACCCAGCCATATGGAAAATCCCTGAGTTGTTGGGATTTTCCACATAGCAGAATCCCGGGACTGACACTCCTAAACCGACACCGTTACTCCTCCTCGAACCACTTAGATGACTTTATGAAGCCCATCAAGTCCTTTATGTCCATTTCCGCGATCTGGCTTAGGCTATCCAGGAACGGAACTCCCAAAAAGCGCGTTCTCGCGCCGCTTAAAGCCGGACAGTTGCAGATGAGGTGCTCCACTGTTTCCTCCTCCTCATCATCTTTGCAACTCCTGCAGCATCGTCGGTAGGGCACACCTAGCCTTTCTGCATGCCTACCAATGAGGCAGTGACCGGTTAATACCCCTATCAATATGCAGATTTCCCTCCTAGTTAGGGCATAAATGCGTCTAGACCTTTTAAGATCCCATTTTGGCCAGGTTTGTTTCGATATGCGACACCCTGGGAATAGCAGCCATCTTTCGTTGGCTTGACGGAGTGTGTGCTCCTTCAGCATTAGTTTGCATGTGGCAAACGGCATACCTAAGCGCTCTTTATCCTGAAGAACCTGCTTGGTCGTGCCCTGCCTGGCAAGCTCGTCTGCCTTACAGTTTCCCTCAATGTCCCTATGTCCCGGGACCCATATGAGGTTTACGCGGTTCTGTTGGGCCATCTCCTGAAGAGATCGACGACAGCTGAGCGTCAGTTCAGAGTTGAACGTGTATGAGCCAAGGGATTTGATGGCCGCTTGGCTATCGCTGAAAATAGCGATATCTTCTCCGATAACACGCTTGCTTAACCAGGCCGCGGCGTCCAGGATTGCCGAGACTTCCGCCTGGAAGACGCTACAATAATCAGGTAGTCTGAAGGAGAGCTCCAGGTCCAAATCCCTTGAATAAACTCCTCCTCCAACTCTGCCGTCCAACTTCGAGCCGTCGGTGTATATGGAAGTGCCACCATTTGTTTCGGGACACCAATCCGTCCTCTCCCAGTCTTCTCTGCTGGGAATTTTTATTTTGAAACAGCTATCCCCGACTGTAGTAGTCGCACAGCGATCTGTGCTTAGAGGGAGAAAGCTGTAAGATTCCAGAATACTGGAGTGTCCAATAGTACCCGCAGCCCAACTGGAGGTTTCTCTTAGGCGCAGAGCTGATGCCGCCGCTGACCGAAACCCTTCCAGATTAAGTGGCAAAATGCCTAGAATGACCTGGAGGGCTTCGTTGGGCGTTGTCCTTAGCGCACCGCTTATACAGATCATATTGGATCTATGGACTTTCCGCAACAGATTCAGGTATGTTGCCTTGCTCAGCGCAGGCCACCATACGACGACTCCATAAAGCATGATTGGGCGAATGATGGCCGTGTAGATCCAACTGCATACTGTAGGGCTGAGCCCCCATTTTTTGCCAATGGCTCTTTTGCATGTGTAAAGAGCGATGCAAGCTTTCTTCTGGCGCTGAAGAACATTCTCCTTCCAATTCAATTTCCTGTCCAGAACTATGCCTAGAAACTTGGCCTTATGCGACAAGCCCAGGCGCGTGCCATCCAGTTCTGGTAGGCTTAGTGGCGGTATTTTGTACCGGTTGGTGAAGAGGACAAGTTCCACCTTCCCTGGGTTGATACTAAATCCGCAGCGAGAGGACCACGTTGAAACTTCTCGCAGTGCTACTTGCATCAGGTCACACAGAGTTTGTGGGAACTTGCCTCTGAATGCAATAGCTAAATCGTCTGCGACATCTAAGAATAATGAATTTCAAGTAGAAAAAATACAAAACAAAGTTTAAAGAATTTATTTATAGCCAAATATTAGAAGTTGAAAATTTTTTTTCTTGTTCTGGCCGACGTAGTCACCTGGGCGACCAAATCAGAAGCTATACAGATATGAATATATATATGCGAATATATAACAGCTGATAAGGTTGCCAGATGCTGATAATGTTACAATATACTCAACTGCACTATTTCCGCATACTTGTTTTTATCTGTTGTTCATTTACATCTGACTTTGCATTTTATTAAATACAGTCACCCGGGTGACTGCGTTGGCCCAAATGAGTTATAAAAATCGTCGGCCGAACTAGGGTTAAAATACTTTTTTATAATTTGAGTATGCAGTTTTATAGGCCTTAAATTTTAGTATAGTAAAGTGCATATTTTAAAATGCTAACTATTACGGTGATTTTTAATAATTTATTTCCGTTAAGGTCCTCGTATTTTTCAAAATTTGCAAATAGAAAGTTTTTTCGTTTAAGATAACTCCTAAACATACTTTGAGGTAGTTTTTTCCTTTTAAAGTGTGCCAACTGGAGCAGGATAATATCGCGTTTTCAAAATTTGCAATTTACCCACAATAAAAAATTTTAATAAACCAAAATTCAAAAATCAAGTTAAAGCACACTTTTGAAAATCTCAAAATCTTTCCTTTAAACAAATTTTTGTTCAAATCGGATGAAAAATAAAGGCTGTACTGAATTTATAACAGTAAATTTCAATTATTGACCTTTTTGGACCGTTATCTCAGCACATAAAAAAAGCGCATATTTGCGCATTAACAGAAGAAAATAGATAATCCAGAGAATACTTGAAAAAAAAAAATTAAATATCTAGCGGGGATCGGGTGGGACGGGCACTCGGCATGGCCTCCTTATTGGAAAAATTTAAAAAAAATTCTATAAATAAAGGGGAGATTTTTTTATATCTGCCTTATTTTAAGCCGGAATAGTGCAAACTAAATCAGTACGATGTCCACTAAAGACTTGAACATAAAATGCTGATTTATTTTTACACACATATTGTTGTGTTTCCAGCTTGCATAGGCGATCACGCGTTCTCCATCTTCCAGTTCCTGTGTCAATACGGCTCCTAGTCCGAAACTGCTTGCGTCCATTTTTAAGGTGAAGGTCTTGGTCTGGATCCTCTAAAAGTGTAGAAATTAAAAGTGTACACTGATTAAAACCTCATTTGCACCGAAAATTTTCATATGAGATTTTCATGCGATAAACACAAAAAGGGTGTTTCCATTGGGGTGAATAAGTGGTGGCGGTCAATACCATCTAAATTTTCAAAGCTATTTTGTGTACAGTAGGCAATGTATGACGTTTTCATTTTAAGATTTTAAATGGCATTTATAAACAATACTTTTAAAATGTTTTTCAAATATTTTATTTTGTGTCATTTTAAAATATTCATGCTCTTGTTGAAATACCCTTTACACCAATACTCACTGAAAAAATTCGGTGAAATTTTTTGAAAAAACTCGCACTTATTGTTACTGAATTGGAATGTTGGAGTGTACACAATTTTCGGTGTACATTTGAAAACTCATCGTTAGGGAATCCAGGCCCAGGGCGGGCGAGTATCGGTGCTTCCGTGAGTTTTTGCCTTAAGACCTCGAAGGCTTCCTGTTGTTCGGCCTCCCACTTCCAGTGTTTGCCCCTTTTCAGCAGCGTACCTCTTTCACGTTTGTTGGTGGTTTCAGGCCTTTGCTGGCTGTAACTTTCTCGGGGTCGGGGTGAATTCCTTTGTCGCTTACTACATGGCCTAGGTATCGGAGCTCCTTCTTAAAAAACTCGCATTTCCCTGAATTTATTCTGAGGTTGGCGCGTTGCGTAGTAGTACCTCTTTTAAGTTGCGAATGTGCTCCTCCACGGTGGATCCTACTGTGAGGACCCAAAACCATCGGTTTTGGAGCCCGGACATCATGCACACATAAATTACATAAATTCATTTAAATGCTTAAATACTAAGCCAATTGATTAATCTGAAGTTATAATATGATACCAAAAGAATTCCCGGTATATTTATAACATTATATATGTTTTCGGAAGCGGACATCGCACAAAGAGGATACAAAAAAATTGCATAGCCAAGACAATAGGCTGCGGGAGTTCAGCAAAACAGGCAGCATACATATTGATGTCGATGGTATGTCCAGCTGATCGATGCAGTGCGAGTGAGCAGCTGATCACAATGGGGGCAGTGGTGGTTTCCTACCTCCGCTGTACGAAAGCTAGTGGTGGTTCTCTACCTCCGCAGCTTTTATTTTAGCTTATTTTCGAAGACTTGTCGTGGTTTCCTACCTCCGCAATCTTTAAGAGCATAGGAATATTTTAAGTTATTTACGGTGGTGGTTTCCTACCTCCGCCGCCTAGAAGATAAGTGTTTATATTTTCAATTCAAAACCAGGGGTTTCTCTTTAAAAGGAGACGTTAGGGATTTCTCTAATCCACAGGAACCCTGGAGGGACTGAGCTTAACCCTGACCAGCAAGCGACACTAGTAAATATCATGGATCGGGTGAGTAAATGGAATCTGAAGTACGACGGCGGTAAGGACCCGATATGTTTTATTGAACGGGTGGAGTAGCTGGCCGACAGCTACGAAGTTGGTCGCGACTCTATCCCACGTGCGCTACCGGAGCTCTGTGGCTGCAGCAGAGGCACACCTAGGCCAGTATTGAAAGGCCCGTTGTGATACCGCCAACACTATACAAGTCAGTTCCTGGACCCTGCCATATGGAAAATCCCTGTTTTAGCGAGATTCTCCATATAGCAGAATCTGACCCTCCTAAACCGACACCGTTACACCTCCTCGAACCATTTAGATGACTTGATGAATGCCATTAAGTCCTTTATGTCCAGCACCGTTACCTGGCGTAGGCTAACCAGGAAGGGCACTCCCAAAAAGCGCATTCTCGCGCCACTTAAAGCCGGGCAGTTGCAGATAAGGTGCTCCATCCTTTCCTCCTCCTCGTCACCTTTGCAACTCCTACAGCATCGTCGGTAGGGCATACCTAGTCTTTCTGCGTGCCTACCAATAAGGCAGTGCCCAGTTAATACGCCTATTAATATGGAGATTTCTCTTCTCCTTCGGCCAGATTTCTTTGGATATCCGGCATCCTGGAGATTGCAGCCATCTTTCGTTGGCTTGGCCATCTTTCAGCATTAGCTTGGATGTGGCAAACGGCATACCTAAGCGCTCTTTATCCCGAAGAACCTGCTTGGTCGTGCCCTGCCTCGCAAGTTCGTCTGCCCTTCAATTTCCCTCAATATCCCTATGTCTCGGGACCCACGTGATATTCACGCGGTCCTGTCCGATGGTGTGTTGGCCTATCCAAGCCGCGGCGTCCATGATTGCTGAAACGTCAGCCTGGAAGACGCTGCAGTGATCAGGTAGTCTGAAGGAGAGCTCAAGTTCCAAATCACTTGAATAAACCCCTCCTCCAACTGCACCATCCAACTTCAAGCCGTCGGTATAAATGGAAGTGGGGCCATGAGTAGCTCCCATTCTTCCCCGAGCGTTCTTCAATTCGGACAAAATTATTCCTGATATAAGAATTTTCGATCTAAGAAAAAAGTTCTTGATATAAGAATTTTGTCTTTCGTATAAGAATATTCGGTATTACCGTACTTTCGTTACCAAATTCTTCATTTGGGCTTGTTTGTTGTAAAGCCGAGACTGCTTTAGATTTGTGCAGGTTTATCTGAAGCACCACCAACATGAGAGCGCTCAGACTTCCCTGCCACCAGCGTATCGTCGAGTTCTACCTCGTCTGGAGGCTTTTTTTCAACGATGAGTTGTTCAGACCTCGATTTGGCGTGGCGGAAGCCCCACTAACTGTGGTAGTATCAACATTGGTGCGCTCAGGACTAGCTGATATCACGGTGACGTTGAGGTCAGATACCATACGTGGCAGATACCATACTTTCCGAGTCGGACACCTCCGACTCCTCTTCCGGCACTGCGATGTCCGAGTCCTCCGGAGCAGCCGAAATAGCAGCGCGTTGTGTATCGCCCGGTAATGCCGTAGTCCATTTGTCCATTGCACCGTTTAAGAGGCTCGAGTACCTCCTTATTCAAGGTGAAAACCACCTGCCTATCAGGCCCTATCGCATACTCAACCAGAATGACACTCCAGTCCTGCTTCGGGAGAGACCGGTTCATGAGCCCCAGCATCCTGAGAATTCTCTCAGGTTCAGCAGGGATGGCAGGAATCCATGCCCTTGCCCTTAGCCGAGCCGGAATGTCCTTCCAGCCGACAACCTCGGTTCTTGCCCCTTGGTAGATCTCACCCAGTCTTGCAGCTGCTGCCTTGTACAATGCAACCGTTTTTGCATCCTCGCAAGCGAATACCTTGATACGATCCTGGTGACATCCCGCATCAGAACCTACCGCCGTGGCACCCTGAGACTCATCCATAATGTCAATAAAGGCATTACCGATCGCGTTCCGGACGTACCGCTACTGGTCCTTAGGGATGGCCTAGCTTTCGTTACCTCGGTCAGTGACGCAAAGCTAAGTTTACCCACTCCGGGGGTGTTCTGCTGCCGCTTCGGATGAGGTTTTAAATCCCCTTCCGTTCTCTTGCGAGGAATTTCGACCCGTAGTTGCCATCGCGGTCGTTCCCTTTTTTTTAATCTCCGAGGCCAGGTCGTGAGACCACTGCCACAGACGTTAAGGAATTGGCTTCGGTACCGGCACTTAATGGAGGTTTAGCATCAGCCGTTGTTGGCTTCACTAGTATCGTTTGGAGTATACCCGATGAAATTGGATAAAATCGCTCTCCAACCACGCCCACTTTCGATTTCGAAAGCTTCGGAAATCAGCTAAATTGATATAATTCGGTAACGGAAATGGCTAAAATTGATGAACCCCCTAGTCATTCTATTATGATTTTTTGATATAATTTTAATAGTACGCGTCGCCCCGCCCACTTTTCAGGGAGGCATATTTGAAAATTTAACGGGTCCTAACTTTTTAACTGATTACGGTAGAACGTTGAAATTGGTACAAGGTATACTGGCATAATAGGGAGTATAACTGTTATAATATATAACTTTCGACATGGAAAATTTCGAAAATCACATAAATTTACATAACTCGGTAACGGAAATGGCTAAAACATATAGTTTGGTAGTATGTCCCCCCAATCATTCTATTATGATTTTTTGATAAATGTTTAGATGTGGGCTTAGCAACGCCCACCTTTAAGGGAGGCATTTTGGAATATTCGACTGGTCAAAACTTTTAAACTGATTACTTCATACTCATGAAATTTTGCTAAACATATACTAGCAGTATAGGGAGTATACCTGATGAAATTCTAAGAGATCGCTTCCCGACCACGCCCACTTTCGAAATGGAATATTTCGAAAATCATATGAAAACTACCACTTCCTTACTTGTTATTATTCATCTTTTTCGTACGACCTCTCGACGAGCCAGGCCAGCATAGGGTCAAGGGAAGAGTAAGGGGAATGTGTCTTCCGCCGCGGCAGAGCCCCATACCGCATAAAGGCCATAGTTACCCTCCGAGGCGGCCCGCTATTAAAGAGGCTCCGTTCGATTACAGCCACGATTTGCCTCCCGGCTGCAAACGTCCAGTGGGTACGTGGTCGCATAACTCCCTGGATTGGGAGGGGGAAGATTTTGTTGTCGCGTCAGAGAGGCTAGGCTTCTCTCGTGGCTATCATTTGGTAGAGAATTGCAATTATCTTGTAAAAAGTTTTACAAAAACAATTTGAAATATTTTAAGTTGGAAAAAATCACAAAACGGGTTTGCTGAATTTTTAAGTAAGATTATTTATGAAAATTGGTTCCATAAAAATTTTAATTTAAATAGTGTCGAAAGCTGAGTGTCCACTTGTTAAGATATTTTGTTCCAAAGCTGTACTAGTTTTTTGTTTCCGAATATCCGCTTCATGTTCTTGCTTTGTCGTGCTAATTTAAGACAAATTTTTGTTAATTGCACAAGGGTAGGATTACGAAACATGCAAACTCATGACGTTGACATCAAGTAGAAATCGTTTAGTAGTTTTACCATTAGGAATGAATTTATAGTCATATACATATTTGTTTAGTTGGTATGATGAAAATAAAATCATAAGAAACTGGAAATTTACACTCACTATGACTATATCGAGATTATTACATAGGTGATCAGGCAGTACACGTTTAACAACTTCTTCCTCGGGCATACCATTGAAGCGATCATGTTTTTTACGTCCTTTTTCCTTAAGCAACTCAGCACCGTAAATATGTGCGTTATCGAGACTGTGTAAGCATTAAACAATTCAATTAAAATTTGTTGAAAACCAATAGCGGTAAGACGGAATAAACGAGAGTACTTACTTAAGTGAACTGCCTTCTGAACCACACATGTCGATGATGTCATCAACTAATAACTGTGATGGCAGCTTTGAAATTGAAACGGTGCTGGGATGTTCTTTCCTCTTCCGGCCAGACTTCTTTTGCATATGCATCGCTTTACTATTAGTTAAAATACTATGAGGCAGAAGTGTGTGTAACTTTAAAGGCATTGCCTCTAGTTTTTTTTGCTCAAACAACATATTTCCTGAAGAATCAGAGAGGGTCGTTTTAATATGATAGTCAATCGATTCTTGTATTTTGTTATTGGGTGTTTTTAGGTACTGCTGTTTATGTTCATATGAAAGCTGATAATTACAACGTCTATTAAACATTTCCTCCGCCTGTTTTGCTACATTGCCAGATAAATTTATATAAGACGAAGTGTAACTATTCCCAACGTTTTCATTATAGGAGGTTCGATAACATAAATCACTATTTTTCTCTGTTGTTTCTATACCTTTCCCCATGTCAACTTAAGAAACTGTAGGTAGATTTGTAGCTGCAGTTGACATTCCGCTGTTTGTGTATCGCTTGTTCGATCAAAGATTTGTTATATAATTGGATTTGCTCTTATATTCGTCTTTGCTGCAACTCAAACTGTTGTCCGTCATGCTATATAAAAGAGCCAATGTAAGCGGATTACAGATTCGATACCGACGGTGTCGAGTTCTACGAGTTCTGTGTAAGCACATCACCACCACTGGTTTCACCGTCATGTTGATGTTTAATATTACTTGGAGTGGGAGCTCTGCAATTAAACAAGGAAATGGAAATGAATTATATAATGTATGTATTAAGCTGTTCGTTAAGAAATATGCATTCAAGGTGCAGCAGATTATATAAAAACGATGATAGCCGTAAACTTGGTACCCATTTATCAAGTGAAAAAACGTGCGGATTCCGATTCTGAAGAGAAAAATCAAAAATTTGCTAGGGGTTTTGAGATTTCGCAATATCTTCCAAATAAAAAAAATAAAAAAACTAATGGCGGCGATATACCAACAGGTTATCATAACCTCTAACAAGATTTTTAGCCGAGCTTCTCTTTCCAACTTGTGGTGTGTTGCTTTTGAGTTTTCCTACAAGTTGGCGGGACCTACAGTTTTTTGCCGACTCCGAACGGTACCTGCAAAGCAAATGAATTTTTTGCTGAGAGCTTCGCATGGCAGAAATACACCCGGAGAGTTTAACAAATTACTGCCGAGGGGCGAGCCCGTGGTGAAAAATTGTTTTTCTAAATAAAGTTTGTTGTTACTTTTGCCGGGCATCGAACCGCCACGACTTGGTGTAGAAGGCCTAACACTTAACCGCTACACCACGGCGGCCGAAAATACGAAATTCTAATTCCAAATGAAATACAATTTTTTTTATAAAGATTGGATTGAAATTCATAAATACTTATATCGCTGGCTTCGTGAGCGAATGTCGAAAGTCCATTTTTTTGTTAATGACATTTTAATGCAAAACAATAGTACAGTTATAAATACATCGTTTTGCAATGAAATCTAATTTAAAAAAAATGGACTTACGACCATTGCTCACGAAGCCAGCGATATTTTGCTTTGAAAAACCAAAAAACTGAACAATTTCATTACACAAAATGCAATACAAAAATGCATTATGACTTTGCCATTTCACCTGGGTATCCGGGTTGAAATGGCAGACACCTTTTTCTGATAGATTTTGCCTCCCAAACACATAAGTCTACCTATTGTTTCTTTGGTGGAAGTTCCAGATATCAGGTACAGAGTTTTGGTTGAAGAAGAGACCTTATATTCTTTTTCAGCCACTTTGATAGAAAATATTTTTTTTGCAAACAGTTTGACCAATATGATTTGGAATTGACTGAGCTTTGATAAGGTATCAAAATAAAATTAAAAAAGTTATTAGTTTCTGCTAGAGTTTTGAAGAACGTTTTCTCTTCCATATCGCATAAGTAACGCCTGCGTCACTGCGAGAAAGTGCTTTACATTGCACAACAACAAGAAACATTAAGTTCGCGTATCTAACTTCTTGGTGTCATTTGGGAGTTAGTCCGTTACTTAGTTACTCAGTGTCGCAATTTTTAATAATTTTTTCAAACCCCCAAGAGACCTTTATAAGTCACTTTACGAAGTGTTGAAGATTTATTATGTGAAAGCGCAAAAGGCCACAGTTACAGGGTGCTCAAAATAATTCATCAAAGTCGAAAATTTTTTGAAAAATTCAAAAGCAGCATTTTTTTTAGGTAAAAATACAGCAAAACAATGAGATTTGGTTTGTAAAGATGTATTTAAGCATAAAAGCAGATAAACTAATGATTTTGATGATGTAGCGTGGCACTACTTACTTATCATAACAAGTTTTTTCTTAGTAGTCACATTATGAATAACTACCATAATCGATAGACCCAGTGCTTCTTTTATATGGCAATACTCTTATAAAACTTAAATGTCCGTTTGTGGGGCACCAAAATTAAAGGTGCTTCAAAATTAATCGTAAAATTAAATTTTTTTTTTAATTTGCAAGCCAAATCTGTGTTTTATTAATAACTAAAAGTTATTGAAAGTGGGTCAATGTAGTTTTATTTGAGCTAAAGATTAAACAGCCAACGAATTTCGGAAAAGGGGAGTGGTACTGCCCAATAATGATAAAAATTTTGGTCTTACTAACCGATTTACCAATTTTTACCAAACTCGATAGACTTATTGATTTCTACAAAAATGTATAATTTTGTATATTTGTATATTTATTTAAGTTATGAGACCGTATATGTAAGATTTTAGTCTTTTATAATACATCAACAAAAGGAAATTAAGAAAACATGAAACTTAACCTATTACAAAGGAAGGTAAGCTTATATCTAAAATTCGAACTTATTCTAATACATAAATGTAAGTTAATTCAAGTACTAATTCAAGTACTTACATATGTATTAAATTTAATTTTATGAAAAGAAAAAAAAGAAAACTGTAGTGAAAGACATTATAGGAATAAGAAAAACAGATAAAGTGGTAGATTGCAACCCATTTAATTTGAATTAAAGTAATTATGTATTATCATTTTGTAGTTCCGACGATTCATAGCTGCTTTAACAGATTCTGGAATAGAGTTCCAAACCCGCACAGCATTATTGAAGAATAAACTTGAGGAGGACAAGTAGGATTATTTGGGAATTATAATATGTTGATGCCCTTAGACCTTGTCAATTGTAACTTATCATAAAGATATTTGGGGGATTTATATTCTAACTAACAGCCTTATTCATAAAAAAATATCAAAAGTTTATTAAGAGTTTATCAATGAAATAAGCAAAAACATTATTCATAAACGCTTTATAAATCTAAAATGCTGTTATGAGACTGTTAAAATGAAAAGAAATTTAAAATGAGCTCTACTCTTGTATAAGCCTTTAATAAGACCTTACTTCAAACAAAAATAAAAAATTGGTAAAATTACAAAACATCGCCGATGAGGTTCAGGCTAGGGATTCCAATCCCGGGATCCCGTTGTTTTTTAAGTCCCGAAAATCCCGGGATTACTAGACCTAAATCCCGGGTTCACCGAAAATAAATTTTTAAATACATATAAGTTATCTTGTATTTATATATGCAACAAATTCAGGTCCAGGTTAAGAGATGACACTATTAATGCAATAATTTCTTTAAGATAATGTAATGAACTTTTTTGAATGGTGGTATCTAACGATACGTGATTACAGTGGTTGGGGAAAGATAATATCGGGCGGGACCCTTTTACAAAGCTAGCAAACAGCCGGCCGGGGGAGTTCTTGACATTCCTTCTACCAATACACATTACAAACATTATTATTAGAGTCCCTACTTGCCCTTTGAAAAGGAGAAAAATAAAAGAGAAGTTTATGACAAAAGCCATCGGAAGATGAAGTTAACTGACAAAACCATATATTTATACCCAGTTGTAATTGAAAAGCCAAATTGGGTGGTATCTCTAGGTGGAGTTGAGATACCGGGTGCAATACTCATACCCTCCCTACCAATGATTTTGGGCGCACCATTCTTACCCAAAATCCCTAACGCAACGCTCTGATCCAACTTACCACATTACCTCATCGAATAACATAACCACTTAAACTCTCATTTTTGAACTATCTTTAATTCATATAAAATTCAAATATTTCTTACAAGTACGTACTAGAATTTGATGACCTGACATTTACTAATGACTATACAATAAATTGCGGATATGTTTGTAAATTTAGTTATATTTATACGCGCATACACGACAAGCCCTCAATTAACGTTGTTTTAAGCATATATGTACCTAATTTTCCAATATTTTATTATTTGGTTTAAAGAATTGCGATCAGCAATCAAACGAAAAAAAATCTCAAAGCGAAAATAATTTATCGCATGCTACTTTTATTGCATGCGTGCAACTTTTCCAAATGTAAACAAACAAAAAAAAATTTTTAAGCATTGAAAGGAACCCTTGTCAACTACAACTTTTCTCGATCAGGCGGATACTCGCACAAAGGGAAATGCGAAAATAATCATGTATGAACATATGTAAATATGAATGTTAAGTAACTACCTGAATACCAGTTTCTTTGCTAGCGGGCGCTTTGATCGCGACACCACCCACTCAAGTCATGCGTGGTATTCTTCGCACAACAACAACACTAACTAAGAATATGAATAGTTAGAATTGCCAATCAATCGACAAGCCGATTTCTGTGCGCCTGATAGCCACGTAGTACTCACACATAGGCAAAATTTAGCATGTATGTAAATAAGATCACTTACGGCACATCCGGAACCGTTGAAAGGCCTTTCCTCGAGTCTTGATGCTGTAGGGGTAAAATTCAACTAAGTTGATATTGGTGAATTATCATAACTCCTAACTTTGCCCATTTTTTAATTTAAAATTTTCGCATATTGTAAAGTTGTGGTTGATTTGTTGGTTTTTATGTCACTACATTATTTATTTAATCTTCTTATTCTTTTATTTAATTCCTTTGCAACAAAAAAATCGGGACCGTTAGGAATTTATTCCGAATCCCCTTTACGTTTCGATATATTGAGCGATCAAAAGGTAGGTACATATATAGCAAAGTACAGGCTGCTATTCTGAAACTGTATAGGCCTTTTTTGTTTTTCTTTACTAGGTGCATATATACATATGTATATGTATAGCCCTTTTTTTCACTTTAACTCTTTTTTCGTTAATTCTTTTCCCTTATTTTGCAAAACCAAATATACTTATTTTACTCAGTTTTAAGATTTCTTTTCTCGCTTTTCTTTTCGTAACCTTGTTAATTTTCTTTATTTTTCTTCTAGTTAGGTTTTGAAATTTTAAATTACACTATAACTTTTAGGTTTCTTAAAACTCACATTCTAAAAATTTTTTTGTTGTTGTTATTTTCTTACTTATTTGTTTGTTTAAGAGTTCTTACTCAAGACTCTCCTACACTATATATATATTTTCTGTTTGTCTTTTCACTGTTTTTTTTTTTTATATTTTTGTGCTTTTTTTTCGTTTTGTAATACTTTATAATTCTTTTGTTCGTTTTCAATTTTTGGAAGAGTACTACCTCCGCTTCTTGCCACTAATTTTCATGAAATTATATTCACTTTAATTTGTAGGAAATTTAATTTAATTTTTCAAAATTTGGGTTTCCCTCTTTTTTATTTATTTTTTGTCAATATTTTTTGTATATTAAGTTTCACGCTGTAGTGCTTTCATAGCACCTTCCCGTGACGACTGCGACTGCTAACTGCTTAGTACAGTGGAGCTGTACTTTGCTGGTTTTCTTCATTGCTTGGCATGATGGTGCTCATATTGAACTGAGTCTCGAATTAGCGAGTAGCCCTTTCCTGCGCTCCCAGCAACAGAGTCTGGTTTGGGTCAACTGTACCTCCCTGATTTTTGGTTTTTCCTAGTCTATAGGTTCAATTCCCGCTGTTCCCAATAATTAAATTCTTGATCGACTGGTCGTTATGTGGTCCAATGGCGAAAAGAAGGATTTATAGTATCCCCGGCCCTATATATACCCTCGGAAATGATATATACTTGTGTATTTCCGGTGAATGACAGTTGGTTGTGACATTCACAATATATTTCGTTCCACTTAGGGGCTTTCCAGCTATGTAGTTTCAAAAAAAATCGCAGCTCTTGCTACTCATATGAGTCTTTTATGACTCGCCTAATCGACCGCTACAAACCCGAGAACTTTTCAACTTTGGGCGCAAAGTTAGAGGGATAAAGGAGATTATTGGCGAATATCTTTCGCACTAAAAGTTCCTACAATTTTTCCCTGCAAGTCTTCTAATACATAATAATTATTTCCGAGTTTTCACGCACTCTGGCTTTTATAAAAACTGGCCCTAATTTTGCATTAAAGTTTTTCTCAAACCGACTTTGTGCGAAATTTCTTCGGAAAACTTCTTGCCCCACTTTATAGGACACAGGTCGTGTACGCAGGTTGTACTGTGCAACATTCCGATCATAGGCCTTGGTCGCATTTTCCTGTATGTTAGCACACATTAAGATCCTTTGATCGGCTTTGGCTAAAGGACAGTTTGGCTCCTCCAAGCAATCTAAGCTCCGTAGGAGTTTGTACGTCGACCCATGTGTAACCATGTCCAACCCAAAAAGCGCATGAAACGGTGAGCAGCCTATTGATTGGTGAACCGAATTCCTCAATGAGCAACTTATACTGCTAAGATTCTCATCCCATAGCGTTTGATCTCTCTGTAAATATGCTCGTATCGCGGCGACTAATGAACGATTTACGCGTTCCGATTCATTGGCCTGAGGGGAATATAACGCAGTATAAACGTGCTTAATTCCTAAGGAAGTTAAAAACGCATTAAACTCATTTGCCTTGAATTGGGCACCATTGTCACTTATGATTACCTCGGGTACGCCGAAACCATGGAAAATTGTTGTCAAAAGGAAATCTTGTATAGGTTTGGATGAAAATTTTTTCAATGGAAAAAGCCAATGGTATTTAGAAAAATGATCTAGAACGATGAACAGACCAATATGCCCCTTTTTGCTCCTAGGATAGGGTCCTAATATGTCGACGTATAGTCTCTGGAATGGACGGCACGATTCGGACTTTTGTCCCATCGGTGGTTTCAAAATAACATTAGGGGGTTTCGTCGTTTTACATATTTCGCAATTTCTTACATATTCTCTAACATCTTTGGTCAATCCTGGCCAGTAAAAGTTTCCTTTGATATAAGTTAAAGTTTTAAATATACCTCCGTGTGCAGATATAACTGAATCATGGGCTCTGGAAATGACATCGCCACGCAAAGCTTTTGGAATCCACAGTTTCCAGGACCTACTCTCTTGTTCGTTTTCTCCCGACGCATGTTCAGTTCGGCGATATACGAACCCATCAATGACCTTAATATCTGGCAATTAGTCTTGGTCGTTTGTTAACCTTTCTTTCAGCTCTTCATAATCCGGGTCTGAAAAATGTGCAGATGATAAATCAACTTCGGGTCCAATTTCCTGAATATGGCACACCTCTGCATACATTCGGGAAAGAGCATCCGGAACGATATTTTCCTTCCCTCGGCGATGACTTACGGTAAACTTATATGCTTGGAGTTTTAAAGCCCAACGAGCAAGTCTGCCACTTAAATTAGGCTGGCGCATCAGCCACACTAGGCTAGCATGATCCGTAATTATTTCGAATTCCTGCATCTCCAAATAACAACGGAATCTGTTTATGGCCTCTATCGCTGCCAAACATTCACGCTCAGTAACACTATAATTTCTTTGTGCAGAATTTAGTTTTTTCGACATAAATGCGATTGGTCTTTCCGCCCCATCTTCCGCAAGTTGTACTAGCACGGCACCAATACCCACATTGCTAGCATCACAATGCACAAAGAATTTTTTTTCAAAGTCAGGATTTGAAAGCACTGGCGCTGAGGTTAGCAATGTTTTTAGCTTATCGAAAGCAGCTTGAGCTTCCTCCGTCCAAACAAATTTCTTTCTGGTGGAAAGGACCTGTGTTATGGGAAATGCTACATCTGCGAAATTGACAATGAATCTCCTTACCATCCAGCTAGTCCTAGGAAACCTCTGACCTGTTTTAAATTTTTAGGAATAGGCCACGCCAAAATTGACTCAATTTTTCCTGGATCAGTGGATATTCCTCCGTTTCCGATAACAAATCCTAAATAATTTACTTCAGTTACGCAACAGTTACTTTTTGTAACATTAAGGGTTAAATTCGCCTTTCTAAATTGATTCGCGATTCTAATTAATACCTCAATATGTGTATCGAAATCTTCGGACACCACGCAAAGATCATCAAGATAGCCGAAGACACAATGTTTTAAATCTGCGGGAATGATTTCGTCCATCAACCTGCACATGGTGGATGGAGCGTTGCATACACCAAACGGCATTACCCTAAATTGGTACAACGGTCTCCCGGGGATGGTAAAAGCAGTTAATGCTTTAGATTTCTCCGTTAAGGCGATCTGCATCCTTAAGATCCAATTTAGAAATAATATTTGCTTTGCGAGTTCGAAAACTCTCCAAAAATCGATTCCCAATATAAGTCTACTATCTAGTGAAGGTATAATGTAAAATTTAATAGGTTTAATTTCGTCTTTATATGAGATTTCCATGGTCCCTTCGACTTTGTGGCTTCTACCATCTGCGGTTTTCACACTAGACGATATCTTACGAAATTGGGGTAAAATGGACACGTCTTTGGCTAGGGAAGACCCTATACAGCTTATGCTGGCAGCCGTATCTAATAACCCAAGTTCTTCTAAATTTAGAAATTTGACTTTTGCATAGCATAAGGAATTGCTTTGCTTACACAATATTGCTGAATTCAAAACTTTTTTTGTCATTCTTACCGCTTTCCAGAATCGGCGCGTTCGAAAAGTAGAACGTTTCATTTTCTCATTTTTATTTAGCAGTTCAGGACAATTTGAAAAGATCCTATCTCTCACTCGATTATAATTGGCCAACCTAACATGATATGGAAGCAATGGATAAGGTTGGTTCTTAATTTTAGGGCTTTCGAATTTCAACACCTCAAGCTTATTGCTTAGGGTATTGTCATTCTGTTGTGAACCTGACGAACATTAACCCCACCCTGTATAAAAACATCATTTTGGGTTTTGTGGTGATCAACAGCCTTTTCTGCCATCGGATTTACTATGCTAGATGGTACGTTACAGACATTGTCTGAAATTATAAGATCTTTAGTTACATAGGTTGCGTACGGGTGGTGTTGCACGCAACCCTCTTGGAGTTTTCCTGCCGCCGTTTACAAGTCACAATTCGGTTTGTATATATTTGCTGCACCGCATCCATAGCAAAAGACCTTGCGTTCGCTAAGACAGTCCTCCCAGTGATGACCTTCTTTAAGGCATTTCCAACATTTCGCGATGGTTATGGCCTGCACGGTTTGTTCGGTGTCCTCATCGGGTTATGCTGCAGAAGTTGTATTTTGCTCCACAATGGATAAATGCCGTCGATTCGGATAGTTGGTAGGTGCATTACGCGCAGTAGGCACGCGATGAAAGCTTTCATCTGCAATAAGATTTTCCCGCATTTGAACTAGCTTACGAAGCTGCGCTAATGATCTAATAGGGATATACAATAGTTCATGACGAATATCAGTACGTAAGTTCCTAGTTATGATTTCTATAAGTTCTTCTTCGGAAAGTTGGTGAGCCATTTTGTCCACCTTTTCCAAAATTGCATGGTAGAAGGACTCAAACGATTCGGAAATACCCTGCTTGCGATTTCGGATTTCTTCTCGTATGTCGTAATCTGACCGGTAATCCTTGAATTCGCGCCGCAATGCGTTACAAAAATCCTCCCAATCTATAAATCTAACTATTTTATGATAACGCCAATAAAAATCTCGAGCTTTACCCACTAATAAAACTGGCAAATTTCTACATACTGCTTGAAAATCCCCATTAAGGCATTCCGTTGCTAGTGAACTAACCCTGTATAAAAACTTCTCAACTTTAAGACCAGACGACGATCCATCAAAATGCACTTGCCAATTTTTGATAAGCAGAGTTTTTTTCCGGACTTAAAGTGCTTACATTTTGAGCTACACGGTTATTTCCAGGCGCCTGATTATCCACTATTGGCGCAATTCCCCCAAAACCTGCCTGCATCGGCGTTGGCATACCTCTTAGATTTATGTTGGACATTGCCTGGCTAATGGACTGGCTAATCATTTATTCAATACGGTTATAATTTATATTTTGTTGGTTGCGTCTATTATTACGTGCACGAGATTCGGGAACTCTAAACATATTAGAAGCAGTTGGTAGTGGCGAATTTATCTGCAACAAGGGCATTGAGGAATCCCCTCGGTTTTGTAGATCACACTGGGTGTTGTCGTTTTCGGGACGTTGATAATTCGAAGCTGCGGCTTCTTCCGCGTATAATCTTTTCTGAAACCGAGTATTATGCCCGTGCATGTTGCCGACTTGTCGGTCAGTTCCCTGATGACTTGTTCGATTTTTGTTCATTTTAGGTGCGCGTTGTTCGAGGCTAACGGGTTGCAGATCGCGTTTGGCCAATAATTGACGACAAACGGGACAATCTTGCGATTCGTTTAACCAATTTTCTATACAATGTTTATGAAACACATGTTGACAGATAGTAATCCAGCAATCGGCCCCATTCGGCATATCCTGTAGGCACACGGCACAGGAGCAAGCAGTTGCTTCCGCGTTAAACGCTGCTAGGTTTTCGGAGCTATGAACCACAGCCATATTAGTCATAAATTTTGTTACGGAAATTGGACGGAAAGGTTTTCTATGTACCTTCTAATTAGTGTTCTACTTATCTATGCAGTAGTAGATGTACGGACTTTTTGAAATTTTTAATATAATTGTTACTCCTTTTCGAGGTAATGGGTTTTCGGATCATTTACTTTTCGGCTTTTCAATAAGAACCCTAATGTCTTCAGATAGTTTAGATAGGAACGTCTTCAATCGGACAAAATTATCACTGGTGAGCCAATATTTGTGTTCCAAAATGCAGATGTCCTACTTTGTATACATTTATTATTTTACTACTAAGCATTATTTTTATTCAATTGCATATGATCATGGGGGTTGAGAATCTAAGTCTGACATGCTTAAATCTCAATTTCCAAACCCTGATTTTGCACGATAAAACTACTAAATTTATATAAACCCACGGTGGATCCTTTGGATTGAATGCCTAAGGAAACATTCCAGGAGGTCACTTTGATAAAATTTGGTCTTATAGAGGATAGGTGATTTAACTGCCGCATCAGATATAAAGATTGTGGTGCACACGGTCGTTTTCAGGACTGAAATGCCTGCACCGAACTCCTGAATGCACTTTGTCTCCCTGACACGCCATTGTTACACCACGAAACCTGCATAAGTTATATTTGTAAGTAACGCTGTCCGAAGATCAACATTACTTACAGTATCGGAGCATACCTGATGAGTTTGGAGTACTTGCATCTGCGAGTGTTTCTTTTTTCTTTAAAATACACTAAGCATGCATATTCATCCATAAACCCACTAAGTATGCATATTCATCCATAAACCCACTAAGTATGCCCCACGTTGGGCGCCATTTATTTGTAATAAACTTTTTTGAATGGTCGAAAATAATTTATCGCATGCTACTTTTATTGCATGAGTGCAACTTTTCCAAATGTAAACAAACAAAGAAAAAATTTTAAGCATTGAAAGGAACCCTAGTCAACTACAACTTTTTTCGATCAGGCGGATACTCGCACAAAGGGAAATGCGAAAATAATCATGTATGAACATATTTAAATATGAATGTTAAGTAACTACCTGAATACCAGTTTCTTTGCTAGCGGGCGCTTTGATCGCGACACCACCCACTCAAGTCATGCGTGGTATTCTTCGCACAACAACAACACTAACTAAGAATATGAATAGTTAGAATTGCCAATCAATCGACAAGCCGATTTCTGTGCGCCTTGTAGCCACGTAGTACTCACACATAGGCAAAATTTAGCATGTATGTAAATAAGATCACTTACGGCACATCCGGAACCGTTGAAAGGCCTTTCCTCGAGTCTTGATGCTGTAGGGGTAAAATTCAACTAAGTTGATATTGGTGAATTATCATAACTCCTAACTTTGCCCATTTTTTTATTTAAAATTTTCGCATATCGTAAAGTTGTGGGTGATTTGTTGGTTTTTATGTCACTACATTATTTATTTAATCTTCTTATTATTTTATTTAATTCCTTTGCAACAAAAAAATCGGGACCGTTAGAAATTTATTCCGAATCCCCTTTACGTTTCGATATATCGAGCGATCAAAAGGTAGGTACATATATAGCAAAGTACAGGCTGCTATTCCGAAACTGTATAGGCCTTTTTTTCTTTTTCTTTACTAGGTGCATATGTACATATGTATATGTATAGCCCTTTTTTCACTTTAACTCTTTTTTCGTTAATTCTTTTCCCTTATTTTGCAAAACCAAATATACTTATTTTACTCAGTTTTAAGATTTCTTTTCTCGCTTTTCTTTTCGTAACCTTGTTAATTTTCTTTATTTTTCTTCTAGTTAGGTTTTGAAATTTTAATTTACACTATAACTTTTAGGTTTCTTAAAACTCACATTCTAAAAAATTTTTTATACCCAGCTGTACTTGTACACAGGGTATTATAACTTTGTTAGAATAACGGTTGGTTGTACAGGTATAAAGGAATCGAGATAGATATAGACTTCCATATATCAATATGATCAGGATCGAAAAAAAATTTGATTGAGACATGTCCGTCCGTCTGTCCGTCCGTCCGTCTGTCCGTTAACACGATAACTTGAGCAAATAATGAGTTATCTTCACCAAATTTGGCATGCGTACTTATTTGGGTTCAGAATAGATTGCTATTGAAAATGGGTAAAATCGGACCATAACCACGCCCCTTTTTCGATATCGAAAAGTTCGAAAAACGTATAAAATGGGTTAATTCAATATTAGAAGCAGCTACAATGATAAAATTTGCAATATGTATTGATTTAGATGTTCTAAGGCCGATTTTATAAAAATTTTTGAAAAGGGGGCGTGGTACCGCCCACGTATATTTGAAGAAATTTTAAAATTTTGACTCTTAATAACTTCAGAACAGTTTATGCTAGTATAACGAAATTTCGTAGAGGACATACTATTGTTGTGGTAAATTCAGCTATAGAAAATAAACGAAATCGCTTCGCGACCACGCCTACTTTTCATAAAAGTTATATTGAAAGGAGGTGGAAATATTGAAAAGTCCATATCTAATTAACTGATTTCGCTATAATAATATAATTTGGTACATACATCAACTTTCATATTCTTTACATAATTTTTTCAAAATTTTGGAAAGTGCGCGTGGCACCGCCCACTTATGAGTCAAGCAATTTTTAAATTCGACTGCTAACAACTTCAGAACGGTGTGAGATAGATTTACGAAACTAGGTACCAGGCATGTTATGTTTATGTAGAGTACTACCACAGAAAATAAGAAAAATCGGTGAACGATCACGCCCACTTTATGTGCACAGCTGGGTATGTAATGTTCGGTTTCACCCGAACTTAGACTTCCCTACTTGTTTTTTGTTGTTATTCTCTTACTTATTTGTTTGTTTAAGAGTTCTTATTCAAGACACTCCTACACTATATATATATTTTCTGTTTGTCTCTTCACTGTTTTTTTTTTATATTTTTGTGCTTTTTTTTCGTTTTGTAATGCTTTATAATTCTTTTGTTCGTTTTCAATTTTTGGAAGGGTACTACCTCTGCTTCTTGCCACTAATTTTCATGAAATTATATTCACTTTAATTTGTAGGAAATTTAATTTAATTTTTCAAAATTTGGGTTTCCCTCTTTTTAATTTTTTTTTGTCAATATTTTTTGTATATTAAGATTCACGCTGTAGTGCTTTCATAGCACCTTCCCGTGACGACTGCGACTGCTAACTGCTTAGTACAGTGGAGCTGTACTTTGCTGGTTTTCTTCATTGCTTGGCATGATGGTGCTTATATTGAACTGAGTCTCGAATTAGCGAGTAGCCCTTTCCTGCGCTCCCAGCAACAGAGTCTGGTTTGGGTCAACTGTACCTCCCTGATTTTTGGTTTTTCCTAGTCCATAGGTTCAATTCCCGCTGTTCCCAATAATTAAATTCTTGATCGACTGGTCGTTATGTGGTCCAATGGCGAAAAGAAGGATTTATAGTATCCCCGGCCCTATATATACCCTCGGGAATGATATATACTTGTGTATTTCCGGTGAATGACAGTTGGTTGTGATATTCACAATATATTTCGTTCCACTTAGGGGCTTTCCATCTATGTAGTTTCAAAAAAAATCGCAATTCTTGCTACTCATATGAGTCTTTTATGACTCGCCTAACCGACCGCTACAATCACACTTCAAACTTCAGAAAAAGTAATTTTTCTCTAAGTCCAATGGCATTCCTTTTTATTTTTATATACAATGAAGTTTTTATTATTACTATGCATACCGGAATTGTCGGAGACCAAATGGAAAAATTTAATAAAAAAAAACATGCCGATGTACATAGTTTTCGCCACTATCGCTTAAGAATTTTTAGTTATTTATATACATAAGTCGTTATAATGTATCAAATATGCTATTTGTACCTGTGGAACAAAAAATTTTTACCAAATTTCTGAATACATATATTTTATTTACAAATTTAATGTACATTTTTTTTTGTTCTTACATATCGTTTTGTAGTTTTTGCAGTTTTGTACTTTTTCCGACGATATGTAATTCGTTGTTAATCATATATGTAGGTATATTTGGCTATGATTACCAGTAGTACAAACAACTTTTGTTTCAAGTGCCTGAATAGTAACTTTGAGTTACAAATATAATGTTACTTATCGTTCGTTATAAAAATGATTGCCTTAATAAATACATACATACATACTTAAATGAATTACTACAGTTTAGTCTACTTTATTACATAAATATGGGGTGCCATTTTTAGCAAAAAAAAAAATTCGGGACAATCCCGGGATTGAACTTTCAAATCCCGAAAGGCTAGAAATCCTGGAAATTGGATTCCCTAGTTCAGGCATACCCCGTTAGTCTCCTGAAGCATACCCCGTTAGTCTCCTGAAGCGCCGTGAAGCTGCTATGAAAATGGAGGTATGGTTACTTTTGGGTCGGTGCGCTCTCCTGATGGCGCGATGTTTGGCCCTCACAAGCGCAGGATGCTGCCCATACTTACGGCAAAACGCCTACACCCTTCTTTCCCGCATCTGCTACAACCCTGCCCGCAAATGTGATGTTTTCCGGAAGGACTAAACAGTGTACCACAATTTCTCAACGCCAACAGAGACGGTGCAGGACCCACTTGGTTCACCAATTTTCGTATATTACGCTGATTAACACTGCGGCTCGATACACGAGCTGCTGGACGTTCAATTGTACGCTGTCGCGTTCTGCGTTGTTCCTCGCGCCTCTGACGTCCGGTGGCGGAGGCGTCACATGCCGGTTGCGTGTCGATAATGGAGCGGACGGACGATGCAACAAGGTATGGTGAGCTCGTCCGTAGTGGCGGCAACTGTCGGTGGAGTTGCATTCGCCTGTGGTATGCGATGTAGCCAAGCAGTAGACACAGTAGTGATGGGCGCGTGCTGATTCGTACCAGTCTGATGGCGTCATAATTAAAAATGCGTGGCATTGGCGCAACGCATGCTGGCGGCAGCATAGGCGGCATTTTCCCAGTTCCATGTTGATATCTGTGAAAAACAAGTTTGAAAGGTAATGTGCATTAGAGGTTGTAAGGGGAATTGGAGGATTTAGGCATATAATAACTTAAGGGGTGAGTTATACAGTAGATTGCACGGAAAGTTAGAAAAATTTATTAAATTATGTTGAGGGAGAGTTAGGCGGGGGGCAGTAAACATATCTTTGTGATATTACGAGTAATTGTTCCATTTTGAGTGTGAATGTCGACAACTCGATCATTTTTGTCGGGTCCCACATGTAACTTCACAATACGACCTAATCGCCATTCGGTCGGGGGCCGTAGATCATCTTTTACGACGGCTAGATCTCCTTCCTTGAGATTTGGTTGTTTGGTTTTCCATTTTTGGCGCTTGTGAAGCTCCTGGAGGTACTCGCTCTTCCAGCGGTTGCTGAACTGATGGTGCAGAACTTTGAGCAGTTGCCATTTGTGCATTGTGCTGAGATTTTCTACATTGGGTTCTGGTAACGAGAGCATATGAGCGCCGACAAATGTCTTTCCGCTGTCGGACATGATTTTATGAGGGAGGCCACGGCGGCCGGCAAAACGGGCAAAAGCAGCCCTAAAGGCGTCCGTGGTTAAGTTTGAGACTTCAAGATGTATTGCTTTTGTGGCGAAGCAAACGAAGACACAAACATTCGCTTTGGCATAAGAGGCGCGACGCAGAGTTGAAGTTTTTACCAGAAATGAGCCAGCGAAGTCGACTCCTGTGTGAAATGGTAAAGTGTACGTCGACCTTTCGTCTGGCAATGCGGCCATGATCTGGGTGTTCATCTTCTGTTCATGAATCGTGCAGGTCTTGCAGTGAAAAATGCAAGCCTTTACCTTCTGCTTCAAGCGGGGAATATAATATTCTTGATGGACCATCCTGATCATTAGGTGCTTTTCGGCATGGAGTAGGAGTGTATGTTGAGGCTTCGGGAATTATAATTGGGTGCCTTTCGGTGTAGCTGAGGGCAGCATGACTGAGGCGTCCATTGACGCGCAATATACCTTTTTCATCCAACATCGGGCTGAATGAGAGTAGCGAGCTGTTTTTGCTGATTGGCTTGGATGATTCTAATGAGGCTATGACCTCCGCGTAATAAATTTGGGTTTGGAGGATTAGGCGCTCTTTAACCTGACTAATTTCTTCTTGCAGAAGAGATTTTGTGGAGGGAATTGGTCGTTTTTTCGCTTTATGAATGTAGCGATATACATACGACAGGACGCGAAGGGCTGGGCCGAATGACGAAAACCGCTCTAATGGATCTGGGGTTTCCACAGTAAGAACCTATGACCTTGGTAGGGTTTGTCGGGAGCGAATCCAATCCATCGGGGAATTTTGACGGTGCTTATCGCGGAGAGATTTTCGCAAAAACTATTCCATTTGTGAAGGGCGAGGGGCTTATCGCGTTCGTCCCAACCAGAGTTGTTGGAGAAGCATTTTGGCTGGTATCATAATTGGCGCTATCCATCCTGCCGCATCGAACAATTTCGCAATTGCTGATAATATTTGCCGTGAATTGTGTGTGAATTAGCGGATGGTATGGGGTCATATGAGTAGGAAAACGAGTCATTGATAGCATTCCATTTTATTCCAAGGGTTTTCGTTGAGCTGACATCATGGAATTTAAAAAAATCTTCATCGAGAAGATCAGATTTGGGAATGGGTTTTAGTATATCTGGGTGATTAGCCGTTATTTTCTTCAGGGGGAAGCCGGCTGATTTGAGCGCTTCGATAACTTGGGTCATTGAGCTAAGTGTGGACTGTAAATCGTGTCCGCCAGAGAGAATGTCATCTACGTAAGTTTCATGTAGAAATATATTTTTGGCGGTAGGGAATTTGTCTTGGGAGTCTTCGGCTAACTGGTGGAGGGTGCGAATTGCCAGGTATGGGTCACAGTTAACTTCGGGGTATACAAGAATTTGGCGGTTCATTTTTTCGATGTCGCCATTAAAAACGAACTTGTAGAGGCGCCATTTTAAAATAATTAGCATCAAGTCGTTTTGGAGAGTAGGGCCAGTGTGCAATACGTCGTTCAGTGAGCTTCCTGAGTGAGTGAGTTTGGAGGCATTGAAGACTATTCGCATCTTGGTAGTTTTGCTGTCGGGTTTTATGACGGCATGATGGGGTAAATAAAATGAGTAGTATTTTCCATCTTTGATAACTTCGAGGGGTGAAGCGGGTTCCATGAGATTCATGATTAAATATTCCTCCAACACTTGGGAATATTTTTCTTTTAACTCGGGTTTATTTTCTAACAACCGCTCTATGCTAATGTATTGTTGTTGTGCTGCTGGTCGTGAATGTCCGAGAGCTAGTGTTTGGGGGAAGTTTTGTCTAAAGGAGAGTTTTACCATATATCGACCATCTTCTTGTCTAATTGTAGTCGTTCTATACAGATCTTCGCAAAACGTGTCGCTTTCTGTAAGGGATGTGGTGGGTAATAATTCTTCTTGTTTCCAAAATTGTTTAAGGAGTTTATATAGGGAGTCATCAGGATTTTCAACTATGTTTGTGGAGAAAGTCGAAATCTGCTCGGAGACTGGGCCGGTTATTGGGCCGCTCAAAATCCACCCGAATATGGTGTTTTGAGCCATTAGACCTCCGGCAGTGCTAGCTTCGAGACCTGGTAGGAGAGTTTTAGGGAGTATATCACTACCTATTACCATCTCTATTCGACCTGAAGAGAGGCAATTGGGATCTGCTAATCTCAGAAGCGGGAAATTTCGAAGTTCCTCAGCTTCTATTTTGGTTGATGGGAGGAAGTGGGTCAATTGCTGTAGGATTATTGCCTGAGTATCAATTTGGGTTTTTAAATCCACAGAGAAAATTGTCAAAGAGCAGGTTTTGTTCGAGTTCTGAACAACTCGTCCGCCCATACCTAATATTTGCTAACTTGTTTCCTTTGTTGCTAGACCAAGTAATTTTTGGATTCTAGCAGCAACGAAAGACTTTTGGGAACCTTTGTCTATTAGTGCCCGGACTTTAAAGGTTTCTCCAGGTGAGGTTGCAGTCCGCGATTCTTGCGACTGCATTGCTTGCTTAGAGGTCGAAGCTTTGTCACAGCCATTGGCTGCTTAAGGCGGGTCTTTGAAGGGATTTCTTCTTTGAAGTTGTCTAGAAGTGTTGGGGTTCGTTGGCCGAGGTGTTTGGTAGTGTAGCAGTGAGTGATGTCTCTGTTGGCAATATACGCATTTAAAATTGCTAGCACACTCGGTTTCTAAGTGGGATAATGCTAGAAAATTTTTACAATAATTATTGTAAATCAAAGGTTTTTTGCGACCTTTCAATTCCTTAAACTTTTGTTTTGCTGGCTCGAGGTCCGATGTTATTAAATTAAAACACAGATGTTTTAAATTTGATACCTTTTTTTTTAAATTTGATACCAATATATTTCGGTTATACACGATAACCTTCATCAGGGTGAACTATAAACAAAAACATAGAACACAAAAATAAATAAACAACAATTTACATCAACAAAATTACTTAACATTAATTACATACATTTTTCACACGTCTTCCCTGTGCTACGTGGAGTTATCAACTATTTTTGCTATTTATTAAAAACCGATATGAGAGCGCTGAGTTCGCGACGTCTGTCTTCGCGTTAATTCGTTTGCTAGTTGATGTATTTAGTATGTGTAACATTTCCAATGTAAATCTCTTAGCATATTGTTGTTCTTGTTGCAGTATTTTTGTGTCTTCAAAATTAGGGCGGTGTTTACTAGTCGCACAGTGGGTCATAAGTGCAGTCTTTTGATTATTTATATTTGTTTCGTTACAATATTTAAAATCGGATTTGTGCTGTGCTATTCGAGTCTTTAACTTTGATTTGGTTGTTCCAACATATAATTTGCTACATTTTTCTTGGTCATTTCCGTTACACGGGATTTCATAAATGAGGTTACTCTTTTCCATTTTAGATATTTTTGACTTGGTTTGATTAAACATATTTTTTAACGTGCTCATAGGCTTGTGTGCTATTTTTACCTCCTCTTTGTTATATACGTCGGAATTTGATAGGCGCTCTGATAATTTAGGTACATAAGTGACTGACTTAAATATTTTTGGGGTTTCGGTTCTACGTAGACTATTTTTGGAAATACATCTTTTTATAAGCGTTTTTATAATATTATCCGGAAAATCGTTGTTTTTCAATATTTTCGTTATTTCAATTTTTATATCGTCGTGGTAAGTGTCATCTGTTATTAACAGCATTCTTCTTATACAGCCCATTGCTGTATTTACAATCATATTTTTTGGGTGTTTTGAATAATAGTTTAAAATTCGACCTGATGATATAGATTTCTTATACCACACTGACTTCAGCAGATTTCCTTGTCGTATTATTATTGAATCCAGATAGGGTAGTTTTCCGTCGTCCTTGAGTTCTGTAGTGAATTTGATATTTTTATGAAACGAATTTAATGCGTCAAGTGTGCTTTGTACCTCGTTTTCATTAATTATTGCAAATAGATCGTCCACGTATTTAGTTAATAATCTTGGCTTTCGTGCTAATTTGTTCATAGTATTTTTTTATATTAGTTGATAACTCCACGTAGCACAGGGAAGACGTGTGAAAAATGTATGTAATTAATGTTAAGTAATTTTGTTGATGTAAATTGTTGTTTATTTATTTTTGTGTTCTATGTTTTTGTTTATAGTTCACCCTGATGAAGGTTATCGTGTATAACCGAAATATATTGGTATCAAATTTAAAAAAAAGGTATCAAATTTAAAACATCTGTGTTTTAATTTAATAACATCGGAAAACAAAAGTTTAAGGAATTGAAAGGTCGCAAAAAAACTTTGATTTACAAGAACGGAAGGCACGCCGTGAGCATACACCAACAACAAACATGGGATATGCAGAAATAAGGAAAAACTATGAAAACGCCAGAGCATTAATAAATAAGTATCAAGTTACATCAAAAAAATTAGTTAGAACCAGATCTAGTACTAAGTTTCTTTTAAAGTGTAGGAAGTCAAAAATTATTCCCAAATTTATAATAAGTTCCACTAGATGTAATAAATTATTTTCATTTGACCGCGATACACATACAAATATATACAAAACGTTAGATAGATACACATATTTCTACCACACAAAAATATTAAGCTTACTGATAAAACAACAACACAATATTCTAAAAAGGCAACAACAACAGGTAGAAAATATAATAACAAACTTAAAGGAGAAAATGAGCGTAGATGATTTCGAAGATTTTATGTCAAGGGAGAGTAATGCTGCCAACAAACTTACAACAAAATTAAAAAATAAACAAGAAGCCAAACACGAGAAACTCAGAAGTAAGCGAAATCAAATCTTAGTCAACAACAACAACAGTGATGAGTGGTTTGTAAACAAAACCAGTGTGGAATTTCCAGCTGATGTAAAAGCTCTGTTGTCGAAGGGTCCAAAGTTCGCTATCCCTATTGAAAATAAGAGCTTTCCACTATTTAAGTACATCGCGGATGGTGAGAATTTGATACAAACACTCAAAACTAAAGAACAACAAGAAGAAGCGCGAACTAAATTAGCAATACTAATAAAAGACCATACAACAACAAATCGGCAAAGTGCAATAGATCGTGCAATACTAGACGCAGTGGAACAGACACGGAAATTTCTAAGTAAAAACAACAATATTCGTATTTTAACATCTGACAAAGGAAATAAAACGGTAGCAATAGAACTAAATGACTACAATAGTAAAATGAATGACATATTAAATGACCTGACAATGTATAGAATTCAAAGACAAGATCCCACATCAAAATTACAAAACAAAAATAACGGTCTGGTGGATAAACTGTTTAAAATGGAATTAATCTCAAAGATAGATAAAAATAAGTTATCGACCACAACGGCACTACCACCACGGATATATGGATTACCGAAAATCCACAAGGAAGGAACACCATTGAGACCAATATGCTCGGCCACGGGATCACCAGCACACGGGCTATGTAAATATATTGCCGATATTTTGAAAAATGTTACCAGTTCAATATATAACACAAAGAACACACATGAGTTTAAAGAAAAGATAAATAATTCTTATATTTGTGACGATGAAATAATGATATCCTTTGACGTAGTTTCCCTATTTCCTAGTATTCCGACAAATCTAGCACTTGACATTATAAGAAGAAAATGGACAACAATAGAAAAATACACAAAGATACCAAAGCAAATGTTCATAGAAATAGTAAAGTTCTGCATTGAAGAAAATCGGTATTTTAAATATAATGATGATATATATACACAGCTGAAAGGGTTGCCGATGGGATCACCAACCTCCCCAATAATTGCAGATATGGTAATGGAAGAGTTGTTGGAAAATACTATGAACAAATTAGCACGAAAGCCAAGATTATTATTAACTAAATACGTGGACGATCTATTTGCAATAATTAATGAAAACGAGGTACAAAGCACACTTGACGAATTAAATTCGTTTCATAAAAATATCAAATTCACTACAGAACTCGAGGACGACGGAAAACTACCCTATCTGGATTCAATAATAATACGACAAGGAAATCTGCTGAAGTCAGTGTGGTATAAGAAATCTATATCATCAGGTCGAATTTTAAACTATTATTCAAAACACCCAAAAAATATGATTGTAAATACAGCAATGGGCTGTATAAGAAGAATGCTGTTAATAACAGATGACACTTACCACGACGATATAAAAATTGAAATAACGAAAATATTGAAAAACAACGATTTTCCGGATAATATTATAAAAACGCTTATAAAAAGATGTATTTCCAAAAATAGTCAACGTAGAACCGAAACCCCAAAAATATTTAAGTCAGTCACTTATGTACCTAAATTATCAGAGCGCCTATCAAATTCCGACGTATATAACAAAGAGGAGGTAAAAATAGCACACAAGCCTATGAGCACGTTAAAAAATATGTTTAACCTTTATGTGTACACCCGTGGTACCCGGGTAACCAAATGGGTTTATTTTACGTTTTTCAGATATAAAACACTGGAAGACAAACTTTATATTCATAATATGCCTTAAGCTGGGGTTTTTGGATAGAAAACAACAAGAACAAGTAAGGAAAGCTGTCTTCGGCTGTGCCGAAGGCTAAATACCTTTCATGAATAAGCGTCACGATTTTCACTGTTTGATCCCCAGTACAGCCTGTGTGAATTTAACTTTAGCTCATACCGAAATTATCGGAGCTATCGATTATATGGGGACGATGTGTTATATTGGTCCAATCTCATTGATTTTTAACATCGACATTCCACATTCTAAAATAGCAACACTTACGAAATTTCACGATCCTACCGATATAATTACAGAAGTTATCTACCAAAATCCGTTTATCGGAACAATCGATTGTATGGGGGCTATGTGAAATATTTATCCAATCTCGATGATTTTCAACATCGATATTTCACATATAAAAATAGCTATACGTCCAAAATTTCACGTTCCTACGTGTTTAATTACAGGAGTTATAGCCCAAAATCCGTTTATCGGAATAATCGATTGTATGGGAGCTATGTGAAATATTTATCCCATCTCTATGATTTCCAGCATCGATATTTCGCATATAAAAATAACAACACTTATAAAATTTCACGTTCCTACGTGATTAATTACAGAAGTTATAGCCCAAAATCCGTTTATCGGAATAATCGATTGTATGGGAGCTATGTGAAATATTTATCCCATCTCTATGAGTTTCAACATCGATATTTCACATATAAAAATAGCAATACCTACAAAATTTCACGTTCCTACGTGTATAATTACAGAAGTTATAGCCCAAAATCCGATTATCGGAATAATCGGTTGTATGGGAGCTATATGTTATATTGGTCCGATCTTGCTGGTTCCGACAAATGATTCCTATATTGGAAAATGGTGGCCGCATACCAAATTTCAGCCAAATATCTCAAAAACTGAGGGACTAGTTTGCGTTCAAACAGACAGACAGACAGACGGACAGACGGACAGACGGACATGGCTAAATCAACTCATCTCGTCATCCTGATCATTTCGGTATACTTATTGATGGGTCTATCTCTTCTTCTTCTCATATTTACAAACATCGGACCAAAGTTATAATACCATTTCATGTTCATGAAAGGTATAAAAATAATTTTTTTTTTTTCCTTCCTAGCTTTTTTCTACACTTTTGATTTTTCACCGCTAAGTGTACACCCGTGGTACCCTGGTACCTCTCTATATATTATGACAACTTAAAGTAAAATGTGGGTTGTTTTTGTGAAAACTAATTAAAGAATGCTTATTTTAAGTAAGAATATTTAGTAAATATTATGTGTTTATTTATTTATTAAGTTTTAAATACATTTTGATTGTTAATTGGCACAATTGTTACAATTTGAAACGGTTACAGTATGGGCATTGCAAATCGATTACTCGACTAGTCGATTAGTCCAACTTTTGTGCTGTTTGAAAATCGAATAGCAGATATTCGATTTCAGCTAGGCGACTAGCTGTCAATAATCGCATACTAACGATTAAATCGGGTTCCCAGTTTTTACCCGGGTTAGGTTAGGTTAGGTTCAAGTGGCCTTTGTGATACCACCAACACTAGGAAAGTGAGTTCCGGGATCCTGCCATATGGAAAATCCCAATATTATCGGAATTCTCCACAAGCAGAATCCCGGGACTGACGTTCCTATACCGACACCGTTACTCCTCCTCGAACCATTTAGATGACTTGATGAAGGCCATCAGGTCCTTTATGTCCAGCTCCGTGACCTGGCGTAGGCTAACCAGGAAGGGAACTTCCAAACGCGCATTCTCGCGCCACTTAAAGCCGGGCAGTTGCAGATGAGGTGCTCCACCGTTTCCTCCTCCTCATCATCCTTACAACTCCTACAGCATCGTCGGTAGGGCACACCTAGTCTTTCTGCGTGCCTACCAATGAGGCAGTGCCCAGTTAATACGCCTATTAATATGGAGATTTCTCTTCTCCTTAGGGCATAAATTTGCCTTGATCTTTTATGATCCCATTTCGGCCAGGTTTCTTTGGATATCCGGCATCCTGGAGATTGCAGCCATCTTTCGTTGGCTTGGTGGAGTGTGTACTCCATCAGCATAAGCTTGCATGTGGCAAACGGCATACCTAAGCGCTCTTTATCCCGAAGAACCTGCTTGGTCGTGCTCTGCCTCGCAAGTTCGTCTGCCCTACAATTTCCCTCAATGTCCCTATGCCCCGGGACCCATGTGAGGTTCACGCGATTCTGTTGGGCCATCTCTTGTAGAGATCGACGACAGCTGAGCGTCAGTTCAGAGGTGAATGAGTAAGAGCCAAGGGATTTGATGGCCGCCTGGCTGTCTCTGAATATAAAAATGTCCTGTCTGATAGTGTGTTGGCCTATTCATTCCATGATTGCTGAAACTTCAGCCTGGAAGACACTGCAGTAATCAGGTAGTCTGGAGGAGAGCTCAAGGTTCAGATCCTTTGAATAAACCCCTACTCCAACTCTGCCGTCTAACTTCGAGCTATCAGTATAAATGGAAGTGCCGCCATGAGTGGCGCGACTCCGATCCGTGCTCTCCTATTCTTCCCTGCTGGGAATGTTGATTTTAAAACCGCTATCTCCGACTGTTGTGGTCGCACAACAATCTGTGCTCAGCGGAAGAAAGCTATAGAATCCCAAAATACTGGCGTGTCCAGTAGTACTTGCGCCCCAGCCGGACGTTTCCCTTAGACGCAGAGCCAATGCTGCTGCTTACCGGTGCCCTTCCAGATCGAGTGGCACAATGCCAAGGATGGCCTGGAGTGCTTCATTGGGCGTTGTTCATAACGCACGCTTATACACTATATATGTTGTTTAATTCAAGTCGATATGTACCGAGGTACCCGGGTACCACGGGTGTACACTAGTGTAAGTTTTTTTCTGTGAACACACAACGGTTAATCAAACCAAGTCAAAAATATCTAAAATGGAAAAAAGTAACCTCATTTATGAAATCCCGTGTAACGGAAATGACCAAGAAAAATGTAGCAAATTATATGTTGGAACAACCAAATCAAAGTTAAAGACTCGAATAGCACAGCACAAATCCGATTTTAAATATTGTAACGAAACAAATATAAATAATCAAAAGACTGCACTTATGACCCACTGTGCGACTAGTAAACACCGCCCTAATTTTGAAGACACAAAAATACTGCAACAAGAACAACAATATGCTAAGAGATTTACATTGGAAATGTTACACATACTAAATACACCAACTAGCAAACGAATTAACGCGAAGACAGACGTCGCGAACTCAGCGCTCTCATATCGGTTTTTAATAAATAGCAAAAATAGTTGATAACTCCACGTAGCACAGGGAAGACGTGTGAAAAATGTATGTAATTAATGTTAAGTAATTTTGTTGATGTAAATTGTTGTTTATTTATTTTTGTGTTCTATGTTTTTGTTTATAGTTCACCCTGATGAAGGTTATCGTGTATAACCGAAATATATTGGTATCAAATTTAAAAAAAAGGTATCAAATTTAAAACATCTGTGTTTTAATTTAATAACATCGGACCTCGAGCCAGCAAAACAAAAGTTTAATAATTATTGTCTTTTACGAACTTATTTCGCTCCAGTATGCTAAGTTGCTTGAATTTGACGCAATTCATCATCGAGTGATTCGAATTGCACAACTTGCAGGAAACTTGCCGGGCTTGCTCGCTAAGATAGAGTGAGATTTACTTTTAAAGTTGTTCGTCTGATTATGTGGGGTCGACGATCGAGGGGTGAATCTCGAGTTTGAGTTTCGGGGTTTACTGGGCCTATAAGTACCTAGGCGTTCTACAACTTCGTATCTAGTCGTGAGGAATTTATCTAACTCCGACCAGAGGGGTAATTCTTTTCTAGATTCTAGAGATTGTTCCCATAGAGCAGCGTTTCTTTGGGGAGCTTAGAGGAGCATAAATAAACAAGGATGGGGTTTCAATTACTAGTGGTTACGTCGTTGGAATTTAGGGTCGAGATGCAGTTATTTATTGTAGTCTGAACTTCCTCAATTCTTTCCCCACTTTCATAGTATATAGGTTGAAGGTTAAAGAGGGTTTTAAGTTGATTGTCCACGAGAATTCTACGGTTCTCGTATCTGGACTTAAGGGCCCCTCAGGCGAGTTCAAAATTTTGGTCATTAAGAGGGTATTTTTGAATAATGAGATGCGCCTTTCCACGGGTTTTTTGCCTCAAGTGTTATTATTTTTGAACTTGAGAGAATCTGGGGTGGTTTATGTACACTGCCGTGAACATATCTCTAAAGGATGGCCACGTATCGTATCCACCGTGGAACACTTCTGTGTCACATGCGGGGACTTTGAGGTAGCGTTTGGAGATCGCCGGTGCTGCTACTGCCGTTTGTTGACTTTGTACCATTCGTTCATTCGGGCCCCTGTGAGCATGTTGTCCTCCATCGCCTTGTCATATCTTTCGGTCAGGGTTGTGAGGGACCGTTCATCCGTGAGATTCAGGTGAGCTGCTTCGTATGCCAGTTCTACTGCTGCTATATGCCTGTTGAGTTCCTCTAAGTACGTCTGCAGACTGGGTCTTGTGTGGGTTCTCTCATCGATGTTCCACCATTTTTCGCAGAATTTTTCGAGCTTTGTTAACTCGAACAGGGATTTCTTCAAAATCTGCGCCAATTCTTCCTCTTCCGCTTGAGCTTTCGACCGTGTTCTAGGTCCTTATTGGGTGGTTGAAGATTTATATTTTTTCAACTTTATCTTCAACTGTTTTTCTTGGGATATTTTACAGAAAGGAGAGAGAGAGAGAGAGAAAAAATATGTGTCTTAGGAGTACACAGGAATATTTGGTAAATGTGTACACAGAAATATTTTTGAAGAAGTGTATAAAAGGTACATAAAAATATTTAGTAAATGTGTATAAGGAGTACACAACTATTTTTGGAAAAGTGTATAAGAAGTACACAAATATTTAATGGGAATGTGTATAAAGGAGTACACAAGAGATAATAAATTTTTAGAAATATTTAACTACTTGGGTTTTTATTTATTTTAATTTAAGAAAAATAATTTTCTTCTGTTTTAATGTGTTTTTTCCCACTGAGACCGTTTTTATGAGTTTCGGCCCACTGTGTCTTTTGTTCGCACTGTACTTATTGGAGTGTATATATATAAATATGCACTTGTCTCAGCGCTTCTGAGTCAAGTGTCTTTGTATGTGTGAGAGTACACACCTTTTTTGAGCTAAGAAATGAAAGTAGAGGAAACAACTCGTCCCCTTGGTATAACAATAGCCTATGTGCTCATAGGCTATTATTTTTTTATTGAATTTTTGGATTCTCCATCGTCGATTTTATATGTGGTAAAAATTTTGTCAAATTCTAGTTCCACAAAGTGGGTCAAAACGTCAGTCAAAGAAATATAGTATAAATTTATATTAAATTATTTTCCTCAAAAATCATGTAAACGCATATACGCTATTTTTACATAAAATAATTTTCTGTTTATTCAATAGAATAATAATGTACACTCACATACTCTATTTTATCTTTTAGGAAAAAAATCAATTTTGTCATGATACAAACACCTAAAATGACTTATAATGATATACGTTGTTGTTCAACAAATATTTTCAATTTGTTCATTTGTATGAATCTTATAGGCCGTTATATTCTCAGAACAATTAACATGTGCTTTAAAATTACAAAAAACAAAAGTAGCCTATGCAATGCTTACGTTGTTTTATCATGTACATATGTAAATGCAATAGAAATAATTTTTGCAATTTAGGATTTCAGTTCGTTGTTGAAATTCGCTCGTTCATAATCATTTAGTCGTTTATTCGTTCCCAATCATTCATTAAATCATGGATTTGTCAAGCTCTGGTGAGTATCTGTTATCTTAAATTCCAGGAAAGAAAATTAGGTATATTAATTGTCAACAGAATTTGCGACGGAATCTACAGGAGCCCTATGTGTGAAACTTGCTCCAAACTCAGTTGGATTATCTGTGGAACCAGTGGATTCAAATATATCGGAAAATGACGAAGAGGATGGAGAAGATTTTTCAGCAGGATCGTCAGTTTTTTATATTCCAGAAACGGATGAAGAGGAGGATAATCTCGAGGGGAAAATTAAAAAAGCTTCGGTAAAGCAACATGAAGTGCTCTGCGAAATCGCGGAAGAAAGCAATGATGAAAATGTAGAATTGACAGTAACACGAAAAAGAAAGGTGAGTTAATTAAAAGGTAATTTAAGAAGATGTCTCCTACAATTATGGTTTTGTTGTATTCAATAGCGTAACAGCCAGCTTTGGATGCAGAACAAAAGAAAGAGTGACAGGAGTCAAGGAAAGGCTTATGTTACAAAGAGTGGTCAAGTAATTAAGGAACGTTTACCGAAGCCCGCTGATTGCAGCTGTCATCACAAATGTCCAGAACACTTCTCTGAAGAAGATCGTAAGAAAATCAATGCAGACTATTGGAGTTTGGGCGATTACTGCAAGCAACGTATATTTCTTAGTAATAACATAAAAGTGGAGAAGTGCAAGAGGACATTAACGAGAGAATCACGGCGGTCGAACACTCTAAAATACTTTCTAAATGACAAACAGGTCTTTAAAAAGTTCTTTTTAAATACTTTACACGTGTCAGACTGCGCGATATCTGTATTAGCCAAAAAAAAGAATCAAAGAGAATTTGTTGACATGAGGGGTAAACACGGAATGCAAAGAAAAGTAGACGCGGAGATAGCAACTCTTATTAAAGAGCACATAGAGTCATTTCCAGCAGTAGAAAGCCACTATACACGAGCAAAGTCCCAACGCCTTTATCTGAGCTCAGACCTAACAATTACAAAAATGTATAACTTATTTAAAAAACGCCACACAGACCTCTCAGTTAAAGAACATATGTATCGCCACATATTTTGTAATAATTACAATTATTCATTTCATCATCCAAAAAAGGACACATGCGAAATGTTCAAAAATACAGAGGACAAGGCTTCAATACAGAAATCCTATGATGAACACTTAGCAAATAAAGCCCAGGCAAGATTCAACAAAGATGCTGACAAGGAGTTATCTAAAAATAACAGCAATATAAAAGTATTTACTTTTGACTTACAATCAGTGCTATTGACACCATGTAGCAATGTAAGCACCTTGTATTACAGTCGAAAGTTCGCCACATACAACAATACATTTTACGATTTAGCTAGTGGAGATGGATATTGTTTCCTGTGGGATGAAAACCATGGTCACCGTGGGTCAGAGGAAATTGGAACCACTTTATTAAAAATGCTGAACAATTTACCCGAATCAGTAACGGATGTTATTCTGTATTCAGACTGCTGCGGAGGACAGAATAGAAACAGATTAATTGCCACATTATTGCTTCATATGAATCATTCATTGCATTTTAATTCAATAACGATTAAATATCTTCAAAGTGGACACACACAAATGGAAGCAGATTCCATGCATTCGGCTATAGAACGAGCTAAGAGAAATATTTGTGTATATTCACCAGAAGAATGGCCAACTATACTTAGACTGGCAAGACGAAAAAATCCGTACGCTGTAGAAAGGCTTAACTATAGTGATATTATTGATCTCAAAACGGCGTTCTCAAAATTGAACCATAATTTGAAGAAAAATGTCAACAATGAATCGGTAAATTGGCTTAAAATCAAGGTTCTCCAAGTAATAAAAAGTGAAAAGAGACAATTGTTATACAAAGAACAATGGAACGAAGACTTCAAAGTGATTGATATAGATGGCTCGAGAATGAAAAAGAAAGCAGTCACAAGTTTTACATTAACTCACAAATATAAAAAAGAACTACCAATTTCTGACACAAAATTGAAGGATCTCAAAGATTTATGCAAAAAAAATGTAATTCCCCAAGGCTCACAGACATTTTTTTTGAATTTACAAGGAGGGAATAATCGCGATTGTTTAGATGAACCAGACAGATTCGAAGAAGAGGACGAAGAAGACAATAAATAAAGACCATGCTAATAATTTACGATCTGACTGTAATAAAAACATAATTTTATAGTAATAAAAATTCATATTAAATTTACTTATTATTCTGGTGTATTTCTTGAATAAAATAGTGTATACCATACAAAATAAAATAACGTATCAGAAACTTGATAGAAAATATTAAAAAATAAAATAGCCTATCTGATGTATCTGCAGTTTACACCTCTTTTCGGTTCATTAAAAGGATGATTGTAATAATAACAAGTAAGGAAAGCTGTCTTCGGCTGTGCCGAAGGCTATATCCCTTTCATGAATAAGCGTCACGATTTTCACTGTTCGATCCCCAGTACAGCCTGTTTCAATTTAACTATATTTACTATACACATTACACATCTTTGTTATAATTTAAAAAAACTTACAAAATAATAGGATCCGAGTTATCGGAACAATCGATTGTATGGAGGCTATATATTATACGTGTTCAATTGTACTGACTTACACTATACACATTACATATGTAGAAAGTACTAAAGGTGAAATATTTTACGTTCCTAACTTTTTAAATGCGGAAGTTTTGGCCAAAAAACCTTATATCGGAACAACCGGTTGTATGGGGCTAAATATATGTTATATTTACCCGATCTTCTTGATTTTCCTCTACACACTACATAAATTGAAAGTACTCAAGTTGCAAAATTTTATGTTCCTAACTTTTTAATTGCAGAAGTTTTGGCCAAAAAAACCTTATATCTGAACAATCGGTTGTATGGGGGCTATATGTTACATTTTCCCGATCTTGTTGATTTGCACTATATACACTACATAAATAGAAAGTACTCGAGTTGCAAAATTTTACGTTCCTAACTTTTAATTGCAGAAGTTTTGGGAAAAAAACCTTATATCTGAACAATCGGTTGTATGGGGGCTATATGTTAAATTTGGCCGATCTTGTTGATTTTCACTGTATACACTACATAAATAGAAAGTACTCGAGATGCAAAATTTTACGTTCCTAACTGTGTAATTGCAGAAGTTTTGGCCAAAAAACCTTATATCTGAACAATCGGTTGTATGGGGGCTATATGTTACATTTGCCCGATCTTGTTGATTTTCACTATATACACTACATAAATAGAAAGTACTCGAGTTGCAAAAATTTACGTTCCTAACTTTTTAATTGCAGAAGTTTTGGCCAAAAAACCTTATATCTGAACAATCGGTTGTATGGGGGCTATATGTTACATTTGCCCGATCTGGTTGATTTTCACTATATACACTACATAAATAGAAAGTACTCGAGTTGCAAAACTTTACGTTTCTAACTTTTTAATTGCGGAAGTTTTGGCCAAAAAACCTTATATCTGAACAATCGGTTGTATGGGGGCTATATGTTATACTGGTCCGATCTTGTCAGTTCCGACAAATGATTCCTATATTACAAAATGGTGGCCACATACAAAATTTCAGCCAGATATCTCAAAAATTGAGGGACTAGTTTGCGTTCAAACAGACAGACGGACAGACGGACAGACGGACATGGCTAAATCAACTCATCTCGTCATCCTGATCATTTCGGTATACTTATTGATGGGTCTATCTCTTCTTCTTCTCATATTTACAAACATCGGACCAAAGTTATAATACCATTTCATGTTCATGAAAGGTATAAAAATTGGTCAGTTAACAAAATAGACTCATTTGTATAGTCTTAAAGAAAAACGTTGAAAATATAATAAATATTTACACACATAACGAGATTTGAGTGAGAGCTACTTTCGACAAAAAGTTTGAAATTCATTTTCTCAAAACATCAAAAAATTTATAGGCTATTTTAATACTAAGGGGACGAACTATTTGGTTAATTTGTCCAATATGGTTTTTGACCCTTCTTACAGTGTATGTATAAGTAAAGTGTTCCGCTTCTTCTTCCGCTCCAATGATGCTGAGTGTAAGAATTAAAATAGGATGTGGGGGTTTTTGACCGTTGTTTTAGTATGTTGAATTTATGTTGGCGGCGTAGAGAGGGGTGCTGTAGATATGTGAGGTTTTGGAGTATATGTATAACGAAAGTAAGTGGTATAGGGTGCACTGGGTTTCTATGTATATATGTATATTAGTGTCTCGCCTTACAGGCAAAAAAAAAAAGTCGACCGTACCTCCCCTCATTTGAAGTGTTTTTGAAAAAAATTTAAAAATTTTTTTTTTCTGGCAACCCTAGATGTCGCCCAATTGCATTTTTCTTCATATCTTCGGCATTTATTGTCGGATTTTAAAGTTTGATACACCAATTTTTTTGTCTCAGGGAGTGGGCTTTTCCTAAAAAAAAGCTCATCCGTTTCCTTGTGGTACTTACCCACCATATCTCACTTTATACCACCCTAATGTAACAACCTAATGTCAGTTTATTGAAGACCGTAAAAAATCGTAAATCTTTTGGGAAGAATGTATTTCGGTTCAATCAATGGAAACAGAAATATAACACTATTTATTTTTAGTCTAAACCCATACGGGACAACCCATATGAAAACGTCTAATTCAAAAAGCTGGCTAGTCTCGGATTTCACTCAAACTTTGAGGGACACTTCTTTAGGGTCCTAAAGGAACCGTTTCAAAAGCCAGAACCGGTTCCAAACGGCTTTTCAGTTTTTATAGTCTCACTTATTTTAGTGGGACACATTTTTTTCTTGGAAGATTGTTGAGCAAGGTTACAAAAGACACGTTTTGAACTCAGTATCAAAATTCTGAAAAAAGAAATTTGACTTTAGTTGAATGAAGCCGTCAAAAAAAAAAACCAGATCCAAAGAAAAGAATGTTTAGTGGCGTTTCTCAGAAAGCACCACTCATATTAATGTTTTTGAGGATTTATTTCACTTAGTTTCCATTCTGATATGGTTTTAATAGAAAAAATAGTTTATCATCAGATTTTTTCCATACATATCGTGAATAATTTTTATTATTTTGAAGAAAATCCATTATTGCCGCGGGAAAAAGTTATGAAAATTCAGAAAAATTTTGAAGCTACATTCTTGAGCTTTTTAGTAGTAAAATTTTTTTTTTTAAATTTTTTATTTGGAAACCGAAACCGGAACGAAACCGTAACCGAAACCGAAATAAATGTTGAAGAACGAAACCGAAACCGAATCACCTTGCAAAACCGAAACCAGAAAGTTATTTTATTTCCTACCTTGGTTTTAAGTAGCCACTCAATATTTGTCAGAAATTAAGAATACATTTCCTAGAAGAAATTAAGCCATCCATCGGCCAAAAAACCCCACTCCTTATGGATAAATTATTATCTCGAAATTTGTCAATTTTCAAAAATCATGGTTTTAAGGCTCGAAAACGGACATGTTTATCAAGTGATAAAAATACCAATTTCTCATGGACTCTAGTCCTGACCTTTGTCTTCAAATACCTCAACATTTGGTTTTGTTATTTTCATACTAAGGGTCTCTGCTGAGGGATCTCCTAAACCAATATATATTTTTTTTTGTTGCTTTTTAGGTAGACTGTACCTTTCTTCTTATTTCTGTTTTTGCCTTTTTCTTTTTGGCTTTTATAGGTAAGTACCGTATTTCTGTCAAATCTTTTATATTTTTAAATATTTTTTTGTTTAATAAAATATACAAATGAGGGGTTTTTTTGGGTCTTCAAAATATTCGTTAATTTTTATTCAGAGCTATTAATTTTTTCTGTGTTTTTTCTCTCTTTTTAGGTTATTTTTTACTTTTATTATATAATATTTTTCTGCTAGATTTCAGAAAATATTTTTTAAATAGAGAAGTGCAAAAATTTTTTTCCTTCTGCTTTCTTTTTAGTTTTTTTTTCTCAAAAATTATTCTTCAAACTTTTTAATAATAAACTTTTTCGTTTCAGGTTTTAAAAATTTTTTTCACCTTTTGTTTTAACCTCTTTTTTTCTTTTCCAGGTCACCAAATTTTAATCTTACTTTCTTAGTTTTTTTTTTTTTGTTTTAATTTTAATAATTCACTTTAATTTTAGTTTTCATTGTTTCTTTAAGAATTTTTAAAATATTTTTATTAGGTCGCTTTCGTCGTTTTTGTGCCCGGATTTTTGCATTCGATTTTGAACCAACTTCCTGTTGTGCTAGGATCTTGAAATTTTCACTACAGTTCAGGTCGCGATGACAATGCAATATTATGAAAAAAAAATCCGATAGATGCCGCGTGGGTCGCTATATTTTCAAAAATCGCATTTATGGCCCGATTTGGCTGAAACTCGGAACAAGTATTACTACTATGAAAAGAAATATTTTCCTAAAAAAAAATTCCGCTAGGTGGAGCTGAGATCGGGGTAATAAAAGCTGAAAATCATAATTATGGACCGATTTAGCTGATATTTAGCGTGTGTATTACTTAATCAATTTCCAAATGTTCAAAAGAAAATTGGACCCGCTAGGTGGCGCGTGAGTCGTTCTATTTAAGAAATGCGAAGTTCTGTTTTCGGTGTCGATTAATTTGTTTTTCAACGAACTTCCCGTTGAGGTAGAATCTTGAAATTTTCATCGTCGTTTAGTTTTCTGGCCCCACGCAGTATAAGAAAAAAATAATTCCGATAGGTGGCGCACGGATAGTGATATTTGAAAAGTTGCATTTCCAGAGATTTTGCTTTGGATTTTGAACTAACTTCCCATTGAGCTGGGGTTTTGAAATTTTCACCATCGTTCAGGTTTCGCTGACAATGCATTATACAAAAAAAAATCCAAAATATTGCTTTAATTGCAAAAGTCCCATTTATCGGCCTATCTTCCTTATTGCTATCGGAATATTTCGTACATATGCTATAATGCGCATGCTATAATGTGTTTTCAGCGCCATAAACAGCATCGAAATTTCGAATATTTCATCTGCATACATTTAGGCGCAGCCACTGTTGCGCAAACTCAGGTTTTACATTTGTCAAGTATTGCTTTCAACTCTGCTGGCGTTCTCTTTTGTGTTTTCTATTCGTGTCTACACTTGTCAATTTTTCTTGAAAGCAATTATGAAACAAAATATGGGGTACAAGGAGGAGTGAAAGAGATAGCAAGAAAAACTTGAAACGAGTTGACGGTACGCTTTCAAGTGTACTCTTCCCCTCGCTTCTCACCTTCGCCTATGTCGCGGCAGAATTGAAATCAAGACTTGAATAATGTAAAAGGGGTAAAAGGAAAGATAATGTGCTTTATAAGGCTTAAAAAAGAATAATTTTATTCATGTAACCATAGGCACACCGCGTAATTCGTGTAAACGTAGAAAATTACCGAAGGCGTAAATGAACTGTCAAAATTTTTATGGAACGAAGTTTACACAGATTCGGTAAACTTCCACGAGGAGTTTAGTGTGTAAACACCTCCAAAAATTACCCAATTCGATTACGCTGTTCGACATGCAGTTTTTCAAAGCAGTCAATGCACACTAGGGATTTGATGGCCGCCTGGCTGTCTCTGAATATAAAAATGTCCTGTCTGATAGTGTGTTGGCCTATTCATTCCATGATTGCTGAAACTTCAGCCTGGAAGACACTGCAGTAATCAGGTAGTCTAGAGGAGAGCTCAAGGTTCAGATCCTTTGAATAAACCCCTACTCCAACTCTGCCGTCTAACTTCGAGCTATCAGTATAAATGGAAGTGCCGCCATGAGTGGCGCGACTCCGATCCGTGCTCTCCTATTCTTCCCTGCTGGGAATGTTGATTTTAAAACCGCTATCTCCGACTGTTGTGGTCGCACAACAATCTGTGCTCAGCGGAAGAAAGCTATAGAATCCCAAAATACTGGCGTGTCCAGTAGTACTTGCGCCCCAGCCGGACGTTTCCCTTAGACGCAGAGCCAATGCTGCTGCTACCCGGTGCCCTTCCAGATCGAGTGGCACAATGCCAAGAATGGCCTGGAGTGCTTCATTGGGCGTTGTTCATAACGCACGCTTATACACTATATATGTTGTTTAATTCAAGTCGATATGTACCGAGGTACCCGGGTACCACGGGTGTACACTAGTGTAAGTTTTTTTCTGTGAACACACAACGGTTAATCAAACCAAGTCAAAAATATCTAAAATGGAAAAAAGTAACCTCATTTATGAAATCCCGTGTAACGGAAATGACCAAGAAAAATGTAGCAAATTATATGTTGGAACAACCAAATCAAAGTTAAAGACTCGAATAGCACAGCACAAATCCGATTTTAAATATTGTAACGAAACAAATATAAATAATCAAAAGACTGCACTTATGACCCACTGTGCGACTAGTAAACACCGCCCTAATTTTGAAGACACAAAAATACTGCAACAAGAACAACAATATGCTAAGAGATTTACATTGGAAATGTTACACATACTAAATACACCAACTAGCAAACGAATTAACGCGAAGACAGACGTCGCGAACTCAGCGCTCTCATATCGGTTTTTAATAAATAGCAAAAATAGTTGATAACTCCACGTAGCACAGGGAAGACGTGTGAAAAATGTATGTAATTAATGTTAAGTAATTTTGTTGATGTAAATTGTTGTTTATTTATTTTTGTGTTCTATGTTTTTGTTTATAGTTCACCCTGATGAAGGTTATCGTGTATAACCGAAATATATTGGTATCAAATTTAAAAAAAAGGTATCAAATTTAAAACATCTGTGTTTTAATTTAATAACATCGGACCTCGAGCCAGCAAAACAAAAGTTTAATAATTATTGTCTTTTACGAACTTATTTCGCTCCAGTATGCTAAGTTGCTTGAATTTGACGCAATTCATCATCGAGTGATTCGAATTGCACAACTTGCAGGAAACTTGCCGGGCTTGCTCGCTAAGATAGAGTGAGATTTACTTTTAAAGTTGTTCGTCTGATTATGTGGGGTCGACGATCGAGGGGTGAATCTCGAGTTTGAGTTTCGGGGTTTACTGGGCCTATAAGTACCTAGGCGTTCTACAACTTCGTATCTAGTCGTGAGGAATTTATCTAACTCCGACCAGAGGGGTAATTCTTTTCTAGATTCTAGAGATTGTTCCCATAGAGCAGCGTTTCTTTGGGGAGCTTAGAGGAGCATAAATAAACAAGGATGGGGTTTCAATTACTAGTGGTTACGTCGTTGGAATTTAGAGATGCAGTTATTTATTGTAGTCTGAACTTCCTGAATTCTTTCCCCACTTTCATAGTATATAGGTTGAAGGTTAAAGAGGGTTTTAAGTTGATTGTCCACGAGAATTCTACGGTTCTCGTATCTGGACTTAAGGGCCCCTCAGGCGAGTTCAAAATTTTGGTCATTAAGAGGGTATTTTTGAATAATGAGATGCGCCTTTCCACGGGTTTTTTGCCTCAAGTGTTATTATTTTTGAACTTGAGAGAATCTGGGGTGGTTTATGTACACTGCCGTGAACATATCTCTAAAGGATGGCCACGTATCGTATCCACCGTGGAACACTTCTGTGTCACATGCGGGGACTTTGAGGTAGGGTTTGGAGATCGCCGGTGCTGCTACTGCCGTTTGTTGACTTTGTACCATTCGTTCATTCGGGCCCCAGTGAGCATGTTGTCCTCCATCGCCTTGTCATATCTTTCGGTCAGGGTTGTGAGGGACCGTTCATCCGTGAGATTCAGGTGAGCTGCTTCGTATGCCAGTTCTACTGCTGCTATATGCCTGTTGAGTTCCTCTAAGTACGTCTGCAGACTGGGTCTTGTGTGGGTTCTCTCATCGATGTTCCACCATTTTTCGCAGAATTTTTCGAGCTTTGTTAACTCGAACAGGGATTTCTTCAAAATCTGCGCCAATTCTTCCTCTTCCGCTTGAGCTTTCGACCGTGTTCTAGGTCCTTATTGGGTGGTTGAAGATTTATATTTTTTCAACTTTATCTTCAACCGTTTTTCTTGGGATATTTTACAGAAAGGAGAGAGAGAGAGAGAGAAAAAATATGTGTCTTAGGAGTACACAGGAATATTTGGTAAATGTGTCACTCCCCCCCTGTCTAAAGCGTTGGACCGCCAATTATCTCAGTGGTCGTCGGTCGTCTGTTGTATTTAGAAACAAAAAATCTAAAGCCAGGAAGATAAATCAAGGTGTACCACAGGGTGGTGTCCTCTCCCCGTTATTGTTTAACTTCTATATTTCGAAGCTTCCTCCTGCACCAGAAGAAGTTACGATTGTTTCTTACGCAGACGATTGCACGATATTGGCAACTGGTACTTCCGTTGATGAGCTGTGCTCCAAAATAAATGGTTATCTCCCCTCTCTAGTCGAGTTCTTCACTGCCCGAACCTTGACATTGTCGCCAACAAAGTCTTCGGCGACCTTATTCACGACGTGGACGGCGCAGGTTGGCATGGAATTAGAAATCTATGTAGGTGATCATAAAATAACTACTGTCGCTCACCCAAAAATTTTAGGAGTGACTTTTGATACCATGCACACTTTCGCTGCCCATTCAGCCGCAATTGTCTCAAAATTACAGAGCCGCAACAAAATCCTCAAGTCACTAGCCGGCAGTACTTGGGGTAATGACAAAGAAACGTTGTTGGTAACGTACAAGGCAATTGGTCGGCCGATCCTGAACTATGCGTCGCCGATATGGTCGCCGGGGCTTGCAGACGTTCACTGGAATCAGCTTCAGGCCTGTCAAAACACCGCGCTCAGAACCGCTACGGGGTGCGTCCTTATGTCACCTATATCTCATATACATAATGAGGTGGAAATGCTTCCAGTTAGGGAGCATAATGAAATGCTAAACAAGCAGTACCTACTGAACTGCTGTAAACCACAGCATCCCGGTAGACAACTGCTTGAACTCATTCCGCCTCCTAGGACCATAAGGTCGCATCTACGTAAACATTTTGATGAGATCCGTCACTATATAACAACGCCGTTTGATCTACAGGTACACAAACAGGCTTTGGGGCATATCCATACAACGTCTGTTGGCCATTACTCTGCGCTCTGTCCGCTAAACAATGTCTTACATGCCGCAACTCCTGGCATTTCTGAAGAGGAGCGTCATCTTCCTCGAGAGACAAGGGTCACTCTGGCTCAATTACGCTCTGGATATTGTAGTAGGTTAAACTCCTACATATCTAGACTGAACCCTGATGTGCCGAATGTATGTCCGGCATGCGGCTCATCCCCCCACAATACCAATCACTTATTTTCTTGCTCATTTGAGCCCACTCTTCTAACACCCATCTCTCTTTGGTCCAATCCTATTGAAACTGCTAGTTTCCTTGGACTCCCGTTAGAAGATATTGATGACAATTAGGTTAAGGAAAAATACGCGTTGGGCAGGACTACACATCGTTACAACAACAACAACAACAGGTACATAAAAATATTTAGTAAATGTGTATAAGGAGTACACAACTTGGAAAAGTGTATAAGAAGTACACAAATATTTAATGGGAATGTGTATAAAGGAGTACACAAGAGATAATAAATTTTTAGAAATATTTAACTACTTGGGTTTTTATTTATTTTAATTTAAGAAAAATAATTTTCTTCTGTTTTAATGTGTTTTTTCCCACTGAGACCGTTTTTATGAGTTTCGGCCCACTGTGTCTTTTGTTCGCACTGTACTTATTGGAGTGTATATATATAAATATGCACTTGTCTCAGCGCTTCTGAGTCAAGTGTCTTTGTATGTGTGAGAGTACACACCTTTTTTGAGCTAAGAAATGAAAGTAGAGGAAACAACTCGTCCCCTTAGTATAACAATAGCCTATGTGCTCATAGGCTATTATTTTTTTATTGAATTTTTGGATTCTCCATCGTCGATTTTATATGTGGTAAAAATTTTGTCAAATTCTAGTTCCAAATTCTAGTACCCTCGTGAAGGGTGGATACCTTGCCGCGGTACGAGGGCTTAAGTCGATAGCCACAGGGCTACGCTGCCCTTGTGATCATAGCTCCGTACGGCACTTCATCACGAGAGCAGCCTAGCCTCTTTGGCGCGACGACAAAGATCTTCGCCCTCCCAATCCAGGGTGTTATGCGAAACCGTGCCCATTGGACGTTTGCAGCCGGGAGGCAAATCGTGGCTGTATTTGAACGGAGCCTCTCTGACACCGGGTCGCCTCAGAGAGTAAGCATGGCCTTACCGCGGTACGGGGCTCTGCCGCGGCGGACGACACATTTTCCCCTACTCTTCCCTTGACCCTAAGCTGGCCTTGTCCGGCGATGGGTCGTACGAACAAGATGAACTCGAATAACCTGAATAAAAACGAAAAATCTAAAAAACAAACAACGCCAAATTTCACTCCTCAGCAAAGGAGAGCTATGGAGGAGCAGGCGAGGAAGCAACAACAACGCCGGAGGACAACCTCCGTTCCACAATCAAGGGGGGGATCGACAGCGATGGCAACTACGAGTCGGTCAACCAACCCTCTATCGAATAAGATTGACTTGATGGGAGCTAGCACCAGTGCGGTTGCCAACGCAGCTAAGCGGACAACGGCGGATGCTAAACTCCCATCAACCGCTGATATGAAAACCAGTATCTTTACGTCTGTGGCAGCGGTCTCACGACCTGGCCTCGGAGTTTCGAAGGAGAAGGAAGCTGCAACTGAGATGTCGGCAAGGAGAGCGACCGCGATGGCAACTACGGGTCCGCACTCCAGGGAGACATCTCCCCGCCGCTTCACATACCACGAGAAAAGATTGGCTGCAAAGATCCTGAAGAGGTATGAAGGGGTACCGCAGGAATCACTGTCGCCGAATTCCAGTAAATCTGTAGAGCTAGCGAAAGCTGTGATACCGGATTTCCAAAATTCTTACATGCCAAAGAGGTTAAAAGTTAACCCTTTCAAGCGCCAGAGATCGGATCTGGAGTTTATTCCCCCTCCCAAGCGGCATCAGAATACCTCTGGAGCGGGCAAACTAAGCTTTGCTGAGGTAACCAAGGACAGGATCCTTATAGGCGTCCTTGACCGAGGCAATGACCGTCTGGCCATCCCCAAGGACCGGTGGCGTTACGTGCGAAATGAACTCGGCAACATTCTTCTCAACGTTGCTCCAAAGTTTCCGGGTAGTTCGGCACGAGTAACGGATGCGGGTTGGCACCAGGGTCAAATTAAATTACTCGCATGCGAGGATGCAAAAACCGTAGCACTGTACAAGGCAGCAGCTGCTAAACTGGGTGAAGTCTACCAGGGCGCAAAGATAGAGGTCGTCGACTGGAAGGACATTCCAGCTCGTCCAAGGGCAAGGGCGTGGATTCCGGCCATCCCTGACGAACCCGAGAGAATACTCGGGATGCTACGGCTAATGAATCCGTCCCTCCCAACGCATGACTGGAGTGTCAATCTGGTCGGGGAGGCGGTAGGGCCCGACAGACAGGTGGTGTTCACCATGAATAAAGAGTCAATCGAGCCCCTCAAAAGGTGCAATGGCCTAGTACACTACAGCGTAGGCCAGATCGTTATCCACGTATATCGTGGTGATGCTCAGCGCGCTGCCTTCTCGGCTGCTCCGGGGGAACCGGAAAACTTATTACCAGAAGAGGAAGCGGAGGATTCCGATGCGGAAAGCATGTTATCCGCCACGTCCCTTGGCGATAGTGCTGTGAACAACTCGGAGATGGAGGACAGCCTACAGGACGAGGAAGTCCTCGACGTCACGGGGGTAGCAGCCAACGCTGAGCGACTAACATCTAACGCTACAGGCAGCAGGACTCCTGCAACGCCACATCGGGCAGTTAATCGGAACAACTCGTCGTTGATAGGCAACCTCCGGGATGGAGCAAACCTCGACGATATGGGGACGGCAGGGAAGTCTGTGCGCTCTCATGTTGGTGGTGCTTCAGATTAATTTGCACAAATCTAAAGTGGCTTCGGCTGCTTTAAGTAGTCGTCTTTCTAAAGGCGACGTGGATGTGGTCCTCATCCAAGAACCCTGGGTCAATAGCTCGAGAATCTGCGGATTGGGGACTAAGGGCTTCAAGCTCATTCGAGCCAGCGAGGAGAGCAAAGTCAGAACGTGTATTTTGGTCAAGTCTGAGTTGAACTCCTTTCTCCTACCTAACTACACCAATGGTGATATTACCGCTATCAGTCTAACGGTCGACAGCACCCGCCTGACGGTGGCGTCGGTCTATATGCCCTACGACGCCGAAGAACCCCCACCACAAACGGAGGTGAAAGACCTGGTGTCAAATTTCTGCACAGGTAATCTTATTATTGGAGCGGACGCTAATGCTCACCATGTCCAATGGGGGAGCTCCGATATCAATGCCAGGGGCGAGTCTCTGTTTGATTACCTCTTAACAACTAACCTGGTAATTTGCAACGTGGGTAATGAGCCTACTTTTATCACTAAGACCCGCAGGGAGGTCATAGACCTCACTATCTGTAGTGAAGGCGCTTATGAGTGGGTTAGAAAATGGCGGGTTCTGGAAGAACATTCATTCTCCGACCACCGTTACATAGAAATGGTTCTAGACTTTATTGTAGAACAACCTATTATGAAGCGCAATCCACGTAACACTAATTGGCAGTTACACAATGAAATATTAGACAGAGACCTGCCAGTACTGCCCTCACAGGCCCCCTCATCAGTAGAGGAGCTGTAGGATCTTGTTACTACATTTACATCGGCGCTCTCAAATGCTCTAGGACAGGCTTGGTCAGTGCCAAAACCACGCGGTAAACACAGGCCACATTGGTGGTCCTACGATTTGGACTCGCTCCGCAAATCATGCCGGAAACAATTTAACAAGGCCAAGACCCTCGGCTCTGAGCCTCACTGGCACGAATATAAAGCTAAACTAAGGGCCTATAAAAAAGCTCTGAGACAGGCGAAGAGGACCTCGTGGAGAAATTTCTGCACTGGCGTCGAAAAGGTCGACGATACAGCGAGACTTAGACGAGTTCTCTCGAAAAGTCAAACAGCCATCAGCTATTTGCGAAAACCTGACGGATCCTGGACCAGCACGGAAGAGGAAACCCTTGAGCTGCTCTTGAATACACATTTTCCGGGGAATCTGCATGACGCACCACTAGCATCTGCAACAAACCTGGCAGTAAATATACTCATCACTGAGGAAAGGGTAAGGTGGGCAGTTAAGAGCTTTGAACCGTATAAGGCTGCCGGGCCGGACGGGATTATCCCCGCGCAACTTATAAACACGTTGGAGACATCAGCTAAATGGCTGGTATTTCTCTTCACAGCCTGCCTGGCTCTCAACCACATTCCGGGCTCCTGGAGAAGCGCCACGGTAGTGTTTATCCCTAAGGCTGGGAAGGCATCCCACTACGAGCCAAAAGATTACAGACCGATCAGTCTCTCGTCCTTTGTACTCAAAACCTTTGAGAGGATACTAAGCGACTACCTCTTAACAACTATTGATAGCAACCTTATCTCTAGCTATCAGCATGCATACACCAAGGGTAAATCAACAGAAACCGCTCTGCACAGCCTAGTGTCTGTCATTGAGAAATCGCTGTGTGAAAAGGACTACTGTCTCGTGGCCCTCCTAGACATTGAGGGGGCTTTCAACAATATAAGCCCGGAGGCTATCAACTCCGCTCTAACTAATCTGGGCGTAGATAGACCTCTAACTGATTTAATTGACCAACTTTTAAGGGGAAGGAAAATAGCTTCTTCACTTGGTACGGTTGAGTTATCACGTTATGTCACAAGGGGAACACCCCAGGGTGGTGTTCTTTCCCCGCTTTTATGGAACCTCACAGTCAACTCGTTGCTACGTGACACAAGCTGGGGGGGCGGGAAGATAGTGGCATACGCAGACGATTTAGCTATTGCATTCAGAGGCAAGTTCCCACAAACTCTGTGTGACCTGATGCAAGTAGCACTGCGAGAAGTTTCGACGTGGTCCTCTCGCTGCGGACTTAGTATCAACCCGGGGAAAGTGGAACTTGTCCTCTTCACCAACCGGTACAAAATACCGCCACTAAGCCTACCAGAACTAGATGGCACGCGCCTGGGCTTGTCGGATAAGGCCAAGTTTCTGGGCATAGTTCTGGACAGGAAACTGAATTGGAAGGAGAATGTTCTTCAGCGCCAGAAGAAAGCTTGCATCGCTCTTTACACATGCAAAAGAGCCATTGGCAAAAAATGGGGGCTCAGCCCTAGAGTATGCAGTTGGATCTACACGGCCATCATTCGCCCAATCATGCTGTATGGAGTCGTCGTATGGTGGCCGGCACTGAGCAAGACAACATACCTGAATCTGTTGCGGAAAGTCCATAGATCCAATATGATCTGTATAAGCGGTGCGCTAAGGACAACGCCCAACGAAGCCCTCCAGGCCATTCTGGGCATTTTGCCACTTGATCTGGAAGGGTTTCGGTCAGCGGCGGCATCAGCTCTGCGCCTAAGAGAAACCTCCAGTTGGGGTGCGGGTACTATTGGACACTCCAGTATTCTGGAATCTTACAGCTTTCTCCCTCTAAGCACAGATCGTTGTGCGACCACTACAGTCGGGGATAGCTGCTTCAAAATAAACATTCCCAGCAGAGAAGACTGGGAGAGGACGGATCGGTGTCCCGAAACAAATGGTGGCACTTCCATATACACCGACGGCTCGAAGTTGGACGGCAGAGTTGGAGGAGGGGTTTATTCAAGGGATTTGGACCTTGAACTCTCCTTCAGACTACCTGATCATTGTAGCGTCTTCCAGGCGGAAGTCTCGGCAATCCGGGACGCCGCGGCCTGGTTAAGCAAACGTGTTATCGGAGGAGATCTCACTATTTTCAGCGATAGCCAGGCGGCAATCAAATCCCTTGGCTCATACACGTTCAACTCTGAACTGACGCTCAGCTGTCGTCGATCTCTTCAGGAGATGGCCCAACAGAACCGCGTAAACCTCATATGGGTCCCGGGACATAGGGACATTGAGGGAAACTGTAAGGCAGACGAGCTTGCCAGGCAGGGCACGACCAAGCAGGTTCTTCGGGATAAAGAGCGCTTAGGTATGCCGTTTGCCACATGCAAACTAATGCTGAAGGAGCACACACTCCGTCAAGCCAACGAAAGATGGCTGCAATCCCCAGGGTGTCGGATATCGAAACAAACCTGGCCAAAATGGGATCTTAAAAGGTCTAGACGCATTTATGCCCTAACTAGGAGGGAAATCTGCATATTGATAGGGGTATTAACCGGTCACTGCCTCATTGGTAGGCATGCAGAAAGGCTAAGTGTGCCCTACCGACGATGCTGCAGGAGTTGCAAAGATGATGAGGAGGAGGAAACGGTGGAGCACCTCATCTGCAACTGTCCGGCTTTAAGCGGCGTGAGAACGCGCTTTTTGGGAGTTCCGTTCCTAGATAGTCTAAGCCAGATCGCGGAACTGGACATAAAGGACTTGATGGGCTTCATAAAGTCATCTAAGTGGTTCGAGGAGGAGTAACGGTGTCGGTTTAGGAGTGTCAGTCCCGGGATTCTGCTATGTGGAAAATCCCAACAACTCAGGGATTTTCCATATGGCTGGGTCCCGGGGCTGACTTTCCTTGTGTTGGTGGTATCACAACGGGCCTTCAAAACTGGCCTAAGTGTGCCTCTGCGGCAGCCACTTGAACCTACCTACCTACCTAGTTCCACAAAGTGGGTCAAAACGTCAGTCAAAGAAATATAGTATAAATTTATATTAAATTATTTTCCTCAAAAATCATGTAAACGCATATACGCTATTTTTACATAAAATAATTTTCTGTTTATTCAATAGAATAATAATGTACACTCACATACTCTATTTTATCTTTTAGGAAAAAAATCAATTTTGTCATGACACAAACACCTAAAATGACTTATAATGATATACGTTGTTGTTCAACAAATATTTTCAATTTGTTCATTTGTATGAATCTTATAGGCCGTTATATTCTCAGAACAATTAACATGTGCTTTAAAATTACAAAAAACAAAAGTAGCCTATGCAATGCTTACGTTGTTTTATCATGTACATATGTAAATGCAATAGAAATAATTTTTGCAATTTAGGATTTCAGTTCGTTGTTGAAATTCGCTCGTTCATAATCATTTAGTCGTTTATTCGTTCCCAATCATTCATTAAATCATGGATTTGTCAAGCTCTGGTGAGTATCTGTTATCTTAAATTCCAGGAAAGAAAATTAGGTATATTAATTGTCAACAGAATTTGCGACGGAATCTACAGGAGCCCTATGTGTGAAACTTGCTCCAAACTCAGTTGGATTATCTGTGGAACCAGTGGATTCAAATATATCGGAAAATGACGAAGAGGATGGAGAAGATTTTTCAGCAGGATCGTCAGATTTTTATATTCCAGAAACGGATGAAGAGGAGGATAATCTCGAGGGGAAAATTGAAAAAGCTTCGGTAAAGCAACATGAAGTGCTCTGCGAAATCGCGGAAGAAAGCAATGATGAAAATGTAGAATTGACAGTAACACGAAAAAGAAAGGTGAGTTAATTAAAAGGTAATTTAAGAAGATGTCTCCTACAATTATGGTTTTGTTGTATTCAATAGCGTAACAGCCAGCTTTGGATGCAGAACAAAAGAAAGAGTGACAGGAGTCAAGGAAAGGCTTATGTTACAAAGAGTGGTCAAGTAATTAAGGAACGTTTACCGAAGCCCGCTGATTGCAGCTGTCATCACAAATGTCCAGAACACTTCTCTGAAGAAGATCGTAAGAAAATCAATGCAGACTATTGGAGTTTGGGCGATTACTGCAAGCAACGTATATTTCTTAGTAATAACATAAAAGTGGAGAAGTGCAAGAGGACATTAACGAGAGAATCACGGCGGTCGAACACTCTAAAATACTTTCTAAATGACAAACAGGTCTTTAAAAAGTTCTTTTTAAATACTTTACACGTGTCAGACTGCGCGATATCTGTATTAGCCAAAAAAAAGAATCAAAGAGAATTTGTTGACATGAGGGGTAAACACGGAATGCAAAGAAAAGTAGACGCGGAGATAGCAACTCTTATTAAAGAGCACATAGAGTCATTTCCAGCAGTAGAAAGCCACTATACACGAGCAAAGTCCCAACGCCTTTATCTGAGCTCAGACCTAACAATTACAAAAATGTATAACTTATTTAAAAAACGCCACACAGACCTCTCAGTTAAAGAACATATGTATCGCCACATATTTTGTAATAATTACAATTATTCATTTCATCATCCAAAAAAGGACACATGCTCAACATGCGAAATGTTCAAAAATACAGAGGACAAGGCTTCAATACAGAAATCCTATGATGAACACTTAGCAAATAAAGCCCAGGCAAGATTCAACAAAGATGCTGACAAGGAGTTATCTAAAAATAACAGCAATATAAAAGTATTTACTTTTGACTTACAATCAGTGCTATTGACACCATGTAGCAATGTAAGCACCTTGTATTACAGTCGAAAGTTCGCCACATACAACAATACATTTTACGATTTAGCTAGTGGAGATGGATATTGTTTCCTGTGGGATGAAAACCATGGTCACCGTGGGTCAGAGGAAATTGGAACCACTTTATTAAAAATGCTGAACAATTTACCCGAATCAGTAACGGATGTTATTCTGTATTTAGACTGCTGTGGAGGACAGAATAGAAACAGATTAATTGCCACATTATTGCTTCATATGAATCATTCATTGCATTTTAATTCAATAACGATTAAATATCTTCAAAGTGGACACACACAAATGGAAGCAGATTCCATGCATTCGGCTATAGAACGAGCTAAGAGAAATATTTGTGTATATTCACCAGAAGAATGGCCAACTATACTTAGACTGGCAAGACGAAAAAATCCGTACGCTGTAGAAAGGCTTAACTATAGTGATATTATTGATCTCAAAACGGCGTTCTCAAAATTGAACCATAATTTGAAGAAAAATGTCAACAATGAATCGGTAAAGTGGCTCAAAATCAAGGTTCTCCAAGTAATAAAAAGTGAAAAGAGACAATTGTTATACAAAGAACAATGGAACGAAGACTTCAAAGTGATTGATATAGATGGCTCGAGAATGAAAAAGAAAGCAGTCACAAGTTTTACATTAACTCACAAATATAAAAAAGAACTACCAATTTCTGACACAAAATTGAAGGATCTCAAAGATTTATGCAAAAAAAATGTAATTCCCCTCGGCTCACAGACATTTTTTTTGAATTTACAAGGAGGGAATAATCGCGATTGTTTAGATGAACCAGACAGATTCGAAGAAGAGGACGAAGAAGACAATAAATAAAGACCATGCTAATAATTTACGATCTGACTGTAATAAAAACATAATTTTATAGTAATAAAAATTCATATTAAATTTACTTATTATTCTGGTGTATTTCTTGAATAAAATAGTGTATACCATACAAAATAAAATAACGTATCAGAAACTTGATAGAAAATATTAAAAAATAAAATAGCCTATCTGATGTATCTGCAGTTTACACCTCTTTTCGGTTCATTAAAAGGATGATTGTAATAATAAAAATTGGTCAGTTAACAAAATAGACTCATTTGTATAGTCTTAAAGAAAAACGTTGAAAATATAATAAATATTTACACACATAACGAGATTTGAGTGAGAGCTACTTTCGACAAAAAGTTTGAAATTCATTTTCTCAAAACATCAAAAAATTTATAGGCTATTTTAATACTAAGGGGACGAACTATTTGGTTAATTTGTCCAATATGGTTTTTGACCCTTCTTACAGTGTATGTATAAGTAAAGTGTTCCGCTTCTTCTTCCGCTCCAATGATGCTGAGTGTAAGAATTAAAATAGGATGTGGGGGTTTTTGACCGTTGTTTTAGTATGTTGAATTTATGTTGGCGGCGTAGAGAGGGGTGCTGTAGATATGTGAGGTTTTGGAGTATATGTATAAAGAAAGTAAGTGGTATAGGGTGCACTGGGTTTCTATGTATATATGTATATTAGTGTCTCGCCTTACAGGCAAAAAAAAAAAAGTCGACCGTACCTCCCCTCATTTGAAGTGTTTTTGAAAAAAATTTTAAAATTTTTTTTTTCTGGCAACCCTAGATGTCGCCCAATTGCATTTTTCTTCATATCTTCGGCATTTATTGTCGGATTTTAAAGTTTGATACACCAATTTTTTTGTCTCAGGGAGTGGGCTTTTCCTAAAAAAAAGCTCATCCGTTTCCTTGTGGTACTTACCCACCATATCTCACTTTATACCACCCTAATGTAACAACCTAATGTCAGTTTATTGAAGACCGTAAAAAATCGTAAATCTTTTGGGAAGAATGTATTTCGGTTCAATCAATGGAAACAGAAATATAACACTATTTATTTTTAGTCTAAACCCATACGGGACAACCCATATGAAAACGTCTAATTCAAAAAGCTGGCTAGTCTCGGATTTCACTCAAACTTTGAGGGACACTTCTTTAGGGTCCTAAAGGAACATATTGACACTCATTTATTTTTTATAACTACTGGTTTCGGACTGGTCAAGTTTCAAAGTTTGAAAAACGTCATTTTTGGGCCTACCCTATTTCAGCTGTAAAAATGTTTCCATTAGAGATATCATTACATTCGATATAGTGTTTTAAAGGGAAAAGATAGTAGGTTGTTTAAATATTATTTTGATCTGAAAAAGAACGAAACCGTTTCAAAAGCCAGAACCGGTTCCAAACGGCTTTTCAGTTTTTATAGTCTCACTTATTTTAGTGGGACACATTTTTTTCTTGGAAGATTGTTGAGCAAGGTTACAAAAGACACGTTTTGAACTCAGTATCAAAATTCTGAAAAAAGAAATTTGACTTTAGTTGAATGAAGCCGTCAAAAAAAAACCAGATCCAAAGAAAAGAATGTTTAGTGGCGTTTCTCAGAAAGCACCACTCATATTAATGTTTTTGAGGATTTATTTCACTTAGTTTCCATTCTGATATGGTTTTAATAGAAAAAATAGTTTATCATCAGATTTTTTCCATACATATCGTGAATAATTTTTATTATTTTGAAGACATAGTCGATAGATCTTACTTAGATATTTGTAGACCTATTAATAAATCTAAAGCGAGTTATGCGCTTTATTATCAAAATGTTAGTGGTATGCGTACTAAAACGTCACAATTCTATCGTAACGTTAGTTCTCACGACTATGATATATTAGCTCTATCAGAGACTTGGTTGAATGGAAATTTTTCATCTAACGAGTTCTTTGACGGCTATTATAACGTATTTCGTAATGATCGGTGCCCGAACACCACCGGTCTTGAGAGGGGTGGTGGTGTTTTAGTCGCTGTCAGAGCTGATCTATGTAGTAAACTAATTACAAATGATTTGATAGATGGCGTTGAGCAAATCTGTGTAAGCGTTAAGTTTAATGACTGCAAAACATTAATAATCTCTTTGTCTTACATTCCGCCAGGTAGTGAAATTGCTGTCTATCAGAAACATTTAGATAATGTAAATACTGTCATGAGTACTACTAATCTATTTGATGAGATTATATATTTAGGCGATTTTAATTTAAGTAATATCTCCTGGTCAAGTGGCCGTAATACTTTACCCACAAATATCAGATCCGATATCGATATGCTTGTTGTTAGCACTTTGTTCTCGTACGGCTTAAAACAATACAATACTCAACCAAACAGTAATGGTAGGTTCCTTGATCTCGTTTTTGGGTCTGATGATTTAAGAATATCTTGCCTGGAGTGTCTATCTCCAATCTTGGAAAACAGTTTGCATCACAATGCTTTAGTTGCAAATTTCGAATTTTATAATTTTGATAAAAACTCAGCTGAAACCTTTTCAGAATATAATTATTTTAGGGCCGATGCTACAGCGATTAACGAGTTTTTCCTCGACACTGATTGGTCCTTCTTGGACTCCTCTATTGGACCTGAGGCTTCTTATGCGATTTTGAAGCAGAGACTTTTATTAGCGGTTTCGAATTTTGTTCCGCGAAAACGGAAAATTTTGAACAATAAACCACCCTGGTTCAATACTAAACTTAATAATATTAAAAATAAAAAGCGCAAGGCGTCTAAGAAATATATAAGGAGCGGGAGTGAATCCGATCGTCTTACCTTTGTCAGGCTTAAATCGACTTTTAACTGTCTCAATAAGTTCCTGTTCAGACAATATATGAACAACCTTGAATCAAAACTGAAGACAAACCCTTCTAGTTTCTGGTCGGTTATTAATTCCAAGAGACAGACTAGCGGATTTCCGACGTGCATGGAGTATGACGGTGTATCGTCCAGTAACGCGGTAGATATTTGCAACTTATTTGCCAATTTATTTCAGAAGGTATACTCTATTCCTACCTCTTCAACTAGCCCGACATTCTACTCTGGCTCTCTTAGTCCAATTTCTACTTTTGATATTTCCACCGAGGATGTATCTCTCTCAATTTCAAAATTGAATAATAGTTCGAAACCAGATAGCGAGGGACTTTCTCCGTTATTCTTCAAACTATGTTCAAATACAATTTCAGAACCCTTGGCCCTTCTTTTCCAGGGATGCTTGAACCATGGAATCTTTTTAGATTCTTGGAAGTTATGCTCCATAAATCCGGTATTCAAGTCTGGTGACCGCAATGATATTCGCAACTACAGACCTATTGTTAAGCAGAGTACTCTGGCAAAACTATTCGATAATATCCTTCAAATTAAATTGTTTGATTACATAGGCAAGGCTATTGTCGAGTGTCAGCATGGGTTTTTTCCTGGCAGGTTTACCTCTACGAATCTGGCTTTAGTCACTAGCCAAATTGTAGATGCCTTTGAAACCCATGCGCAACTAGACGTCATCTATACTGATTTCTCGAAAGCATTCGACAAGGTCGATCACTCTATGCTATTGCACAAACTGGAAAGGTACGGAGTGAGTGGAAGTTTGCTGAAATTCTTCTCAAGTTTCTTATCGAATAGAAAGCTTTTTGTGTCAATCGGAGCCAACCAATCTACTGTGCTTATTAATGCATGGTCGGGAATCCCACAGGGAACCCACTGTGGCCCTCTGTTGTTCCTAATCTTCATTAATGATTTGCCTCAAAAATTCAAATTTGCTAAATGTTTAATGTTCGCAGACGACGTTAAACTTTTTCTAACCGTTCGTGACACTTGTGACTGCGTTAACTTACAATATGATCTCGATTCTTTTAATGAATGGTGTACAAGTAATAACTTACTTTTAAATACCAACAAATGTTGCGTTGTTTCCTATTCAAAAAAGGTAACTATCACCATTTTCAACTACGAACTTAATGCCGGTTCTTTAAATCGCTGCCGAGAAATTAAAGATCTGGGTGTAATTTTTGACAACCAGCTCTCTTTTTCTGGTCACATAGACTTTATAGTTTCTAAATCTTTCTCAATGGTTGGGTTTATTAGACGTAATTCCTGTGACTTTAAGGATCCTATGACCCTGAAGGCACTTTTTACGTCATTGGTAAGAAGTCGTCTTGAATATTGCTCGATTATATGGAGTCCATTCTATGAAGCGAATTCATATAAAATTGAGAGAGTTCAAAGAATTTTCACCAAAATTGCTTTGCGTATGCTGCATTGGCCCGATGGCCTCCCATCGTACATCAGCAGGCGTAAATTGCTCGGCCTCCAGGCCTTGCATGACCGAAGAACCTGTATCTCCCTCATGCTTGCCTATGACGTTATCAACGGTAATATAAACTGCTCTGACTTATCTAATCTATTCGTTCCATACATTCCACCACGGGATCTAAGGAATACCAGACTATTTGTTGAAGTAACTCATAGAACGAATTACGCGTCGAATGAGCCTATATCCAAGTCTATACATTTAGCAAATCGATATAGTGGTCTTCTTAACTTTAATAATAGCATATATAAATTTAAGCTTGAACTTTTCACTATTTTTAACTAGTCTGTAAGAAAGTTTGTACTTTTTAGACTGAAAGAAATAAATATAAAAATCCATTATTGCCGCGGGAAAAAGTTATGAAAATTCAGAAAAATTTTGAAGCTACATTCTTGAGCTTTTTAGTAGTAAAATTTTTTTTTTTAAATTTTTTATTTGGAAACCGAAACCGGAACGAAACCGTAACCGAAACCGAAATAAATGTTGAGGAACGAAACCGAAACCGAATCACCTTGCAAAACCGAAACCAGAAAGTTATTTTATTTCCTACCTTGGTTTTAAGTAGCCACTCAATATTTGTCAGAAATTAAGAGTACATTTCCTAGAAGAAATTAAGCCATCCATCGGCCAAAAAACCCCACTCCTTATGGATAAATTATTATCTCGAAATTTGTCAATTTTCAAAAATCATGGTTTTAAGGCTCGAAAACGGACATGTTTATCAAGTGATAAAAATACCAATTTCTCATGGACTCTAGTCCTGACCTTTGTCTTCAAATACCTCAACATTTGGTTTTGTTATTTTCATACTAAGGGTCTCTGCTGAGGGATCTCCTAAACCAATATACATTTTTTTTTTGTTGCTTTTTAGGTAGACTGTACCTTTCTTCTTATTTCTGTTTTTGCCTTTTTCTTTTTGGCTTTTATAGGTAAGTACCGTATTTCTGTCAAATCTTTTATATTTTTAAATATTTTTTTGTTTAATAAAATATACAAATGAGGGGTTTTTATTGGGTCTTCAAAATATTCGTTAATTTTTATTCAGAGCTATTAATTTTTTCAGTGTTTTTTCTCTCTTTTTAGGTTATTTTTTACTTTTATTATATAATATTTTTCTGCTAGATTTCAGAAAATATTTTTTAAATAGAGAAGTGCAAAAATTTTTTTCCTTCTGCTTTCTTTTTAGTTTTTTTTTCTCAAAAATTATTCTTCAAACTTTTTAATAATAAACTTTTTCGTTTCAGGTTTTAAAAATTTTTTTCACCTTTTGTTTTAACCTCTTTTTTTCTTTTCTAGGTCACCAAATTTTAATCTTACTTTCTTAGTTTTTTTTTTTTTGTTTTAATTTTAATAATTCACTTTAATTTTAGTTTTCATTGTTTCTTTAAGAATTTTTAAAATATTTTTATTAGGTCGCTTTCGTCGTTCTTGTGCCCGGATTTTTGCATTCGATTTTGAACCAACTTCCTGTTGTGCTAGGATCTTGAAATTTTCACTACAGTTCAGGTCGCGATGACAATGCAATATTATGAAAAAAAAATCCGATAGCTGCCGCGTGGGTCGCTATATTTTCAAAAATCGCATTTATGGCCCGATTTGGCTGAAACTCGGAACAAGTATTACTACTATGAAAAGAAATATTTTCCTAAAAAAAAATTCTGCTAGGTGGAGCTGAGATCTGGGTAATAAAAGCTGAAAATCATAATTATGGACCGATTTAGCTGATATTTAGCGTGTGTATTACTTAATCAATTTCCAAATGTTCAAAAGAAAATTGGACCCGCTAGGTGGCGCGTGAGTCGTTCTATTTAAGAAATGCGAAGTTCTGTTTTCGGTGTCGATTAATTTGTTTTTCAACGAACTTCCCGTTGAGGTAGAATCTTGAAATTTTCATCGTCGTTTAGTTTTCTGGCCCCACGCAGTATAAGAAAAAAATAATTCCGATAGGTGGCGCACGGATAGTGATATTTGAAAAGTTGCATTTCCAGAGATTTTGCTTTGGATTTTGAACTAACTTCCCATTGAGCTGGGGTTTTGAAATTTTCACCATCGTTCAGGTTTCGCTGACAATGCATTATACAAAAAAAAATCCAAAATATTGCTTTAATTGCAAAAGTCCCATTTATCGGCCTATCTTCCTTATTGCTATCTGAATATTTCGTACATATGCTATAATGCGCATGCTATAATGTGTTTTCAGCGCCATAAACAGCATCGAAATTTCGAATATTTCATCTGCATACATTTAGGCGCAGCCACTGTTGCGCAAACTCAGGTTTTACATTTGTCAAGTATTGCTTTCAACTCTGCTGGCGTTCTCTTTTGTGTTTTCTATTCGTGTCTACACTTGTCAATTTTTCTTGAAAGCAATTATGAAACAAAATATGGGGTACAAGGAGGAGTGAAAGAGATAGCAAGAAAAACTTGAAACGAGTTGACGGTACGCTTTCAAGTGTACTCTTCCCCTCGCTTCTCACCTTCGCCTATGTCGCGGCAGAATTGAAATCAAGACTTGAATAATGTAAAAGGGGTAAAAGGAAAGATAATGTGCTTTATAAGGCTTAAAAAATAATAATTTTATTCATGTAACCATAGGCACACCGCGTAATTCGTGTAAACGTAGAAAATTACCGAAGGCGTAAATGAACTGTCAAAATTTTTATGGAACGAAGTTTACACAGATTCGGTAAACTTCCACGAGGAGTTTAGTGTGTAAACACCTCCAAAAATTACCCAATTCGATTACGCTGTTCGACATGCAGTTTTTCAAAGCAGTCAATGCACACTAGATAAAAATAGAAGAATAGCTAAAAAATGGGTGAAAAATTAAATTAATAAGAATTTCATAATAAAAAGTATTCACATAAATTTATCTATATCGTTCATCTAACTGAGCTGTTAAATGTATATATTTACGCTTTCGTTAAGTTATATGGTTACATGAGTACCACTAATATGACACAGAATATCCAATTACAATCTTAGAAATTTTCATAGACTCACAACTAAAAAGTGTAAAATAAAAAATAGAATAAAAAAATATTTTTAATTTAAAATGTTTTTAAAATGAACTAAAAACTGGAAAATAATTTCCCCTCTGCCTACATAGATTCTTGACCACGTAAAGCTTATCTGGAACATTTGTGAGTATTAAATAGTACTTGGAGTTTGAAATGTATAAAAACATTTGGCGCTTGCTATATTGTGAAAAGATGTTTTTTTTTAGAAAAGCTCATATCGGTAATAAGATTTTTAGAAATTAATGCGAACGCATTGCGTGCGCCAATGTTTTTATACCTTTCAAACTCCAAGTACTATTTAATACCTATAAGAATTCACTCTCACAAATGTTCCAGATAAGCTTTACGTTGTCAAGAATCTATGTAGGCAGAGGGGAAATTATTTTCCAGTTTTTAGTTCATTTTAAAAACATTTAAATTAAAAATATTTTTTTATTCTATTTTTTATTCTTTTACAACTTAAAAACACTTTAAAATTTCGTGTCTGTAAAATTTTTTTTTATGTCACAATTTTACTTTAGTTTAGCAACTTTAATTTAAGTTAATTTGGAAGGGAGGTAAATAGTAAACCGCGCGAGTTAAGCATCTGCGTGGAAAATAATAGAAAATGTATTTTCTCTGAGCAAGAGCTCCTTTATTTATTCGTATGTTTCAGAACTAACTTACATTTCTACGCTTACATCTATTTATACTATTTCTAACTATTGCTTGTTTGGTGATAAAAAGATGTTTACATTATGAGCATTATGTTATCATAATGCTTTGCTACTTATCGGCGAATAAAAGATGTTTTCATGTTTAGTGTAGTGTTATCTTATGGATATTGTTACTTATGAGGGAAACAAAGAATATGTTTCTTTGTTTGTTCTATATTATCATTTGAAGGGACAAAGGGTATGTTATACCCTAAAGATATTTTTATTTGGAAAACAAATAGTAGTGTGTGTGGTATATATATATGTATGTATGGATCTGTGTAGTGTATGTGTGAACGTCGTTAACTCTCCCCGGTGTTTAAAATGAAATGTTCCCATTTCAGATCTGCTGTAGTCGGAGGAATTCGGCTTCATATGCTCTTTGGAATATTAAGCGTCTCTTTTCCTCTCGTCGGTTTCGTTGACATTGGCTTAATTTTATATATAAGTAAATTGTTACGGTAAAAGTTATTATGAAAAATATAATATACAGTGTAAATTTTAAGGGATGCTCTTCTATAGGTATAATATATTTATATAATTGTTGAATATTATTAAATTTATAATTTGAGTTTGATGCTAGTATTTTCAATACATCTACTTGTTCGTTATTATGTGAGTGAATAACATTTTTAATTTCTTCTTGGTGGTTCACATATGTTTTATTATCTATATTTGTGGAAATCTTAAGCTGTACTAAATCTGGTCTGTTTATTTTTAAACCATTCCAAGAATGTTCATTAGTTATTACAATATTGCCGTGGTCCAAAATTTGTATTGGAATATTATTTTCTTGTATTATGTTACATTGAGCTTGTTGATTTGATAACAGTGGAATTGTGCAGTTATCCTTTAATTCTTGTTTACAAATATTAATGCCTAACAGTGGCGTGCCTTCCATATAAGCCGAAAAGCCCGGCTTGCCTAGCTAATCCCCTATGAGCTACAATATGTTTGTTCATTTGGCTTCTTAAAAGGATTTTTTATTTCCCTGCCTGCCACCTACTACCTAATAGCTGTTAATAGCATGGAAACATACCTACAGCTTTTTCTGCCACCTGCCGGCTGATAGCTCATTTACATAAAATTATTTCAGTGCGTGATGGCCATCTCTTACTTACTTACTTAAAACAGCCTTTAACCTCCTAGGCAATGACGGCCATCTCGCTTTTACTTATTGGCTTTTACGGGGCTTTCAAAACCAGTACGAATCTGCGTGCTGAAGCAATTGTTTTTTTATACCTTTCATGAACTTGAAATGGTATTATAACTTTGGTCCGATGTTTGTAAATATGAGAAGAAGAAGAGATAGACCCATCAATAAGTATACCGAAATGATCAGGATGACGAGATGAGTTGATTTAGCCATGTCCGTCTGTCCGTCTGTCCGTCTGTCTGTCTGTCTGTTTGAACGCAAACTAGTCCCTCAGTTTTTGAGATATTTGGCTGAAATTTGGTATGCGGCCACCATTTTCCAATATAGGAATCATTTGTCGGAACCAGCAAGATCGGACCAATATAACATATAGCTCCCATACAACCGATTATTCCGATAAACGGATTTTGGGCTATAACTCCTGTAATTAAACACGTAGGAACGTGAAATTTTGTAAATATTGCTCTTTTTATATGTGAAATATCGATGTTGAAATTCATAGAGATGGGATAAATATTTCACATAGCTCCCATACAATCGATTATTCCGATAAACGGATTTTGGGCTATAGCTCCTGTAATTAAACACGTAGGAACGTGAAATTTTGGACGTATTTTTTTTTATATGTGAAATATCGATGTTGAAAATCATCGAGATTGGATAAATATTTCACATAGCCCCCATACAATCGATTGTTCCGATAAAGGGATTTTGGTAGATAACTCCTGTAATTATATAGGTAGGAACGTGAAATTTTGGAAGTATCGCTATTTTTATATGCGAAATATCAATGTTGAAAATCATTGCGATGGCATAAATATTTCACATAGCTCCCATACAATCGATTATTCCGATAAGCGGATTTTGGGCTATAACTCCTGTAATTAAACACGTAGGAACGTGAAATTTTGTAAGTGTTGCTATTTTTATATGTGAAATATCGATGTTGAAACTCATAGAGATGGGATAAATATTTCACATAGCTCCCATACAATCGATTATTCCGATAAACGGATTTTGGGCTATAACTCCTGTAATTAAACACGTAGGAACGTGAAATTTTGGACGTATTGCTATTTTTATATGTGAAATATCGATGTTGAAAATCATCGAGATTGGATACATATTTCACATAGCCCCCATACAATCGATTGTTCCGATAAACGGATTTTGGTAGATAACTCCTGTAATTATATAGGTAGGAACGTGAAATTTTGGAAGTATCGCTATTTTTATATGCGAAATATCGATGTTGAAAATCATTGAGATGGCATAAATATTTCACATAGCTCCCATACAATCGATTATTCCGATAAGCGGATTTTGGGCTATAACTCCTGTAATTAAACACGTAGGAACGTGAAATTTTGTAAGTGTTGCTATTTTTATATGTGAAATATCGATGTTGAAACTCATAGAGATGGGATAAATATTTCACATAGCTCCCATACAATCGATTATTCCGATAAACGGATTTTGGGCTATAACTCCTGTAATTAAACACGTAGGAACGTGAAATTTTGGACGTATTGCTATTTTTATATTTGAAATATAGATGTTGAAAATAATCGAGATGGGATACATATTTCACATAGCCCCCATACAATCGATTGTTCCGATAAACGGATTTTGGTAGATAACTCCTGTAATTATATAGGTAGGAACGTGAAATTTTGGAAGTATCGCTATTTTTATATGCGAAATATCGATGTTGAAAATCATTGAGATGGCATAAATATTTCACATAGCTCCCATACAATCGATTATTCCGATAAGCGGATTTTGGGCTATAAGTCCTGTAATTAAACACATAGGAACGCGAAATTTTGGAAGCATCGCTATTTTTATATGTAAAATATCGATGTTGAAAATCATTGAAATGGGATAAATATTTCACATAGCCCCCATACAATCGATTGTTCCGATAAACGGATTTTGGTAGATAACTTCTGTAATTATATCGGTAGGAACGTGAAATTTCGTAAATAATGCTATTTTAGAATGTGGAATGTCGATGCTAAAAATGAATGAGATTGGACCAATATAACACATCGTCCCCATATTATCGATAGCTCCGATAATTTCGGTATGAGCTAAAGTTAAATTCATACAGGCTGTACTTGGGATCAAACCGTGAAAATCGTGACGCTTATTCATGAAAGGTATTTAGCCTTCGGCACAGCCGAAGACAGCTTTCCTTACTTGTTTTTTTTTAATTTAGAAGTAATTTTGTATGAAACTTTGAAGCTGGCTTCTGGCTGGTGTTACCGTACGCTATAAATGCTTACGATAAAACGAAAATGAAATTTGTTTATGTAGGTATGTATCTACAATTTTAAAGTGCAAAGCGCGCTACTCAAAAATTATTGGCGCATATTTTAAAGTAGAAAAAAAGAATACAATAGTGGTAGGTGCTTTAATTTTTTTATTTGCTAGGCACTATAAGACTTAAAAAATATATTTAAGATTTCTTAGCTTTGCAATGTACCTAAATGGGAAAGAGTGCGAATAAAACGTTTCCCTTGGATTGGAAAAGCTTACAAAATCTGCCAACAATAACGTGCCTATTAGCGGAACCTAAAAGTTTAAAATTTTCCTGAACTCTTCTTTGTCTGAAATGTTCTCTGGCAGCAGTAAGTGCTTTCGTTGGGGTTATAAAGACTGGGGCTTGCCTCGGTTGATACTCGTAGGCACGCCACTGATGCCTAAGTAATTTTTACATTTTGATACATTAATAAATTCGTTATTACATTTTGAAACCTTTTGTTTTAATTCATATTTTCCTTGTTTAAATGCTAAAGGAATAACTTGATACAGTTGGCATTTATTTGAAATTACAGGATATTTGTAAATGGTTATTATTGCGGTTTTAAACATGCACACATGGATGTCAGAATATTCTAGAATATTAATTACAGGAATATTACTTCATTTATCTCTTTTAAATTTAACGAACCTGAATAAAAGTTTCCTACTTTAGCAAAATTTATTGTATTTGTAATACTTTCTAATTCTTTCAGGACTTCTCTCATAATTAGTTCCTCTGTAATATATGTCGGATCAAGAGTTTGAAGGATCTTTTCGAATCGTGAATTTATTTTACGCTGTTCATTATTGTTTTCTATCAATTGGTTTAATCCTGATTTAATTTCAATTAAGTCATCGTGATCTGGTGTCCCCGTATAAAATTTAAGTATTGACCCCAAAAAATTAAGAGCTCTTTTGGAACGATATTCTGGTGGTATTAACTGTGTAAACTTTAAAGTTTCTATTCTGTTTATGAGTATTTCCTCTTGTTGTGATTCCCGCATTTTATAGTGTAACGACATAATGTTTTCGTATGGGGCTAATATATTAGATAAGTTCGCTATGTGATACAGGTAAGCTGTATTGTCAAACATATACATCGTGTCAGATTCTACAAGCACACATTTTTTTCCTTTTAAGTCCGTTATTTTGTCAGAAGAACAAGATGAAAGAATAATTAATAATATTATTCCAGTAGCCTTCATGTTGATACTTTCCTGATGCTGTCTTTGTGAATAGTTTTCCCTTTTACTGTCAATATCTTATCACCTAGATCCTCTTTGACTTGATGTTTATTGTATTTTGCCGAGGTTTTATTTCTTCGATCTGTCTTGCTGTAAATCGTATCGCCTTCTTTGTAGGTGATAATCTTTCGATTTTTATTATGGTACCTTAAAAGCTGGTGCTGCTTCTGCTCAAGTGTTTCACGAATATCAGGATATTTTTCGCGATTAAAAAATACGTCCTCAGGTTTATGTGCTGTACTTGAGTGAATAGTTCTGTTGTACTGGCGAACACCGCTGTATAATTCGTCGGCGGGAGCTGTCTTATTCTCTGCTGCTAAAGTTTGACAGAGTTCGATAAGAGTGCTATGTACCTGTTCAATTTGAGCGTTTGATGTTGAATGATGCACTGGCGTGACGGAGTGCGTTATATGTAGTCGACTGTATACTGATTTTGCCATATTTCCAATGAATATGCTCTCGTTATCAGTCAGAAGATAACGTGCGTTGGGGTAGACTTGTATGAGTACTTCCTCAATATACTCGTGGCAATGTAATTTATTTTCTAGTTTGCGAAGAAAACAGTATTTCGAGAATCTATCTATTGAACTGGGATAAATATTGTTGTTCATATGAAATATGTCCATTTGTATGTATTCCCCTACCTTTGTTGGAATTGGTGTTTTTCCTATAGGTTGTCTGTTCGGTTGTATGTACAAGGCATATTTCGCATGTATTTGTCTCTGTACTGCACATTTTTTTTAGGTTTGGCCAGTAGTGGTTTAAAAGTATCTCTTGAGCGTTGTTTTTGTGATTTCTATGAGCTCTTCTGTGAGTTTGAATAATAATCTCTTTTGGTCTATCGATATTCGTAATATCAGTAAGGAGTGTTTGTGCTTGTACAAAAGTACAATTTGGAAATGCACGAATAATATCTTTTCCAGAGTGAAATATTTCTTCATTTTCTACTCTCAAGGCGTTTGTAACGTTAATACCTCAATTCTGCAAGCTGTATCTAGTCACTAATAGAGACATTTCGTGGTCTATTTCTTATTTGATACAGTTTGGTATTCAGTAAGCTGCCTCACATCTCTAGTCTCAATAAAGAGTCACTAATTTGTCATCTGCTTGTAGGCAGGTAACAAACAAAATTAATTAAAGAAAATTTGTTAAAAAATTTAAAAAAAAAGTGAATTTGCGAATAAGAAGTATTTAAATGTTTAAAAAAAGTTAATTAAATTTGGAAAAATTAAATAAAAAAATAGAAAATTACTGTTCGCGGACCGGCACTTGAACCTGCGACCTCCCGCGTCATAATCCGGACGCTTAACGCCTGGGCTACATCGACATCTATAGGGCGGGTGTCAAATGCGTTACTTAAAATTTATGCAATTTTTGTATTCACCACACCCTCAAATGAGCGAGAGAGACACTGTGGTAGATTTCTTGTGACTATCTCTTATAGAATACTGGAATCATCTCAAGTCACAAAAATTGTATCTAATGAAATATCTCAAATTTAGTGACTTGATATGAGACAGTATTACAGAATACTGGTATAAGTCTGACGACCTCTTTCAACTTGTTGCATAAAGTTTGTAGATCGTTGTAATATATAGTGTGTCGAAAATGGTCGGCAAATATTGTCTGAGATACGGTTTCTTTCTCTTCATCAGTTTTTATAATAATTATTTGGTTTTTAAATGAGTTGAGTGGCTGTTTCACATTTTTTATTATTTCTGTTGGTGAGCTTTGTGCGGAATGGGCCGAGCAATCCGTAGATGTGTTTATTTGTTGTCGAGAAAGCGCATCGGCTACAACATTTTGATGACCAGGCTTGTAAACTAATTTTGCTCCGTATTCCTCTATCAAATTTTTCCATCTTTTTAGTTTGGTATTTGGATTTTTTTCCGATATAGAATAAATTAATGATTGGTGGTCTGTATAAATTGTCAAATCGGCTATTCCGTATAAGTAATTCCGTAATTTTTGTAGAGCCCATACTATAGCTAAAAGTTCTTTTTCATTGGTACTATAACTTTGTTCGGTATCGTTAAGGATTCTGGAAATAAAGGCGATAGGTTTTCTATTTTGGGCAAGTACAGCTCCTATAGCGAAATTACTTGCGTCAGTCTTGAGCTCAAAAGGTTTGGAAAAATCTGATTGATATAGTTCTACCTGTGCCTGTAATTCTACTTTAATTTTTTCAAAGGCCTGTATTGCAGCTTCGTCCAACTTTATTTCTATTTTTGCGCTTTTATTCTTTTTTATCATACCTTGTTCTCCTCTGAGATGTATTATCAAGGGTTTTGTTATTTTTGCGAAGTTTTTAATGAATTTTCTATAGTAACTAGCTAGTCCTAAAAATGACCTCAATTCCTTTAAAGTTTTTGGTTCAGGGAACTTCTTTATTGTTTCGATTTTATTTGGGTCTACAGTCACTCTATTGTGTTTGATGATGTGTCCTAAGTATTCAACGGAATCTTTGAAAAAAATGCGATTTTTCGTTCGAGATTTTCATATTGGCATTATGGAGTGCATTGATTATAGTTTGGATGTGTTCAATATGTTCTTCGGTTGAAGAAGAATATATTAGTACGTCATCAATATAAACATATGCAAATTTTCCAACATATTCACATAAAATATCGTCAACACATCGTTGAAATATTGCCGGTGCATTTTTTAACCCAAAAGGCATCCATATTTTGCACCATTTACTGAAAATGCTGTATTTTCTCTATCTTTCTCTTTAATGAGGATTTGGTGGAATCCTGATTCTAAGTCTATTGTTGAGAATACTTTTGCTTTCCCTAGACTTTGTATAGTCATGTTTGCATCGGGTACCTATCTGTAATTGTATGGGAATTTACTTTTTGGAAATCAACAACCATCCGTCTCTTGGGTCTGCCTTGGTCATCGGTGCCCTTTTTAGGAACGGTCCATATAGGAGAATTATACGGGCTTTTGCTCGGTTGAATAATTCCTTCTTTAAGTAATTTATTTATTTCACTTTTCACAAACTCATGGTCTGCCATAGGATAAGGGTATTGCTTAGTCCAGAGTTCTAATTGAAGCTTGAATTGTTGTTGTGAATGGTAAAGATTCGCTTATATAATCGTTTCTTTGCATAATTTGACAAATTTCCTTATTATGTCTCTCATCATCTAGGGTGTAATTAATTTTTTGTTCTTCAACCCTCTTTTTATATTTCAGGCTATAATCAAACAAATTTACTTCTGCTTTTATTACACGTAATCCCTGTTCACCTAAAATCATATCGTAATCATTTAGTTCATAAATTTCATAGAAAGATAAGTGGTGTCCAAATAGTGTAATAACTTTTTTTGACTTTATTTCCGAGTTTCCATGCAAGGTTCTTGTGTGTGTTGGCTTGATTTGGACAGATTTCCCTATACCGCAATTGAAACTAATATAATTGTTTGTGGCTCCTGTATCTACTAAAACTGTTACTGGTTTGCCAGTCATACCGCATTTTGTTACAATACATGGCAAACCTTTTACACGCCTAAAAAAGTGCTTCCTGTTTCAAATTTGTCCTCAAAATGTTCTAGATTTCCTACTATACTTTCTTCTTCAACTGTATTATTTATCCTCTGTATTTTGTGAGGATTTATATTTTGATTGGATAGCACTCTTTCTCTCTTAAATGGGTTATTATATTTACCATTCTGTGTAGTCCGAACGAATTCTCTTGAGATGTCGACTTCCATGGGGACTGGTTTCTGTGGCAGCTGCTGGTGCTGGAATCGCTGATTATGCCCATATACCTGTATCCCTGGGTTATATCGATTTTGCCTGTCTTCGTATCGTGGTGTTGGACGATTTTCAGACAATGTACGTCTTCCTTGAACTATTCTTTTCATATCGTCTAGTAGGACATATAACGGACGCTGATCGGCATATGTATAATCTAGTCTGTTGATTATCGAGTAGAAATTTAATTTTGTATTGTGGTTTGTTAGGATATCAGCTGCCGACCCGATAATCTTCGTACGTACTATTCCCAATGCCGAGTAATAACGAGGGTGTTGCATAAAATTTTTAATGGACTCCATAAATGTCCAGGCTTGGTTTCTCGAGGAGCGGTATTGCGTTTTATCGCCATCAAATTTTGGTAGCGCTTTAAATAGCTCCAGATCAATATCCTTAGCGTCTGTTAGTGTTAAATGGACCTCTTCGAGTTGAGGTACCGGGGTTAATTGTTCAAATGATTCTCTTCTGGTGGTTTCGATCTGTTGCATGTTTATTTTTAATGCAGTTATCTGGGCTTTTAGGGCTGCTATTTCGGCCTCCATCTCGTTTGCTATATCCCGATTACTGTCGTAGGTGCGTTGTTTTTTACCTAGCCGTAGGGCTTTAAAGTGCTCCAGTTCTTTCTGGTATAGCTAGACTTCACTTAATAAATTTTTGTTTCACTTTTTCAGAAACCGTTTTTGTCTTTCTTCAAGACCGTGGATTTTATATTTTCCTTTATTTCAAGGATTTACTTTTTAGATGGCAAAACGTATTGTCATCCCGGTTGAGCCCCCAGTTAAGCATCTGCGTGGAAAATAATAGAAAATGTATTTTCTCTGAGCAAGAGCTCCTTTATTTATTCGTATGTTTCAGAACTAACTTACATTTCTACGCTTACATCTATTTATACTATTTCTAACTATTGCTTGTTTGGTGATAAAAAGATGTTTACATTAGGAGCATTATGTTATCATAATGCTTTGTTACTTATCGGCGAATAAAAGATGTTTACATGTTTAGTGTAGTGTTATCTTATGGATATTGTTACTTATGAGGGAAACAAAGAATATGTTTCTTTGTTTGTTCTATATTATCATTTGAAGGGACAAAGGGTATGTTATACCCTAAAGATATTTTTATTTGGAAAACAAATAGTAGTGTGTGTGGTATATATAAGTTAACGTAACATAAGTTACTGCCACCCACGTCGTCTGAAATATGATTGCACATCATAAACTAGCCGACCCAAATACCCATAAATTACTCATAATAATTACTTACAATAAAGTAAACCCGTGCCGAACATTTCCGCCCGAAATATGATCAGTCATAATTCGGCCGACCTAAATAAATTCCCATGAAATGCATTGGCGCACAACGATCATTTACCCAAATCCGATCGCACCTCATAAATTTTAAGTGCAATGCATTTATGCAAAGGCAAGACATTTTAAAACAATTAATTTCATAAGTCGCCTGAAATATGACTACTCATCACATTTCAGCCGCACCAAGTAAAACTCACTTCAAGCGGCATTTAACTATTGCGCTATATCACAATCACACGTACTATGCTTGCCCAAAGGCAACATGCCGAGTCGGCATTCATTAAATATGGGTCATATGGAGAAATGCATTGTCACACAGTGACATACTACAATCACCCATACTATGGTTATCCAATGGCAATATGCTAAGCCAGCACTATTGGAAATGGGTCAAATAGAGAAATGCGTTGTAAACGAATTTCTCTCCAAAATGAGCTCTTTCCCAATACATAGGAAATAAATGAATTCTTTCCCAACATATAGGAATTAAATAAATTATTTTTACATAAAGAAATTTGGGTTGCAGAGCAGGCTTAATTTTAGCATAAATAAGACGAAAAATTGTAATTTAGGCTAAGTCTGGTTTTGGATATCAATAAAGGCGGCCACGCTGCCCGAATAAACTAACAATAAACAAACGTTTATTGAACTGGCGCCCGATGCCAAAGTCGCGGATAAATAAATCCTGAAATATAATAAAAAGTAAGGATAGTTTCCCGTGGGCAAACCCGAGCTTAATAAATCCCGAGAATACGGAGTGTAAAAACCCGAAGTTAGAAATCCTGATAAAAGAAAAAAAAAGTAAGGATACGGGAGTGGAAAAAAAAATCCTTTAAATAAAAGGGGATAACGAAAAAAAAATAATAAAAACGCGAGAAAATTGTATCGCAGCAGCAAAAGAGAACATATCACGTATCAGCCACTCCAAGTTCAGAACCAAAATAAAAGCAAGCAACAGGAATTTTATGGAATTTTATGGTAAATCAAATAGCAGCAAAAATACGGTGGTAAAACAAGTTCAGCGGGAATATCATGATCAACAGGAATTTTATGGTAAATCAAATAGCAGCAAAAATACGGTGGTAAAACAAGTTCAGCGGAACTTATTTATACATACATATACGTGGGAAGAAAACTGCGACCACTGAAGGGCAATCCCTCGTGGTGTACCAGCGACGTCAGCAACAACGAAGACAACTGGCATAATAGAGGTGGAATACAACCCCCGCAAGGAAAGACAAAATATAAGGTATATCGAATCGAAACTAAGAAATAAATCTAAATTTAGTTATGTATTAGTTAATATTGTTGCCCATGTTTACAAAATAATTATAAAATGGACGACGCTCTTCCAATAGATGTAGATAACGAAGAGTTAGATAGAATAATAGGAAAATTAGAGGAAAGTGACTTTACAGAAAAAGAAGTAAGAAATTTAAAAGATATAAAAGACATTGAAGGCAAAGTTCAGTTTATGCAGTGGATATTTAATACTATAGGAGAAGATAAAGAAGCTACAATAGAAGACTATTATAACTGGGATACTATGGAAGAGCATACTGTTCGAATGATCAGAGCTTTCGAGAAATTGTAGGTAGCTTTCAAAGGACTAAATTGCTTTAATAAAATAAAATTTTTCTGCGAAGGAATGAGAAATTGCTTTAAAAAAATAAAATTTTTCTGCGAAGGAATAAGAAATTGCTTTAATAAAATAAAATTTTTCTGCGAAGGAATAAGAAATTGCTTTAATAAAATAAAATTTTTTGCGAAGGAATAAGAAATTGCTTTAATAAAATAAAATTTTTCTGCGAAGGAATAAGAAATTGCTTTAATAAAATAAAATTTTTTGCGAAAGAATAAGAAATTGCTTTAATAAAATAAAATTTTTTGCGAAGGAATAAGAAATTGCCTTAATAAAATAAAATTTTCTGGGAAGGAATAAAAAAATAGGGGAAAATGGCAAACCAAAACAATTTGATCAGGCCCCCAATCTTAAACGCCAACGCCCCTCAGGCGGCAAATGGTTCTCAAATAAGCATGGATGAGCTGAGGAGCCTAATATCAGACATCGCTACAAACATATTGACACAAGAAGGACCACGGGTAGTCCAAAATGTGCTGAATCCGAACGCAAGCTTGGCCACAGCAGTTGACCAGGTCATAGAGGAAAGGCATAGGGAAAATATAAATGAATTAGACAAAATACCAGACGTAGTAAAATTTCTGAAGGAATTTTCAGGAAAATCAGGTGAATTTAATTCCTGGAAAAAAAGCGTGGATCGTATACTCAATGTTTACGAATCAATAAAAGGAACTCCCAAATATTATGGAATCCTGAGTGTGATTAGGAATAAGATAACTGGTCAAGCCCACACAGCCTTAGAATCCTACAACACTCCACTTGATTGGCCGGCAATAATAAAATGCTTAGCTATGCATTATGCCGACTGACGCGACTTGTCAACCTTGGAGTACCAGATGACGACACTGGTGCAAGGTAACAAGACAATAAACGAATTTTATCAACAAGTATACAAACACCTTTCGTTGATATTAAATAAGCTAGGTTATGAGGGTACAAGCAATGAAACGCTACGTATGCTGACGCAATCGTACCGTAATAAGGCGCTAGACACCTTTATAAGAGGTTTAAATGGGGATCTACCAAGGCTACTAGGTATGAAGGAACCTGTTGATTTACCTCAGGCTCTGCATCTGTGCCAAAAATTGGATAATCAAAACTTTAGGACGAACCATGCCAATAATATAAGGCAATCGTACCAAAAATACCAAACCCCAGTAAGGAAATACAATTCCTCACCACAACAAGAGCAGAATTTTTACCCCCAATTAGCCCATAACCCGCAACCAAATCAAAAAACATGGCAAAATAATCGTCCAAACACGAATACAAATGCACCACCCAGGCCACCCAAACCGCAACCAAGGCCCGAGCCCATGGATGTGGACCAAAGCATACACTCTCGTAGAGTCAACTATATGAATAAACCTGCGAATAACCAAGGCCAATTCCAGGGAAAAAGACCTGCAGAATCTTTTGTGCAAAGAAATAACAAGGCTCAAAGGACCTTCCATATATCGGAACAAAAAGAAGGACATCAACTAGGAGATCAACCATCGGATGTCAATTTTTTAGTTTTATGAGCTCCTCGTTGCCCTATTTCGAAGCCAAGGCAGAGGGGGGCGCAATACTAAAATTTCTAGTGGACACAGGATCTAGCAAGAACTATATCCAACCACATTTAGCAAAGACAATTATTAAAAATAAAATTCCGTTCTACGCCAAGTCAGTAGTAGGAAACATAAAAATCGAAAACCACATGTATGCGAAATTATTCGATACTAATAAAGAAATAGAATTTTTCCTAATGCCATCTCTAAGGACATTTGATGGAATTTTAGGAAACGATACATTAAGGGATTTAAAGGCTGTAATCCACACAAGGGAAAATTACCTAATATTGGGAAATGGTAAAAGGATTAAACTCAAACGGCTTCCCTGCAAGGCAGTAAATGCCATCCAAATAAAAGACGAGCATTTATCGTCACAACAAAAGAGGGACATGAACGAGATAATTCATGCATACCCAAAACTGTTCTCAGAACCGAATGAGAAATTAACATATACAACAAAAGTTGTTGGAGAAATAAGGACGTTAGATAAAACTCCTATTTACTCAAAATTTTATCCATAACCAGCTTCTCTCAAACCAGAGGTAGAGAGACAGGTAAAAGAACTGTTAGCTGATGGAATTATTAGGCCATCAAGGTCACCCTACAATTCACCAATATGGATTGTTCCGAAAAAAGCGGATTCAGAGGGTAATAAACAATACCGTATGGTAATAGACTATCGTAAGCTGAATTCGGTAACGACAGCAGATAGATACCCAATACCTGAAATTTCTGAGGTAATTTCTAATTTAGGAGAAAGTTAATTTTTCTCGGTATTGGATTTAAAAAGCGGTTTTCATCAGATCCCGTTAAAAGAATCAGATGTTGAGAAGACTGCCTTTTCAATAAATAATGGTAAATTCGAATTCACTCGTTTGCCATTTGGATTGAAGAATGCACCTTCAATTTTCCAAAGAGCGCTTGATGACATTTTGTATGAGCACATTGGAAAATATGCTTATGTTTATATCGATGACATTATAATTTTCAGCAAAACAGAAGAAGAGCATTTTGAACACATTAAAAACATATTTAAAACGTTGCAAGAAGCAAATATGAAAGTGCAACTAGACAAATGTCATTTTTTTAAAAAAGAGGTCGAATTTTTGGGATTCGTTATATCACCAGACGGTGTAAAAACCAACCCCGCAAAGGTGGAGGCGATTGCGAATTTCCCACAACCAAGAACTTTAAAGGAACTCCGTAGTTTTCTTGGTATGTCCGGATACTATAGGAAGTTCATAAAGGATTATGCAAAAATGGCAAAACCCCTAACAACTCTTTTAAGAGGGGAAGAAGGTAGGATATCAAAAAATAAATCCTCAAAAGTAAAAATCGACTTAAATAAGCAAGCAATAAATGCTTTTAACAGTCTAAAAAACTCACTCATTTCAAGGGATGTCACTCTTGCATACCCTGATTATAGCAAAAAATTTGAATTGACGACAGACGCATCCAATTTTGCTATTGGAGCTGTGCTGTCGCAAGAGTCAAAGCCAATAGCATTTATTTCAAGAACATTAAATAAAGCTGAAGAAAATTATGCAGCTAATGAAAAGGAAATGTTGGCTATAATATGGGCTTTGAACTCACTAAGAAATTATCTTTATGGATCAGCTAGAATACAAATATTTACTGATCACCAACCGCTTACATATGCATTAAGCAATAAAAATAATAATGCAAAAATGAAAAGATGGAAAGCAGCTCTAGAAGAATATTCATATGAGCTATGCTACAAACCAGGTAAACAAAATGTGGTCGCTGATGCATTATCGCGAATACCCGTCAAAGAGACACAGGTCAATAGTTTATCAGTAGCATCAAGATCGGATGACAGTTCATCTCATAATTTGATTTACAGTATTGAAGGACCAATAAATGCCTTCAAAAATCAAATTTTTTTAAATACTGATAGTGAGCCATCCTATCAATTTAAAATCGTGTTTCCTACATATCACCGGCATATGGTAACGCAACCGGATTATTCGGAACAGATTTTATTAACAATTTTAAAAAAATATTTGAACCCGTCAGTTATAAACTGCATAAAAGCGGAGGAGCCTGTCATGGGAAAAATACAAATACTTTACCCTCTACATTTTAGTAATTTCAAAATAAGATTTACAAAAAGAATGGTGGAGGACATAACCAGTAACCATAGACAGCAGGAGATAATAATTAAGGAACACAACAGAGCCCATAGAAATTGCAGAGAAAATAAAATTCAAATTTTAGAAAAATATTATTTTCCTGGAATGGCCAGTAAAATTAAAAAGGTCATAAAAAATTGTGTGACGTGTAAGGAAATAAATATGATCGTCATCCAGCAAAGCCACAAATTCAAGCAACGCCAATACCCACTTTCCCGGGTCAAATTGTGCATATTGATATATTGCATATGGGGAAACAATTAATTTTAACCGCAATTGACAAATTCTCAAAGTATGCAATCGCAAAACTAATTCGGTCCAAGTCAGCGGAGGATATAAAACAACCCCTAAGGGATATTCTTTTTTCCCTTGTTCCGGAAACAATAGTTATGGATAACGAGAAGTCATTCAAATCGGAGGAGATAAACTTTATGATGGAAAACGAATTTGGTATAGAAATTTACCGAACGGCACCATATACGAGTTGCTCTAATGGACAGGTGGAACGATTTCATTCCACTCTCCAAGAAATAATGCGATGCCTACAACGCGAAAAAGCTCACCAGTCTTTCATTGAACTTCTAGAAAGATCAATCAAAGAGTATAATTATACAATACATTCCACAACAGGGAAAAGACCAATGGAAATATATTTTGGCAGAAGAGTCTGCAGTGACCCTTCACTATTAGATAAACATAGATTGGAAACAACAAATAAAATTAAGGAGAAGCAAATCACAGATCTTGCTTACCACAACAAGAATAGAGTATCATTAAAGCAATATAACCAAGGAGACCAAATTTACGTTAAAATAAATAAAAGATTAGGGAATAAACTTACACCTAGATATAAGAAAGAGGTAGTCGCTCAAAACTACAACACTACAGTTAAAACACAATCAGGGAGAATAGTCCATAAAAATAATATCAAACAGAGTTGAATATTATTTTTTTCCATATTTTTTTTTCTCTCTCTTTTTTAGTTCTACGACCACAATATTTTTTAAACCTCAGAAGTCAACATGAAGACGAAAATCACCATTCAAATAATTTTTGCAATAATATTTACGATTAAAGCGCAACAAATCGATATCCAAGACCTAACAAATAATAATGGATATATACCAATAAAAATCGGAGAGCAACGAACCATTAATCACTACGATAAAATTCTCCATTTTATCAACTTAACAACATATGATGAAACCATTTCATTAATTGCAGAAAACATTAAAACCCTGAAGGCAACTTCCTTCGAGGATGAACAATTATTGGAAACCTTAGACAGGAATTTTATTTTATTAAAAGCAAAAGTAGATTATTTACAACCACATTTTAAAACAAAGCGAGGTTTAGTTAACGTACTGGGTAAGGGATTAAAATATATAGCAGGTACAATGGACAGTGATGACGAAAACCAAATAGCCAATACATTAAGTAGAATGCAGGGCAATGTGCAAGACACGACGGACAATATAAACAATATAATTTACAACAACAAATTCTTAGCTAATCAGATTGATGATATCACTATGCACATAAATAAACAACAAAACCTCATACAAATTTACATAAATGAATTTAGAAAAACAACAAAATAAAATCAGGACGTTAGAAGACGATTTGCAATTTATGCAGCACACTTACCAAATAAATAATGATATAACCCTTTTGCAAAACCATATAAATGATATTGGACAAATAATTTTTTCTAGTAAAATAGGCATAATCCCCACAGACATCCTAACGCAAACTGAACTCAGCCTTATTCATGACTTTGATAGTTATAGGGACATAAAGATAGCAGTTATTTTTCAAAATAATAACATTATAATAACTATATTAATTCCACAATTTTCCTCTAATATTCTTTCCAAAATAAAATTTGTACCAATTCCAAATGTTAACAATATGTCAATAATATTAGATGATTATCAAATTTTGCTAGACGAAAGTAACAATGTATATAACACATTTGTAGAAGACAACATGGAAAAAAATTTAAAAATTTTAGAAGATGAATGCGTTATAAATATTTTGAAACTTAAAGAAGCTAGCTGTAAGTTAGGTCTAGCGTCTAAAACAAGTATTGTCGAAGTAATACCAGGAATATTAATATTTAAAAATTTCAATTCAGATATTGACCATAATTGCAATAGTTTAAAAATTAAACAAATAGGAACTTTTATAATTAAATTTGAAAATTGTAAATTAATAATTGCAAATAATACATACGAGAATAATAAAATTAAAATGTACGACACATTTGTCTTACCCAGCAAAATTACAAAAATTAAAGAAAACTCTAATTTCACAACAACTGAGCTAAAATTAGAAAAACTATATATTGAACAAGTAAAACAAAAGGAGCATATTAAGTTCTTAGTAGACAAAAATAAAAATGTACACCTAATTAGTTTAAGTTCAGACCTACTAATTACATTCATTATCATTATGTCAATCTTTATTTTCATATACATTTACAAATATAAAATTAAATTCTATATATCGCCTGAACTGCAATTGCCAACGCGAAACACCGCACACATGACAAGTGGTCCATTTTTGCAACTAAAAACCAATTCGTAATAATTTTTTAATCAATTAGAATTTTTCATGTCGATTGCGGACACTCGACTTAAGAGGGGAAGAGTTAACGTAACATAAGTTACTGCCACCCACGTCGTCTGAAATATGATTGCACATCATAAACTAGCCGACCCAAATACCCATAAATTACTCATAATAATTACTTACAATAAAGTAAACCCGTGCCGAACATTTCCGCCCGAAATATGATCAGTCATAATTCGGCCGACCTAAATAAATTCCCATGAAATGCATTGGCGCACAACGATCATTTACCCAAATCCGATCGCACCTCATAAATTTTAAGTGCAATGCATTTATGCAAAGGCAAGACATTTTAAAACAATTAATTTCATAAGTCGCCTGAAATATGACTACTCATCACATTTCAGCCGCACCAAGTAAAACTCACTTCAAGCGGCATTTAACTATTGCGCTATATCACAATCACACGTACTATGCTTGCCCAAAGGCAACATGCCGAGTCGGCATTCATTAAATATGGGTCATATGGAGAAATGCATTGTCAGACAGTGACATACTACAATCACCCATACTATGGTTATCCAATGGCAATATGCTAAGCCAGCACTATTGGAAATGGGTCAAATAGAGAAATGCGTTGTAAACGAATTTCTCTCCAAAATGAGCTCTTTCCCAATACATAGGAAATAAATGAATTCTTTCCCAACATATAGGAATTAAATAAATTATTTTTACATAAAGAAATTTGGGTTGCAGAGCAGGCTTAATTTTAGCATAAATAAGAAGAAAAAATGTAATTTAGGCTAAGTCTGGTTTTGGATATCAATAAAGGCGGCCACGCTGCCCGAATAAACTAACAATAAACAAACGTTTATTGAACTTATATATGTATGTATGTATCTGTGTAGTGTATGTGTTAGGGCTCTTGATTCTAATCGATTACTCGACTAGTCGATTAGTCGAGTAGTCGATTACCAACTTTTGTGCTGTTTGAAAATCGAATAGCAGGTATTCGATTTCAGCTAGTCGACTAGCTGTCACTAATCGAATACTAACGATTAAATCGGGTTCCCAGTTTTTACCCGGGTTTTACCCGGGTAATAAGGCGGCAAATTTCCACTGTAATTCGCATGCATGTTAAAGTGGTATCTGCCATTTTCGCCCATTTATTTGCTTCATTTCTTTGAAATTAAAAAAAAATGTAACAGGAGCACAGAATATTGGTGTAGGTAGATATACAAAAATGAAAATTTGAAAAATGTATGTATGTTTGTATGAATGTAGATAAAAAAGTTTGAAAATTTTTTTTCATACTGCAAAACGTTTTATGTCAATATTATTCTTTTAGGTTTAAGTGCGCAATGTACGCATCTTTCTCTTATTCTACGTCGCCGTTTGCAAAAAGATAGTTGAAAGATTGATTCGTGGGGCCAAAAAAAAGTAAAAGTACATTCAAATACACCTAATTTTCGAAAGAACTCAAAAATTACAAACATTACATATATACAATATACGGGAACATTAGAGTGGCAAAAAAAGTTCCACACTTTCTATCGGAATGATTAAGCTTGAGAATTTATTTTTTGTGTAGTAAAAATGCTTCTGCCGGCAAATGGAAGATTTCCAATGAAAATAAAAAGCAAATTTGACATGTGAGAAATTATAAGAACCTGCAACTCTAGTGTCTTAGTTTCTGTTTGAAAACTTTAGATTTGTAACAAACTTTTAAAATTGTTATTTGTTTCATGCGCTGCTAAGTGCTCTCCAATGCTGCTGTTATGTCAGGCCAGGAGCTCCGTCGGAATAGCTGATAGACCCCAATATGCAACAATAATTGCATTCTTCATTTTCATGTAGCGACTGATGAGCTTGTGATGAGCAACATATTGTCAACATTTTATTAACCCTGCTGCCATAACGTACGTCTTCGAGGCATATCGACTTTTTTCTTGTTGATCTGCCTCTCGCAATTACTCTCTAAGCTAACTCATACTCGCATTTATCTCCGTCGTTACTTACAGCCTGGCAGTGATGGTTGATTTTGCAGAGTAGGTTTCGTATTTCATGATATATGGTTATAACATACGCCTGAGAGACGTATCGTTATGAAAAAAATAACGTTATGAAAGCAGGGTTAAACGAAAGCGCGAAATTTTGCCGAAGAACATGATGCTCTGTCATAAAAAGTAGCACTGCTACTACCAACGAGGCTCGAACACAGCCCATATTTTTTTTGCGGGACGCTACTGGAATAATTTTTAAAAATTTTTGACAAGCGGCCATATTTTTCTTCAAACGTACAATACAGATTTACTCACATAAAAAAGTTCTCACACCAAACCCTGTAGGGAATTCATATAATTCCAAGTCAACTATTAGTTCTTTATTTGTCAGTGTTCATAGCACTTTTATTAGAGCGTCTCGGGCTTACAGGCAAAAAAAAGACGGCCGTACCTCCCCTCCTTGTACGTGGAAAGTGTACGTGGCCAACCGTACATCAGAAATCATCCAAAACGTTGGAAACATAAAATGGCGACACGTACGCACTAACCACAACCCCGCAGACCTAGGTACTAGAGGATGTAGACCACAGGAGTTAATTCAACATCAACTTTGGTGGACAGGACCAGAGTGGCTTCTCAAATCTCCCGATCAATGGCCGATTTCGAATCGTGAACATGTTACTCCCCCAGAAGAACGGAAAGTAGTCGCGCTAGATACGTTGGAAAAAGAACCAGACATCTTAGAGCGTTATTCATGTTGGCCGAAAGCTCTTCGAGTGATAGCCTACATATTTCGCTTTATTCATCAAACCATTCCCATACAGTCCATTAAATCGAAAAATTATCCCTCTCTCTCTATTAGTCAAGCGGAAATTCATTTCGTAAACGAATGTCTAATCAAATTAACGCAGGAAAGATATTACTTTAAGGAGTACGTCAAACTCTCCAACAAGGAACCGATATCGAAAAAGAGCACACTTCTGTTTTTGAAAAACAAAAAAAAAAAATTTTTTTTTTTGGCAAGCCTAGATGTCGCCTAATTACATTTTTCTTCAAATCTTTGGCATTTGTTGTGGGATTTTAAAGTTTGACACATAAATATTTTCGTCTCAAAGAGGAGGTTTCTTCTCAAGAAAGTTCATTGATGCGTTTCGTTGTGGTACCACACTCGACTGAGATGGAAACAACAGGTGGAGGATGACTTGAACTCCCTTGGGGTTTCCAATTGGCGTCGGTTATCGCTAAAAAGGAATGATTGGCGTGCTCTGATACGAAACGGCAAAAAACCGCTTAGGCGGGTTGTCGTCATTATGACGAAAGCCAAGATTAGAATTTCAGATAAAAAAAGTATCTTTTTTAAGTCAGCTTTTGATTTCATTGAAAATTTGTATGATGTCAGCATTGATCTGGCTTAGAACACCGGTTTCGACCTTAACTGAGGCCTGGACAGCTACGTATGAATGCATGATAAAACCAAACCAAAAACGTAAATAAATTATTATTAATATCTCATAACTAAATTTGATTAGTTAACTAAAACAAGTACTTTATGTATAGAAATCTGTAGATATTTGGTATTTGAGAAAAGGTTTCGAAAAAGCAATTGCTCTTTTTTATTAATTTATACCAATGGTACAATGAACAGCTAGGATGAAAATAAATAATAATAGTTGATTTGGAGTTATATGAATTCCCTACAGGGTTTGGAGACAGCATTTCTTTATGTAAGTATGTAATTATGTCACAAATATTGTACTATTGAAAAAAACATGGCCGCTTGTCAAAAATTTGAGAAAATTATTTCAGTAGCGTCCCGTATAAAAATATATGGGGTGTGTTGAATAAAATGTTGACAATCTGTTGCTCATCACAAGCTCATCAGACGCTACATGAAAATGAAGTACGAAATTATTGTTGCATATTGGGGTCTATCAGCTATTCCGACGGAGCTCCCGGCGGGAGAAAATGTAACAGATCTTGAGGGAATTCCAACGATTTTAAGAGAATTTGGCGGTATGTTTCGATAATTTCGATGTTATCTTTATTGACTCTATTTCCTTTATTCCTGCCGGGAGCTCCGCCGGAATAACTGATAGACCCCATTATCTCTTAAGTATCAGCATCAGAGCATCAATAAAGTAACTTGACTGCAATACTGCAGTAATATTGATAGTAATATTAACCTTAATAACTTCAAAAACACGCATTCTACTAGCTTTCACTTCTTTTCTTATACACAACGATATTTTCGAAATGCAATTTAACAGTGGGAGTAGTTGCCCCACTAACCCCCATCTGTACATACCAGTTTATTGAATTTTTTTTTGTATAATTGCTTACATTGAAATTCTGTGCTCCTGATACTTGTCAAATATTAAAAACAAATTATTAGCGTGTGCTTAAATGTTTCCTTAAAATTTATAAAGTATTTATTCAATCATCAATTTCGAAAAGCGCTAATTTCAGAAATTTTACGAGCATGTTTTTTTTATTATTATGCGTTCCAAATAATTCCCAGCGACTTTTATATTAAAAAACCACATCAGCTTTTAAAGGGGGAATTATACAATCTTAAATTGGATTAAAAGCTCGTGTTTCAATCATCTCCTGTATTTTAACTCGGCCTGACATAACAGCAGCATTGGAGAGCACTTAGCAGCGCATGAAACAAATAACAATTTTAAAAGTTTGTTACAAATCTAAAGTTTTCAAACAGAAACTAAGACACTAGAGTTGCAGGTTCTTATAATTTCTCACATGTCAAATTTGCTTTTTATTTTCATTGGAAATCTTCCATTTGCCGGCAGAAGCATTTTTACTACAAAAAAAAAAAAATTCTCAAGCTTAATCATTCCGATAGAAAGTGTGGAACTTTTTTTGCCACTCTAATGTTCCCGTATATTTTTGGTAATACATCAAAACGCTCTATGTAATGTTTGTAATTTTTGAGTTCTTTCGAAAATTAGGTGTATTTGAATGTACTTTTTCTTTTTTTTTTGCCCCACGAATCAATCTTTCAACTATCCTTTTTCAAACGGCGACGTAGAATAAGAGAAAGATGCCTCCATTGTGCACTTAAACCTGAAAGAATAATATTGACATAGAACATTTTGCAGTATGAAAAAAAATTTTCAAACTTTTTTTATCTACATACATAAATATTGCTACAAACATACATACATTTTTCAAAATTAAATTTTTGTATATCTACCTACACAAATATTCTGTGCTCCTGTTACATTTTTTTTTAATTTCAAAGAAATGAAGCAAATAAATTGGCGAAAATGGCAGATACCACTTTAACATGCATGCGAATTACAGTAGAAATTTGCCGCCTTATTACCCGGGTCTTCAGACGAGTAATCGACTAGTCAAAAGCAACTATTCGACTAGTCGATTAGTGATAATCGAATGTTTTTGGAAACGACTAGTCGAAATCGATTATTCGACTAATCGATTTGTCGATTATCAAGAGCCCTAGTATGTGTTGACGTCGTTAATTTAGGGTAAATATGGATACAAATGGTAAGTGTAATAGGAGGTAAGTATTTAATGGTAGAGGTAAGTATATATGTGTATATGCAATAAGGTAAGTATACAAAAAATTCAACTTTAAATATAAATGCAACATTTTTAGGATTCAGTTTATCAGGTAAGTTTTAAAGGTAAGTGTATATAGATTAATCGAATTGGATTAGATTTTCATCCATGTCTTCAACAATGGTAGTCTACCAGGTGTATAATTTTGGGATCCTCAGCGCATACGTGGTGACGTTCGTTGGCACGGTCGCAGCATAGGCTAGCTGTCACTAATCGAATACTAACGATTAAATCGGGTTCCCAGTTTTTACCCGGGTTTTACCCGGGTAATAAGGCGGCAAATTTCCACTGTAATTCGCATGCATGTTAAAGTGGTATCTGCCATTTTCGCCCATTTATTTGCTTCATTTCTTTGAAATTAAAAAAAAATGTAACAGGAGCACAGAATATTTGTGTAGGTAGATATACAAAAATGAAAATTTGAAAAATGTATGTATGTTTGTATGAATGTAGATAAAAAAGTTTGAAAATTTTTTTTCATACTGCAAAACGTTTTATGTCAATATTATTCTTTTAGGTTTAAGTGCGCAATGTACGCATCTTTCTCTTATTCTACGTCGCCGTTTGCAAAAAGATAGTTGAAAGATTGATTCGTGGGGCCAAAAAAAAGTAAAAGTACATTCAAATACACCTAATTTTCGAAAGAACTCAAAAATTACAAACATTACATATATACAATATACGGGAACATTAGAGTGGCAAAAAAAGTTCCACACTTTCTATCGGAATGATTAAGCTTGAGAATTTATTTTTTGTGTAGTAAAAATGCTTCTGCCGGCAAATGGAAGATTTCCAATGAAAATAAAAAGCAAATTTGACATGTGAGAAATTATAAGAACCTGCAACTCTAGTGTCTTAGTTTCTGTTTGAAAACTTTAGATTTGTAACAAACTTTTAAAATTGTTATTTGTTTCATGCGCTGCTAAGTGCTCTCCAATGCTGCTGTTATGTCAGGCCAGGAGCTCCGTCGGAATAGCTGATAGACCCCAATATGCAACAATAATTGCATTCTTCATTTTCATGTAGCGACTGATGAGCTTGTGATGAGCAACATATTGTCAACATTTTATTAACCCTGCTGCCATAACGTACGTCTTCGAGGCATATCGACTTTTTTCTTGTTGATCTGCCTCTCGCAATTACTCTCTAAGCTAACTCATACTCGCATTTATCTCCGTCGTTACTTACAGCCTGGCAGTGATGGTTGATTTTGCAGAGTAGGTTTCGTATTTCATGATATATGGTTATAACATACGCCTGAGAGACGTATCGTTATGAAAAAAATAACGTTATGAAAGCAGGGTTAAACGAAAGCGCGAAATTTTGCCGAAGAACATGATGCTCTGTCATAAAAAGTAGCACTGCTACTACCAACGAGGCTCGAACACAGCCCATATTTTTTTTGCGGGACGCTACTGGAATAATTTTTAAAAATTTTTGACAAGCGGCCATATTTTTCTTCAAACGTACAATACAGATTTACTCACATAAAAAAGTTCTCACACCAAACCCTGTAGGGAATTCATATAATTCCAAGTCAACTATTAGTTCTTTATTTGTCAGTGTTCATAGCACTTTTATTAGAGCGTCTCGGGCTTACAGGCAAAAAAAAGACGGCCGTACCTCCCCTCCTTGTACGTGGAAAGTGTACGTGGCCAACCGTACATCAGAAATCATCCAAAACGTTGGAAACATAAAATGGCGACACGTACGCACTAACCACAACCCCGCAGACCTAGGTACTAGAGGATGTAGACCACAGGAGTTAATTCAACATCAACTTTGGTGGACAGGACCAGAGTGGCTTCTCAAATCTCCCGATCAATGGCCGATTTCGAATCGTGAACATGTTACTCCCCCAGAAGAACGGAAAGTAGTCGCGCTAGATACGTTGGAAAAAGAACCAGACATCTTAGAGCGTTATTCATGTTGGCCGAAAGCTCTTCGAGTGATAGCCTACATATTTCGCTTTATTCATCAAACCATTCCCATACAGTCCATTAAATCGAAAAATTATCCCTCTCTCTCTATTAGTCAAGCGGAAATTCATTTCGTAAACGAATGTCTAATCAAATTAACGCAGGAAAGATATTACTTTAAGGAGTACGTCAAACTCTCCAACAAGGAACCGATATCGAAAAAGAGCACACTTCTGTTTTTGAAAAACAAAAAAAAAAATTTTTTTTTTTGGCAAGCCTAGATGTCGCCTAATTACATTTTTCTTCAAATCTTTGGCATTTGTTGTGGGATTTTAAAGTTTGACACATAAATATTTTCGTCTCAAAGAGGAGGTTTCTTCTCAAGAAAGTTCATTGATGCGTTTCGTTGTGGTACCACACTCGACTGAGATGGAAACAACAGGTGGAGGATGACTTGAACTCCCTTGGGGTTTCCAATTGGCGTCGGTTATCGCTAAAAAGGAATGATTGGCGTGCTCTGATACGAAACGGCAAAAAACCGCTTAGGCGGGTTGTCGTCATTATGACGAAAGCCAAGATTAGAATTTCAGATAAAAAAAGTATCTTTTTTAAGTCAGCTTTTGATTTCATTGAAAATTTGTATGATGTCAGCATTGATCTGGCTTAGAACACCGGTTTCGACCTTAACTGAGGCCTGGACAGCTACGTATGAATGCATGATAAAACCAAACCAAAAACGTAAATAAATTATTATTAATATCTCATAACTAAATTTGATTAGTTAACTAAAACAAGTACTTTATGTATAGAAATCTGTAGATATTTGGTATTTGAGAAAAGGTTTCGAAAAAGCAATTGCTCTTTTTTATTAATTTATACCAATGGTACAATGAACAGCTAGGATGAAAATAAATAATAATAGTTGATTTGGAGTTATATGAATTCCCTACAGGGTTTGGAGACAGCATTTCTTTATGTAAGTATGTAATTATGTCACAAATATTGTACTATTGAAAAAAACATGGCCGCTTGTCAAAAATTTGAGAAAATTATTTCAGTAGCGTCCCGTATAAAAATATATGGGGTGTGTTGAATAAAATGTTGACAATCTGTTGCTCATCACAAGCTCATCAGACGCTACATGAAAATGAAGTACGAAATTATTGTTGCATATTGGGGTCTATCAGCTATTCCGACGGAGCTCCCGGCGGGAGAAAATGTAACAGATCTTGAGGGAATTCCAACGATTTTAAGAGAATTTGGCGGTATGTTTCGATAATTTCGATGTTATCTTTATTGACTCTATTTCCTTTATTCCTGCCGGGAGCTCCGCCGGAATAACTGATAGACCCCATTATCTCTTAAGTATCAGCATCAGAGCATCAATAAAGTAACTTGACTGCAATACTGCAGTAATATTGATAGTAATATTAACCTTAATAACTTCAAAAACACGCATTCTACTAGCTTTCACTTCTTTTCTTATACACAACGATATTTTCGAAATGCAATTTAACAGTGGGAGTAGTTGCCCCACTAACCCCCATCTGTACATACCAGTTTATTGAATTTTTTTTTGTATAATTGCTTACATTGAAATTCTGTGCTCCTGATACTTGTCAAATATTAAAAACAAATTATTAGCGTGTGCTTAAATGTTTCCTTAAAATTTATAAAGTATTTATTCAATCATCAATTTCGAAAAGCGCTAATTTCAGAAATTTTACGAGCATGTTTTTTTTATTATTATGCGTTCCAAATAATTCCCAGCGACTTTTATATTAAAAAACCACATCAGCTTTTAAAGGGGGAATTATACAATCTTAAATTGGATTAAAAGCTCGTGTTTCAATCATCTCCTGTATTTTAACTCGGCCTGACATAACAGCAGCATTGGAGAGCACTTAGCAGCGCATGAAACAAATAACAATTTTAAAAGTTTGTTACAAATCTAAAGTTTTCAAACAGAAACTAAGACACTAGAGTTGCAGGTTCTTATAATTTCTCACATGTCAAATTTGCTTTTTATTTTCATTGGAAATCTTCCATTTGCCGGCAGAAGCATTTTTACTACAAAAAAAAAAAAATTCTCAAGCTTAATCATTCCGATAGAAAGTGTGGAACTTTTTTTGCCACTCTAATGTTCCCGTATATTTTTGGTAATACATCAAAACGCTCTATGTAATGTTTGTAATTTTTGAGTTCTTTCGAAAATTAGGTGTATTTGAATGTACTTTTTCTTTTTTTTTTGCCCCACGAATCAATCTTTCAACTATCCTTTTTCAAACGGCGACGTAGAATAAGAGAAAGATGCCTCCATTGTGCACTTAAACCTGAAAGAATAATATTGACATAGAACATTTTGCAGTATGAAAAAAAATTTTCAAACTTTTTTTATCTACATACATAAATATTGCTACAAACATACATACATTTTTCAAAATTAAATTTTTGTATATCTACCTACACAAATATTCTGTGCTCCTGTTACATTTTTTTTTAATTTCAAAGAAATGAAGCAAATAAATTGGCGAAAATGGCAGATACCACTTTAACATGCATGCGAATTACAGTAGAAATTTGCCGCCTTATTACCCGGGTCTTCAGACGAGTAATCGACTAGTCAAAAGCAACTATTCGACTAGTCGATTAGTGATAATCGAATATTTTTGGAAACGACTAGTCGAAATCGATTATTCGACTAATCGATTTGTCGATTATCAAGAGCCCTAGTATGTGTTGACGTCGTTAATTTAGGGTAAATATGGATACAAATGGTAAGTGTAATAGGAGGTAAGTATTTAATGGTAGAGGTAAGTATATATGTGTATATGCAATAAGGTAAGTATACAAAAAATTCAACTTTAAATATAAATGCAACATTTTTAGGATTCAGTTTATCAGGTAAGTTTTAAAGGTAAGTGTATATAGATTAATCGAATTGGATTAGATTTTCATCCATGTCTTCAACAATGGTAGTCTACCAGGTGTATAATTTTGGGATCCTCAGCGCATACGTGGTGACGTTCGTTGGCACGGTCGCAGCATAGGCTAGCTGTCACTAATCGAATACTAACGATTAAATCGGGTTCCCAGTTTTTACCCGGGTTTTACCCGGGTAATAAGGCGGCAAATTTCCACTGTAATTCGCATGCATGTTAAAGTGGTATCTGCCATTTTCGCCCATTTATTTGCTTCATTTCTTTGAAATTAAAAAAAAATGTAACAGGAGCACAGAATATTTGTGTAGGTAGATATACAAAAATGAAAATTTGAAAAATGTATGTATGTTTGTATGAATGTAGATAAAAAAGTTTGAAAATTTTTTTTCATACTGCAAAACGTTTTATGTCAATATTATTCTTTTAGGTTTAAGTGCGCAATGTACGCATCTTTCTCTTATTCTACGTCGCCGTTTGCAAAAAGATAGTTGAAAGATTGATTCGTGGGGCCAAAAAAAAGTAAAAGTACATTCAAATACACCTAATTTTCGAAAGAACTCAAAAATTACAAACATTACATATATACAATATACGGGAACATTAGAGTGGCAAAAAAAGTTCCACACTTTCTATCGGAATGATTAAGCTTGAGAATTTATTTTTTGTGTAGTAAAAATGCTTCTGCCGGCAAATGGAAGATTTCCAATGAAAATAAAAAGCAAATTTGACATGTGAGAAATTATAAGAACCTGCAACTCTAGTGTCTTAGTTTCTGTTTGAAAACTTTAGATTTGTAACAAACTTTTAAAATTGTTATTTGTTTCATGCGCTGCTAAGTGCTCTCCAATGCTGCTGTTATGTCAGGCCAGGAGCTCCGTCGGAATAGCTGATAGACCCCAATATGCAACAATAATTGCATTCTTCATTTTCATGTAGCGACTGATGAGCTTGTGATGAGCAACATATTGTCAACATTTTATTAACCCTGCTGCCATAACGTACGTCTTCGAGGCATATCGACTTTTTTCTTGTTGATCTGCCTCTCGCAATTACTCTCTAAGCTAACTCATACTCGCATTTATCTCCGTCGTTACTTACAGCCTGGCAGTGATGGTTGATTTTGCAGAGTAGGTTTCGTATTTCATGATATATGGTTATAACATACGCCTGAGAGACGTATCGTTATGAAAAAAATAACGTTATGAAAGCAGGGTTAAACGAAAGCGCGAAATTTTGCCGAAGAACATGATGCTCTGTCATAAAAAGTAGCACTGCTACTACCAACGAGGCTCGAACACAGCCCATATTTTTTTTGCGGGACGCTACTGGAATAATTTTTAAAAATTTTTGACAAGCGGCCATATTTTTCTTCAAACGTACAATACAGATTTACTCACATAAAAAAGTTCTCACACCAAACCCTGTAGGGAATTCATATAATTCCAAGTCAACTATTAGTTCTTTATTTGTCAGTGTTCATAGCACTTTTATTAGAGCGTCTCGGGCTTACAGGCAAAAAAAAGACGGCCGTACCTCCCCTCCTTGTACGTGGAAAGTGTACGTGGCCAACCGTACATCAGAAATCATCCAAAACGTTGGAAACATAAAATGGCGACACGTACGCACTAACCACAACCCCGCAGACCTAGGTACTAGAGGATGTAGACCACAGGAGTTAATTCAACATCAACTTTGGTGGACAGGACCAGAGTGGCTTCTCAAATCTCCCGATCAATGGCCGATTTCGAATCGTGAACATGTTACTCCCCCAGAAGAACGGAAAGTAGTCGCGCTAGATACGTTGGAAAAAGAACCAGACATCTTAGAGCGTTATTCATGTTGGCCGAAAGCTCTTCGAGTGATAGCCTACATATTTCGCTTTATTCATCAAACCATTCCCATACAGTCCATTAAATCGAAAAATTATCCCTCTCTCTCTATTAGTCAAGCGGAAATTCATTTCGTAAACGAATGTCTAATCAAATTAACGCAGGAAAGATATTACTTTAAGGAGTACGTCAAACTCTCCAACAAGGAACCGATATCGAAAAAGAGCACACTTCTGTTTTTGAAAAACAAAAAAAAAAAATTTTTTTTTTTGGCAAGCCTAGATGTCGCCTAATTACATTTTTCTTCAAATCTTTGGCATTTGTTGTGGGATTTTAAAGTTTGACACATAAATATTTTCGTCTCAAAGAGGAGGTTTCTTCTCAAGAAAGTTCATTGATGCGTTTCGTTGTGGTACCACACTCGACTGAGATGGAAACAACAGGTGGAGGATGACTTGAACTCCCTTGGGGTTTCCAATTGGCGTCGGTTATCGCTAAAAAGGAATGATTGGCGTGCTCTGATACGAAACGGCAAAAAACCGCTTAGGCGGGTTGTCGTCATTATGACGAAAGCCAAGATTAGAATTTCAGATAAAAAAAGTATCTTTTTTAAGTCAGCTTTTGATTTCATTGAAAATTTGTATGATGTCAGCATTGATCTGGCTTAGAACACCGGTTTCGACCTTAACTGAGGCCTGGACAGCTACGTATGAATGCATGATAAAACCAAACCAAAAACGTAAATAAATTATTATTAATATCTCATAACTAAATTTGATTAGTTAACTAAAACAAGTACTTTATGTATAGAAATCTGTAGATATTTGGTATTTGAGAAAAGGTTTCGAAAAAGCAATTGCTCTTTTTTATTAATTTATACCAATGGTACAATGAACAGCTAGGATGAAAATAAATAATAATAGTTGATTTGGAGTTATATGAATTCCCTACAGGGTTTGGAGACAGCATTTCTTTATGTAAGTATGTAATTATGTCACAAATATTGTACTATTGAAAAAAACATGGCCGCTTGTCAAAAATTTGAGAAAATTATTTCAGTAGCGTCCCGTATAAAAATATATGGGGTGTGTTGAATAAAATGTTGACAATCTGTTGCTCATCACAAGCTCATCAGACGCTACATGAAAATGAAGTACGAAATTATTGTTGCATATTGGGGTCTATCAGCTATTCCGACGGAGCTCCCGGCGGGAGAAAATGTAACAGATCTTGAGGGAATTCCAACGATTTTAAGAGAATTTGGCGGTATGTTTCGATAATTTCGATGTTATCTTTATTGACTCTATTTCCTTTATTCCTGCCGGGAGCTCCGCCGGAATAACTGATAGACCCCATTATCTCTTAAGTATCAGCATCAGAGCATCAATAAAGTAACTTGACTGCAATACTGCAGTAATATTGATAGTAATATTAACCTTAATAACTTCAAAAACACGCATTCTACTAGCTTTCACTTCTTTTCTTATACACAACGATATTTTCGAAATGCAATTTAACAGTGGGAGTAGTTGCCCCACTAACCCCCATCTGTACATACCAGTTTATTGAATTTTTTTTTGTATAATTGCTTACATTGAAATTCTGTGCTCCTGATACTTGTCAAATATTAAAAACAAATTATTAGCGTGTGCTTAAATGTTTCCTTAAAATTTATAAAGTATTTATTCAATCATCAATTTCGAAAAGCGCTAATTTCAGAAATTTTACGAGCATGTTTTTTTTATTATTATGCGTTCCAAATAATTCCCAGCGACTTTTATATTAAAAAACCACATCAGCTTTTAAAGGGGGAATTATACAATCTTAAATTGGATTAAAAGCTCGTGTTTCAATCATCTCCTGTATTTTAACTCGGCCTGACATAACAGCAGCATTGGAGAGCACTTAGCAGCGCATGAAACAAATAACAATTTTAAAAGTTTGTTACAAATCTAAAGTTTTCAAACAGAAACTAAGACACTAGAGTTGCAGGTTCTTATAATTTCTCACATGTCAAATTTGCTTTTTATTTTCATTGGAAATCTTCCATTTGCCGGCAGAAGCATTTTTACTACAAAAAAAAAAAAATTCTCAAGCTTAATCATTCCGATAGAAAGTGTGGAACTTTTTTTGCCACTCTAATGTTCCCGTATATTTTTGGTAATACATCAAAACGCTCTATGTAATGTTTGTAATTTTTGAGTTCTTTCGAAAATTAGGTGTATTTGAATGTACTTTTTCTTTTTTTTTTGCCCCACGAATCAATCTTTCAACTATCCTTTTTCAAACGGCGACGTAGAATAAGAGAAAGATGCCTCCATTGTGCACTTAAACCTGAAAGAATAATATTGACATAGAACATTTTGCAGTATGAAAAAAAATTTTCAAACTTTTTTTATCTACATACATAAATATTGCTACAAACATACATACATTTTTCAAAATTAAATTTTTGTATATCTACCTACACAAATATTCTGTGCTCCTGTTACATTTTTTTTTAATTTCAAAGAAATGAAGCAAATAAATTGGCGAAAATGGCAGATACCACTTTAACATGCATGCGAATTACAGTAGAAATTTGCCGCCTTATTACCCGGGTCTTCAGACGAGTAATCGACTAGTCAAAAGCAACTATTCGACTAGTCGATTAGTGATAATCGAATATTTTTGGAAACGACTAGTCGAAATCGATTATTCGACTAATCGATTTGTCGATTATCAAGAGCCCTAGTATGTGTTGACGTCGTTAATTTAGGGTAAATATGGATACAAATGGTAAGTGTAATAGGAGGTAAGTATTTAATGGTAGAGGTAAGTATATATGTGTATATGCAATAAGGTAAGTATACAAAAAATTCAACTTTAAATATAAATGCAACATTTTTAGGATTCAGTTTATCAGGTAAGTTTTAAAGGTAAGTGTATATAGATTAATCGAATTGGATTAGATTTTCATCCATGTCTTCAACAATGGTAGTCTACCAGGTGTATAATTTTGGGATCCTCAGCGCATACGTGGTGACGTTCGTTGGCACGGTCGCAGCATAGGCTAGGAAGTGGGAAGAGCAGCAAAGGAGCTCTCTGTGTCTTTCGAATCCCACCCTAGTCAGCCCAAAGCTGAGGATGGTGATGTCAGGTAAGCTGCTTTTAGTGAGCTATCCCGTTTAGAATATAGAATGACGAATCGTCCTCTTCAGGCGGCTATGCTAATATCACGGCATTAATCTCTAGGGTAGCTGAAACAGGAGGCAGGTGGTATATTAACGATTATGAGTTCAAGTTCCACATCACCGCCTGGACGACGATACCATGTCGTTCTAGGGTCCTGTCCTTTGGGTCGATGTCGGGTTTAAATTCGCAAAACTGTACAGAAGGATGGATAATGAACGCCAGGTTCGTATGCTTGGGTGGAAGCATAAAAGGTCGTATTCGTTCCCGCTTTGAGCCTAAGCGTACATGGTATTGGACTTGGTAGGGGTTGCGCTTAACCGTTCGCACCTTCCAATGTAATCTTAGCCGGCAAACAGTGAACGTAGCCTTGTCTTGCAATCGTGCTGGTACAGAAAGGGAAAGGGGTAGTGATGGAAACGGCATCTGATACTCGACATTGCAAAACCCCCGAAGAAAGTAGCTGTGGGCAGCCGAGTGAGGTAGAAGCGTCGTAGGGCGCGAATGACAGCCGGGAGCACATACAGATTGCTGTGCATAGAAGGTGGTGAAGAATGTAGTTCAGAGAGGCGGTGGTGTAGCTCTAGAGCGTTGCGAGCCGCAGGACGCCCTTTGGAGATAACAGCAAGGAGCCACGAAGGTTCCGACACGGAGAACCAAATCTTCGTAGAAATGAAAAGCAGCACAGCTGCTATGCCCAATATCTACACAAAAGGAAGTTTGACGGTCGCACACAACGCCACCACCACCTCTCACATCCGTTCAACACTCCTAATATATTCGGAACACACTGACAGGAAGCACACAAGTGCACGCCCTTATTTTGCAGCTTTTCAACATGTTGTTTTTGATTCTTCAAAAGCAATTAACTTTTTTTTATTTTGATTTGAATTTAATTTATTTTTGTTTGCTGACATTTCTCAACGCTAATATTACCATATTTATATTGAATTTTGACAGCAAAAACCTTATAAGCCAATAATAGATACAAAGCCTTTATAAAGCGTTTATGAATAAAATTCATTATAACAGTTTTATAAAGTTAAAAAATAGTTTTTACTATTACGTTGTTATAATGTGTAATAGCATTTTTTTATGAATAAGGGGATAAAAGTTTATACATATGTAAATGTACAATTTCTTGCTACAAGATAATTTTAGTTTTCAAAGAGGAGATGCGCCCAAATCTTTCGAGACCATAAACGTAACGTGTAACATTGTTGAATGCAACAGCAATTTTATGAGACGAAATGAAAGCAGAAGGACATGGTCTAGAGAATAGAACGTTTTGGAAAAGTCCCAAAGACAAAGAAGTGTAAGATTACCCTTGTCAAACTCCACCCTAATGTCATCAACTATTTTCAACATAGCAGTGGCACAGCTGTGATTTGGCCGAAATCCAGACTGAAATGGGGATAATAGATGATTTCGGGCAATGAATTCTTATATTTGTGCTGCCATAAGGGACTCGCATACTTTAGATATCGCTGGAAGTATGCTAATCTGTCTAAAGTCACAGTGATTATTCGCATTCTTATTTTTCGCAACTACAGCTTTTATCCACTCATCAGAAAAATATACAGTAGTAAAGCAATGGTTAATTGTAGGGATTCCAATCCCGGGATCACGTTGTCTTTTAAGTCCCGAAAATCCCGGGATTACTAGACTTAAATCCCGTGTTCACCGAAAATAAATTTTTAAATACATTTAAGTTATCTTGTATTTATATATGCAACAAATTCAGGCCCAGGTTAAGAGATGACACTATTAATGCAATAATTTCTTTAAGATCACACTTCAAACTTCAGAAAAAGTAATTTTTCTCTAAGCCTAATGGCATTCCTTTTTATTTTTATAATCAATGTAATTTTTATTATTACTATGCATACCGGAATTGTCGGAGACCAAATGGAAAAATTTAATAAAAAAACATACCGATGTACATAGTTTTCGCCACTATCGCTTAAGAATTTTTAGTTATTTATATACATAATTCGTTTATAATGTATCAAATATGCTATTTGTACCTGTGGAACAAAAAATTTGTACCAAATTTCTGAATACATATATTTTATTTACAAATTTAATGTAAATTTTTTTTTGTTCTTACATATCGTTTTGTAGTTTTTGCAGTTTTGTACTTTTTCCGACGATATGTAAGTCGTTTTTAATCATATATGTACGTATATTTGGCTATGTTTACCAATAGTACAAACAACTTTCGTTTCAAGTGCCTGAATAGTAACTTTGAGTTACAAATTTAATGTTACTTTTCGTTCGTTATAAAAATGATTGCCTTAATAAATACATACATACATTCTTAAATGAATTACTATAGTTTAGTCTACTTTATTACATAAATATGGGGTGCCATTTTTAGCAAAAAAAAATTCGGGACAATCCCGGGATCCCGGGATTGATCTTTCAAATCCCGAGAGGCTAGAAATCCCGGAAATTGGATTCCCTAGTTAATTGTATGAGTTAGAGTAAAATATAAAAGGTAACCAATCCGGCTCGGCCAAACGCAAGGGCATGGATTCCTGCCATCCCTGCTGAACCTGAGAGAATTCTAAGGATGTTGCGGATCATGAACCCGTCTCTCCCGACGCAGGACGGGAGTGTCAATCTGGTTGAGGATGCGGTAGGGTCTGATAGGCAGGTGGTCTTCACCTTGAATAAGGAGGCATCGAGGCCCTTAAACGGTGCAATGGACGAGTTCACTACGGCATGCGTCAGATCGTGATCCATGTATACCGTGGCGATGCACTACGCGCAGCTAGTCTTGAGCGCACCAATGTCGATACTGCCACAGATAGTAGGGTTTCCACCACGCCAACTCGTGGTCTGAACAACTCGTCGTTGAAAAAAAAGCCTCCAGACGAGGTAGAGCTCGGAGATACGGCGGGAAGTCTGAGCGCTCTCATGTTGGTGGTGCTTTAATCAGGCGACGTAGATGTGGTCCTCATCCAGGAACCCTGGGTTAATAGCTGAATTAATTGCGGCCTGGGGACTAAGGGTTTTTTGCTTATGCTTATGCTTTATGGGGAATGCATTACCTGTTTTCATGCATGAAAAGATGTACGAATTTGGTTATAAGAAAAGATCATACCAAAATCAAGGAAGGGAGTAATGTGTAGCTCAATTTTTATTTGTAGTAAAAAAAAACGTTTTTCATGCATGTAAAGATGTACGTATGTGGTTATAAGAAAAGATCATACCAAAAGCAAGGAAGGGAGTAATGTGTCGCTCAATTTTTGTTTGTAGTTAAAAAAAAAAATTGTTTTTCATACATGAAAAGTTGTACGAATTTTGATATACCAAAAGCAAGGAAGGGATTCGCTCAATTTTTATTTGAAGTTTGAAAATTTGCTTCTCACAGAAGCAGGCTTTGTGAAAAAAGTTTCAAACTTCAAAAAAAAAAAAATACAAAACTTTCAAACAAAAAAATCGAAGAAGTACATAATTGCTGCTGTGAGGCTCTACAGAGGTTGTGTGGAGAACGTGCGGACGGTTTGCACCTGATGCCGTTGTCTTTTTTGTTTTGGTTTTGAGTAAATTCGAGGGGTGTCTTTGTTTGTCGTTAGGACAATTTTTGATCTCTTTGATAAGACACCGCGCTCGAATTTATATTTTGTAGTGGGAAGAAAGAAAAGATCGAAAAGCGAGAAATTCTCGTTTAGAACAATGGCCGTTTATTGTACATCAAAAGTGTCAACAAAGTTAATTTAATTACCTTATTTATGACGTAGAAGAAGTCCTGGGGCTGATGTGTGTCCGTTGGCAGTTGGCAGAAAAAGAGGCGGTTGTCAAGTCGTTGACAACCGTTGAACCGAAAACCATCCTCCGGTTTTAAGGGGAGGTGGACCCACACATGCGCACCCACTTGCATGTATGTGTGTGCTGACAAAACACGAACAGTCATGCATGCACATGCCGGTGGGTGGCTTGGTGTGGGTGATTGGAAAATAAACATTAGGGTGGCACATTTTTTAATATTTTAGGCATCGCGCCTAAACATGCCGGCCCCCTTGCGACACGCAACATTCTGACCAGCCCCGGGATTTCCATCACGCCGTCTCTTAGGCTAGGTTCTTAAGACTAGTGGTGTGCTGGATAGCACTGTGCCCGCTTGCCTCCTTCGAGCCACCTCCTCGAGTTGGGTTCTGTTACCACTGGTTGTTTGGCCGTGTCGTACCTAGCTGTTAAAGAGAGGGAAGAAACTTGAAAAAAATAAAGGGGTATATTTCTTGCCATGGAGCCATAAAGTGAGAAAAAAGAAATTTTTTTTTTTTTTTTTTTATTAAAAAATTAAACTTACACCTAAATTTAAACCTAACTTACATATTAGTAGCGCCCGATAGCACAAAACCAAAAATAGTGCTGTGGGCTATGAGTGACCCGAACGAAGATGGCAAAGTGTTCGGGGTCATAATGTCGGCGTAGACGTCGCCGACGAGGATCAGTTTCACCGGCGCCGACATAAAAAATTGTGGGTCGGCCAAACGCACGTGCTCATATGGAGCCGCGATTTTGGCGTCGACTTGGGTTGCTGGACTGATGCGATTGAAATTGCTGATACACACCGCGTGCGCTGTGACGGACGTGTTGTTGCCATGCTTCCCTCGGATTCGGAGGAAGCAACCTTGCTCGCCGCCAGAATGGGTGAACTGCAGCCCTAACTCTTCCGCCAAGCTGCGGTCGATCGCGGAGCGGGGTGAGCACGCATCAATTAGTGCTCGGACGTAGCAAAATCCGCCACCCGCTTCCAGTTTTACCACCGCAGTTGGCGCAAGGGTGGTCATGGGGCGCAACGGTGGACCCATCCTGGCGAGAACTCCGTTGCCTCCGTCGCGGAAACCTCGGGTTGGCAGCTGGCGCGGCTGAGAGGCCAGTCTACGGGTTTCGGCGTTGTGGAGACTGGGATTACGAAGCTGGCGCGTCTGGGGGGCCAGTCTTCGCTTACGACTGTTGCGATGAGCACGGCGAGATGAAAGGTTGTTGTCGCGTTGATGTTGGTATCGTCGTTCGTGCGCTAGAAGGGGTCGGAATCGCCGTAGGTCCGAAACCCCTTGAACCGGCTCGATTACTTCGCCGTCCTCCTGGGTCAGCCCCGTCTCAGAGGCCTGGATAGACAGAACCTCTTCTCGGCTGTCTTCTTCCCTGTTCTGGGTTGCTTGCTCGGCTGGCCACGCTTCTTCCCTCTTGGCTTCTTCAACTTGTTGGGCCCAACTCTTATAGGCCACCGGCTGGTCATCAGTCTGGAGGTGGAGAGTGGTGTGGTGTTTGTCACCACATCGTCGGCACCTGGCGGCGCTGGTGCATTCCCTAGCCCGATGCACCATTGACAGGCAGTTGTCGCAATATCCCGCCCGGATAACCTCCTTCAGACGTTGCAAGGGTGCCATTCCGTGATAAACATCACACGCCCGAAGGGGGTGGTTTTCACCACACAGAGGACACGGTTTCGGATACCGGGCGGCCATACGAGCGGCGCGTTGGCGTAGGGAAGCATGGCGAGTCATGCTGCCGAAGAGAAGAGAAAAAAAATTGGTTTGAATAATGTATACGGTTGCCCATATACATACGTGGGAGGAAAGTGGCGAGTAGCCGAAGTGACAAATGGGGAACTTGAAATGACGTATCTTCAAGTATTTCCAAGCGGAACATGCTATTTCCTAATATTTGGGCCTATGTGTAACATTATCTGAACGTTTTTTCGTCTCTTGTGGCAATTACGTGCGGCGACACGTTGCTGCCTTCCCTTGTGGCAATTAAGTCCGGCAACGCGTTGATACCGACTGGTTGCCGCTTTACATAACTAAATCCATCTGAGGCACCCTGTTTGTTCCATTTCCTTTTTTTGTTTTGTTTATGTCGCTCCGCTAGCCGGCGCGAGTGACACTAGTGCTGCGCAGAAGCAAGCTTTTTTGCTAGTGCTGCGCATACGAACGCGTTATTGGTACTCGATTGTGCTACCGATGCTGGTAGAGAGTGGTTGAGTGGCGGTTTTATTTTTGTTGTTTTGTGAGCAAAACAGTCCTGCCCCCCCGAAAACAAAACCAAATAAGTAATTTATTTTAAAATAAACCGGTTTTTTAATATTAATATTATTGATTATTTCAAAAAACTCGATTGTGCTACCGATGCTGGTAGAGAGTGGTTGAGTGGCGGTTTTATTTTTGTTGTTTTGTGAGCAAAACAGTCCTGCCCCCCCGAAAACAAAACCAAATAAGTAATTTATTTTAAAATAAACCGGTTTTTTAATATTAATATTATTGATTATTTCAAAAAAAAAAAAAAAACTTATTTCGGTGCAAAAAGTTCAATTATACCCATACCGTTTAACTCGCTCATTTTGGCCTAACGAGTGTGAAAATTAAATTGCTGCTCCCAATTTCTGATTCGGTATGCGGTACCGATTTTTGGTACATCGGGTTTTCGGTACCCGATAGTTATGCCAGAATTACATCACTAATGTAATATCCGAAACTCATGCATCACTAATTGGCATGATTTTGTACAACCCTGCCTAATTTGTCAGTGAATGAAATGGAATTGTAGGGAACACAAAAAAAAACAATTCCATTGTACACCCGTAAAGAAAAAAATCGAACTTCATTAATTTCCGGCCGCACGCAACACATGGGAGCAGCATAATTCTTGGCAACAGGTAATTGATTTTATTGTAAATTTATGTGCCCTAATATTCTCTTTTTAATTTCAGATTGAAAGTGGTAAATAGTCTGGTGCTGCCATTACGGAATCGATTGGTGTGCAATGTAGTCATTTTTGCGCAGTACCCGAGATTATACGTGGTATACGTTTCCACTTTCATAGATTGGTAAAAGGTTTCACTGACAAATCGGCCGGTATTGCTCAACTTGGTTTGGGTCACAGTTACTCACGCGCCAAAGTCAAGTTCAATGTTCATCGTTCAGACAACATGATCACACAGTCTATAGCTTTACTGGATCAGTTGGACAAGGATGTGAATACGTTTTCGATGCGCATACGTGAATGGTATTCATATCACTTCCCAGAGTTGGTCAAAATTGTACCAGACAATTACTTGTTTGCCAAAACAGCAAAGTATATCAAAGATCGCAAAAGTCTAACACAAGACAAACTCGAAGAGTTGGAAGAGATTGTTATGGATTCAGCAAATGCGCAAGCTATTATAGATGTTGCTAAAATGTCCATGGGCATGGATATATCAATAATAGATTTAATGAATATTGAATTGTTTGCCGAGCGTGTAGTACGTCTATCCGAATATCGTAAGAAAATGGCTACATATTTGCATAACAAGCTGGAAGCAGTTGCACCAACTTTACATTCACTAATTGGTGATCAAGTGGGAGCACGTCTTATTTCGCCTGCTGGCAGCTTGACTAATTTGGCCAAATATCCAGCATCGACAGTACAAATATTAGGTGCAGAGAAAGCTCTGTTTCGTGGTTTGAAAACTCGTTCCAATACACCAAAATATGGTTTACTTCACGAACTCTGAAAACAGATTGCACGCGGCATCGCCGAACCCCATTCAGTGCGCATACTTGACAAAGCATCTGTGCCCATCATTGAGCTTCCAGGTAGTGCGACTCAATTTTTAGTGTATATTTTTCATTTAATATGCAATCGTATCATCGGTCGAACTTATCAATAAGTTTAAACAAGCTTATCCAGTGTTAGCAAAACTGGTGCTTATGGCCGTAAGTTCAATTATATGAAGATGGTATATCAATAAAAAAATGGTGGCTCACGGAGTGGACCTGGACATGGTGAGTATGTCGTTCACATAGTCTTCAACAATTTACTACAGATATTGTCAATGACTTTATTTATAGAGCTTCTTTAAGTGAAACCCTCGAGCAACGTGAGTTAGTTGTAATTCATATGCGTGATAAGTTAATTTCACTGAACAAACGAAAAACCTATTCAAAGTTTTGGAATGACGCATTGCATATCTTCGGAGCAAATGACAGCAGAATTCAGTTCGGTGTAAGAATTCCCGATGGGAAGAATGCAATGTCCTTTCGCCCACCACTGAGGCCGTAACACTGCCTTCTGGTGCCTCAATAACGCTTAGTGTGCCTGTGCCGTTACCGTTGTAAGAGCGCATGTCTCCTTCGCCAGATGCCGAAGCGGGCGATTTGACTAGTTGTGAGGAGGTGCCCAATCCTGAATCCATAACAAAATGTTGCAAGTTTCTTGTGCAGCCAACATCTGGAACACCTTATAGATCACTTTGAGCGTGACCAACTAGCCGAAGTGAGTCATGAGGATTTAAAACCGGGTGAGTTGAAAACTATTTACCGAGCCCCTGCATGTTCCCCCTCTCTCTATCTATCACGTTGCAATTGCCTTGTCATGAGATGTTGCTAGCAATGATAATGTTGACCACACTAGACTATTGGGTGTTTATTGAGATACGTGCAAAACGTATTTTTAGTAGCTAAGGCAAATGGTTATTCGTAGCCATCGTGCAATTGGCCAAAGCGGCTGGGCGTTTCTATTTGGTATTTCACAGTTTGAGTATTTTTGTTGGGGGAATATACTCTTAACTCAGATCAAGGATTATATAACAGGTTAAGGCATACGTATGTTTGCTGGTGTTTTTTGCACGTTTTTTAGGGACAGTCTAATAAAATTACAACAACCACATGAAAACTTCAAACTTTGATTGCAAATATCTCTTCAGAGAAGCAAATTATTGGAAAAGCGCTTTCGGATTCGTGATCCTGAGGCCAAAACGCGTCTTTTGAGGTATCTCCCATACTTTTGCTAATTTATTAGGAGTTGTCCCCTAAAGGAAACTAATACCTTTTGGGCTGCTAAATGTTTGTCAAACTGCGATGGTTTGTGAACAAATTTATTCAAAATCAGAAAAAAGTAGAAAAAAAATTTAAACAGCTGTTCATTTGCTGTCACCTTCCTTATTTCATGATGAGCCAAAGCAAAAATTTTTTGATAACGTTACTTTAAAAAAAAAATTTTTGCTTATTTTTCTTGTGCAGCCTTGGTCTATAATCCCGTTTACATTGCTCGATTTTTATTCATTCAATTTCACGTTGATTTTGAAAGTTGCTTGCAAAATTGCATGCAACAAAGTTGGTCGCCAACCGACTTTTGATCAACTCAACATTCAACTTGACATTGTGGTTTAAAAAATTTATCAGTGTAAACGGGTAGTCGATCCCTATTTGAGTCAACGGCAGATGCGAGGAAAATTGATTCCAAGATTGACCAATATATACAAATCAATGGTCGAATCAGTTTCGACCTTATACGCCCACGTTACCTCTTGTTAACACTTTTGGGGCCTGGGTGTTTATGTGAGGGGGTATCTGCGTTGTCGCAGATCTATTTTAAGATTCGGTGGCAGATTGGTTCACCTGTCTGCGTTAGGATTTCTTTGGCCTCTTTGTGGAGTGCGGATTATTTTCTGTTGCAGATCGGGTTCGCTCATCTGCGCTAGGCTTTCTGGTGTCCTCGTTGGGGTTAACGAGTGAATTGTGGGAATTTTGTTGAGGGATTAGGAAAGGTGGGGATGAACGGAGTGGAGGGAGATTGGAGTATTAAGATGAGGCATCGGGCCTCACACCATCTACTCCATCGGTTGGGAGCAGGATCAGCTTGACCAACGGTCTTCTGACCTGACCCTTCTCGGTTATGAGGTCGACGACACGTACTCGGTTATCTTCGCCGGGGTGTACGTTGGTAACTCGACCGAGACTGCATTCGTTTGGAGATAAGTTGTCTTCCTTGATGACAACGAGATCCCCTACCTTAATGTTCTGCTTTGACTGCTTCCACTTCACTCGTTTTTGAAGTTCGGACAAATATTCCACCTTCTATCGCTTGCAGAAGGTATGATGAAGGGCCTTGAGTTTCTGCCATCTGTTAACCATGGATGCAGAGCTTTCACTGACGTTGGATTCAGGTGGGGCCATAAGATGACTTCCAGTGAGGAAGTGCCCCGGGGTCAGGGGTTCTAAGTCGGAAGGGTCGTTGGACGCGGGACTTAATGGTCGCGAATTGAGACAGGCTTCGATCCTACAGAGTAACGTATGGAACTCTTCATGCGTGAACTTGTGAGGTGAGGCTATTTTTTTGAAATGGCTTTTGAAGCTCTTAACTCCTGCCTCCCAGAGTCCCCCCATGTGTGGAGCCCCTGCTGGAATGAAATGCCATGTCATTAATTGATGACTGTATTTGGAAATGGTTTGATCTCGGGCGTCCGAGATAAATGCCTTAAATTCGGATCGTAAAGATCGTGAGGCTCCGACAAAGTTAGCACCATTGTCGGAGTAAATGTTTTTCGGACATCCTCTCCTGGCTACGAAACGCGAAAGGGCTGCTAGGAAGGATGGGGTACTAAGATCACTGGTCGCTTCCAGATGGATCGCTTTGGTGGTAAAACAGACGAAAAGGCAAACGTAGCCTTTTGATAGTCGACACCCTCTGCCTCGGAAACTCTTAATATCGAATGGGCCTGCAAAGTCGACCCCGGTATTTGTAAAAGCGCGTGAAAACGTGGTCCGCTCGTGGGGTAGGGTACCCATAAGTTGGGTTTGCGCCCGTTTCTTGTAAATGGTGCAAATCTTACAATTGTGGATGATGGGCCTAATCATGTTCTTGACATTCGGAATCCAGTATTGGGTGCGGATGAGACGGAGCATTAGTTGATTTTCCCCATGGAGGGAGATTTTGTGTATCTTTTGCACAACTAGCCGCGTTAACCTACAGTTATAAGGGAGTATGATTGGATGACGTTCGTTGTAAGCGAGGTCTTCCGATGCCCCTAGACGACCCCCGGCCCTAATAATATCGTCTTTATCGAGGAACGGGTTAAATGGCAATATCTAGCTTTTCCTGTCGATGACTGTTCCCTTCTTCAAATTTACGTACTCCTCAAAATAATTTTGCTTCTGATATAGTTTAATCAAGATCTGAGTCGTTGTCTTTATCTCATCGGATGAGATTAGGCACGACTTTTCTTGAAAGGAAGCTTTTGTTGTGGGATGTGTTCTTCGAAAGAATCTCATAACATATGATAGCACCCTCAAAGCCCTAGGTAAATCCGAAAACCGATCTAGAGTCTCGATTTCTCTTCGCTTCGATATTGCGTAGGTTTGCGCTCTCTTTTCCTCCACGGATGTATGAAACTCGGTTTCTTGTGCTGGCCACCCTGAATTGTCTTCTTGTAACCAAGAAGGTCCCTGCCACCACAAAGAATTGTTGACCAGCTCCGTTGCTGGTATTCCTCTGCTTCCTAAATCTGCCGGATTCGATTCAGAATTGACATGATGCCAATCATTACTTCCGACCAAGTCGATAATCTTGGTTATCCTGTGTGCGACGAATGTTGACCAGGAACATGGTGGTTTCCGTATCCATGCTAAAACGATGGTGGAATCCGTCCATAAATGTTGTTTGACCTGCCCTAATTTTATATTTTGGAAAATCGTTTCCATTATCTCCGCCAAGAGTACCGCGCCGCAGAGTTCCAAACGCGGCAGTGAAATGGTTTTTACCGGCGCTACTCTCGTTTTGGCAAGGAGAAGGTTGACGGAGATCTGGTCATCCCTTTTTACGCGCATGTAGACGGCTGCAGCGTATGCTTTTTCCGACGCGTCACAGAATCCATGGATTTCGACCTCGTCTTCTGGTGAAAAATTTACCCATCGGGGTATCCTGATGTTATCGATTTCCTTGTAGTCCCTTTTAAAATTCTCCCATCGTTCCAAAGTGTTGGACGAGACTGGCTCATCCCAATCGGTGCCCTCCAACCAGATATTCTGCATCAGTATTTTGGCCACAATGACCATTGGTGCAAGCCATCCTAAAGGGTCGAAAAGCTTGGCGATGGCGGATAGTATTGCTCGTTTCGTGAGCTGTTCACATTCGTCCAGTGACCCTGCCTTAAAATAAAAGAGGTCAGAATGAGCATTCCATCTAATGCCCAAAGCCTTAACGGTGCTGGTGTCTTCGAACGCCAGGAAGTCCTCGGTCAGCCGATCCGCCCTTGGGATGTCGTTGAGAATCTCCTCGGAGTTCGATGTCCATTTCCGAAGTGGGAATCCAGCGGAGTGTAAGACCTCTCGAATTTCATCTCTCGCATGAATGGCCGATGCGAGTGTATGCCCCCCCGCTAATACATCATCCACGTACATGTTTTCCCTTAGTATATTCGATGCTATTGGGAATAATGTCTCGACGTCGTCTGCTAGTTGCATAAGGGTTCGTATTGCAAGATAAGGCGCGCAATTCACCCCAAACGTGACTGTCTTTAACTCATAAAGACCTATGGGTTCTTGTGGAGATGTGCGGTAGACAATTCTTTGAAATTTGGAATGATTTTCGTTCATCCAAATTTGTCTATACATCTTCTCGATGTCACTGTTGAAAACATATCGATATAATCTCCAACGCAAAATTAGGACTGGGAGATCTGCTTGAAGCACTGGGCCTGGCAGGAGAATGTCGTGCCGTCGGGCTTGAGGCATTAAAAACGACCCGCACCTTTGTGGTGGTAGACTCCGCCTTTACTACGGCGTGGTGGGGCAAAAAATAGTTATCAGACGACTCAGCTGATACCATGGCAGTAATTTTTTGCATATGCCCTAATGTCTCGTATTCAGATAGGACCCTGGTATACTCTTTTCCTAAATCTGGGTCCTTTGCTAACCATGTCTCATTCCTAAAGAATTGCGAACACGCCTTCCTAAGAGACCCACCTATATTTAGCTTATCTGGGTACTCCTGTCTGAATGGTAGCGAGACTACATATCTCCCATCCTCATTCCTATGCGTAGTTTCTTTATACAACTTTTCGCAGTATTTATCATCTGCGTTTGGACTTTTTTGTTTGGGCAGATTTTCCAACTCCCAGAACTTTGTGAGTTCTTTGTCCAAAGCGACTTCGCTGTAAAAGGACACTATATTTGTTGTTGGACTCGGTGACTCCACGTGGCCGGTGAGTATCCAACCGAATACTGTTTCTTGGGCCAGGAGTGTATTAAAGACATTCTTCTTGAGCCCAGATAGTATGATTTGCGGGTATACATCTCCGCCTAGTATGATGTCAACTTCCTCGTTGACATAAAATCGTTTGTCTGCCAAAACTAAATCTGGAAAAGCCTGCATAGTCATAGCGTCGACATGGCAGGATGGCAGATTTCCAGTTAGTTTCGCAAGAATTAACACTGAAGTTGTCAAGCTGAAGTCCGGGTCCACTGTTGAACGCAGTTCAATGTTGGATGCCTCCTTGACTTGGGCCGACACGGCATTCGTTATACCTGATACGCGGGCATTCATTTTCTTTGCCGGTAAGTTGATTCTGCGCTTCAGACGTTCTGTCATAAATGAACATTCTGACCCAGAATCTATCAGTGCTCTAGCTGGGAAGTCTGTACCATTATGACGAATGGTTACTCTCGCTGTCCCTAGCAGCACACCTGCGCTTGAATGTACATGGCAGGATTTTACGTTCTTATCGTTCGCCTCCCGTCTCCCTTGAGATTGCGCAGAAGTGGAAGCACCATTATCCATATTGTACTGGGTGGTGTTGTTTGTTTCCTGATTCTGACGCGAATCTATATGTAGGAGCGTATTGTGTCGAGAGTGGCACTTGCTGCAGTCGTATGAGCTTGGGCACTTCGTCACGGTATGTCCTGCGGAGAGGCAGTTCAAACACCCCTGGTTGCTTTTTATAAAATTAACTCGCTCTTCTGGAGTTAATCTCAAAAAACGGGTGCATGCTCGTAATTTATGGCGAGTAGATTTGCATTTGGTGCACATGAATTTTGTGACCTTTGCTTGGTACGTACCAAGCTTTTTTCCAGGTGGATCGTTCGCTTTTTTCGCCGTTTGTGGTTTTTGGCCTTGCGGACTGGCACTCCCCACAAACCCAGACACTGTTTCGAGTGTCTGGAAACGATTGGACAAGAATTTGTCCATATCCTCCCATTTGGATATTTCCACCTTATGGTCTATGCTTTGCTCCCATAGACCAAGCGTGCTCTCTGGCAACTTAGTCGAACACAAATAGGTAATAATTGCGTCCCAATTTGACGTGTCAATTTTGTGACTTCTTAGGGACGCCAGGCAATTATTAATTTGTCGTTGCAGGGTTTTTATCGCGCTGCCACACTCACTCTCTACCTTCTCTAAATTAAATAATATTTGCAATTGTGTATTTACTAAGATACGTTTATTTTCGTATCTCTCACATAAATTTTTCCACGCTGTATCAAATCCCTCATTCGTGAGTGGACTTTTTTCCACTATATCCCTCGCTTCCCCTTTTGTCTTATTGACTAGATGAAAGAGCTTCTCAACCGGTGTTAGGCGTTTGTTCAGAATATAAATGGCCGTGAACATATCCCTAAATGTAGGCCATGAAAGATAATCGCCTTTAAACACTTCAGTATCGCATGGAGGCAAGGGGATACTCTGTTCCCGTTCAGACTGATCGGCAGGGGTTTTCATTACCTTTGTGAAGGTTTCCTGGCGTGTAGCCATATTAGACATGCAACGTAAATAAATTGCATATGTACTTTTGTATTTATTTTTCACGGAGGTAATGCCTGCCGCGTCTAACTTACTTGAGCTCATTAGCTCATCATACGCCCCTTTAACCTTTCTCCAGTGGACTTTCAATTCCTCTTGTTGCAGAGTTAATGTATGGACAGTATGGGTCTCAACATCTGCATCATTATAATCGGACTCGAACTCCGTGATATTATCAGCTAATCTGATAAAGTTGTCCATGGTTATTATTTGGTGTGGGTTTTAGTCGGACAAAGAAAAGAGAGAGATAAATGAAGGTTGAATGGGTGAGATTGCAGAGCTTGCCCCAGGGAATTCAAACGCCAAAATAACTTTAAAAAACCACAGCTTCAATAACTTCGTTAGAATAATTATTTGTTTAATATTTAAAAATTCTTTATTGTTGCAGACTTGGCCGTATTGTCTGACCCTTTGCTCAAAAAATATGTAGCAACAACACTGGCTTACTCGCCACCAACACACGTATATATAGGTTATGTGGAAATTTAGCAAAAAAATTTTAGTTAAAAGTGCGCGGTGGACCTAAACGAGCGAGAAAGTGAATTGTTAGTGAAATTAAGTGAAAAAAAATCGGGAAATGAACTGAGAACCTTCGATTACACTGATTGTGCGTGTTTTAATCAAAAAGAAAAGTGATGAAAAGTTAAAACAAAAACAACAATCGAAAGGCTCTGTGAGTGTGAGGTTATGTTACCTCTTACTTTGCGCTGTGTCTGGAAAACCTTACCACTGGTGGGGGGATAAACCAGATAGTCGCAAAGCGGAATTTCAAAACGAATTCTGTGACCAATTTAACTATCACTAGAACTTTCTTCGCTCTTACGTTTAGGCGAACTCGCGGCACTTTTAAAACACTAATATTTTTCACACAAGAAAAAAAATGGCAAGAAATGTAACTTACTTTGCTCTTGATATGGTGATAGCTAACGTAAAGATGATTTTGTGTTGTGTTGTTGTTTGTGGCAGACTAATAGCAAGTTTTGTGGCTGTTGATTGTGGCTTCAACGACTTTGTGTTTTTTAAACAGTTTTGTGATAGGCAGTAATTCCAAACGGCTTTGTTTCACTGCTGCTTGTGTTGTTGGCTGTAAATTTTCCCAATTCAGTGGACTGATTTCCTTCGCTTAGTTAGTGGTCGATAAATGGACTGTATTTTCACAAATGGTGCTGATTCTAAAATTCACGGTGAGAAGGACCATGAGTAAATTCGAGGGGTGTCTTTGTTTGTCGTTAGGACAATTTTTGATCTCTTTGATAAGACACCGCGCTCGAATTTATATTTTGTAGTGGGAAGAAAGAAAAGATCGAAAAGCGAGAAATTCTCGTTTAGAACAATGGCCGTTTATTGTACATCAAAAGTGTCAACAAAGTTAATTTAATTACCTTATTTATGACGTAGAAGAAGTCCTGGGGCTGATGTGTGTCCGTTGGCAGTTGGCAGAAAAAGAGGCGGTTGTCAAGTCGTTGACAACCGTTGAACCGAAAACCATCCTCCGGTTTTAAGGGGAGGTGGAACCACACATGCGCACCCACTTGCATGTATGTGTGTGCTGACAAAACACGAACAGTCATGCATGCACATGCCGGTGGGTGGCTTGGTGTGGGTGATTGGAAAATAAACATTAGGGTGGCACATTTTTTAATATTTTAGGCATCGCGCCTAAACAGGTTTGCTTATTATGTTTTTTTTGTGTACTCATTTTGTTCGTACGTCCACCTGGTCGACACGACGAGCTCGTCATTCAAATATTTAGAAAGAGGACCTTCGCTCTTCCACCGCTGTAGAGCCTCATTGTGTATTAATTCCCTTGTTATTCCACAAGGAAAGTAATTGTAGATATTTATAAAATTGTATGCAAAATTGAATGTGTCCTTTGCAAGTGAGAAAATAAATCGACAAATTAAATTTTTTTCGAAAATTAAATTTTTGGTTAGGCTTTTTTGACCAATGTATATTAGATGCAAAATAAACACTTTATTTCATCTTTCTACCCGACGTTTCGCTAGTCTCTCTAGCTTCTTCAGGGGGACATCTGTTTATTTAAGAAAAACAACAAAAACATTAAAAACTTGTAAAAAACATAAATGAAAGCTAATATTACATCACATTTTTATATACACATAAATACATGATAAATATCACAAATCACAAATCAACACATAAAAACCCCGAGTGAACATTAATCACACTTACATATTTATTATGCATAAAAATACTAAATTATTCTAAATTGTTGCTAGTACCATTCTTGTGTGGTATCTTTGTCATACTAAACTAATAAATTTTACTATAGGCATAAGGTATAGACGGCCGCGACGTCATCGGTGTCTCCTTTGTTTGTTTATTGTTTTGTCTCTATTTTGTAAAATTTTCAAGCTTTCCAATGTTAATCTGGGGTTTCCTTGTTTGTTTTTATCAATTATTCGTATATTCGCTAAATCAGCTGTATGACCGTTTTCTGTTGTGTGCTGTGATAATGCCGTGCTTTGTTTCTTTTTCTTTATGTCAGCTGTATGCTCGGTTAGCCGAACTTTTAACGCCCTTCGCGTCTGACCGATATATATATATACGATTACAGTCTTCGTTTTCATTGCCTCTGCATGTTATTTCGTAGACTACATTGCTTTGCTGTAGTTTTTCAATAGGGCTTTTTGTTTTTGTAAATATCGTCGATAATGTTTGGTTCGATTTGTAGGCGAGTGATATATTCTGTTTGTTGTTGGTGAGTGATTTGCTAAAGTTTTCTGTGAGTTTCGGTATATATGTTACACTGAAGTATTGTTTTGTTTCTGTCTCTTCTCGTGTTGTTTTACTTTGTTGGCTGTTCATTTCAAGGACTTTTTGTTCAGTTAGACTTTTTATTAGGGTGCTCGGATAATTGTTATTTCTTAAAATTTCGTTCATTTTACCAATATTTTTGTTCCAAAATTGTTTGTCGCTTATTGTTAGCACCTTGTTAATTAAATTTTTTGCCGTATTGATTTAATATTTTAGGGGCTGTGAGGAGTGAAAATTGATGATACGGCCGGATGATAAGGGTTTTGTATACCAATCAAAAATTAGGGTTCCTCTGTTGTTGTGTATTCTTATATCCAGAAAGGGAATGTTACGATCTTTTTCCATTTCGTTTTCCATGCGTTTTTTCATTAAGTTACAGAAACGCAGTACTGCTAATACTTGGATGCCTTCATCTTTTGTTGACGAAACTATGATGATTCAACGACATATCTGACGATCTTATCTCGTTGTTTGAGCTTCTGTATGATTTTTATGACCAATTCCTGGAACACCATGGGATCATTCACTAACCCGAATGGCATTACGTTGTGCTCGAATAGCCCATCAGGAGTTAAAAACGCAGTGAACGTTTTGCTCTCCTCCTTCATAGGGATCTGGTAATATCCTGCGGTCATGCCCAGTGAGGTGTAGTATTTGTTGCTTCCTAATCTTGCCAACTGCTCCTCTATTATTGGCGTTGGAGACGGCTTCTTGACTGTGACTGCATTGATCGCACGAAAATCGACGCACATTCTGTCCTCCCCGTTGGATTTCTTTACCAAAACTACTGGGGCTGCATGTGGTGACGAACTTGGACGAATGATGTCATGCTCCAAAAGACTTCTAACAATCGTTGATAACACTGGGCGTTGTGTGAAAGGAAGCTGGTAGCGTTTAGAATGCTGCTGTTAGGTCAGCTATGAGTCTGCTTTAGAACTAAATCCCTACTTAATTTCTACCTAACATCTAACCTACGTTGTAGCGCGATGGTGCTGCGGCGAGTAGTGGCAGAATTGTAACTCCGGCTTTGCTTATGTTTTGCAATTTGTTTGTGCTGATGCTGTCAAATAAGATTGGTTGCAGTGTTCTGAGAATTGTGGCGCTGGTGATGTTGACATCACGCCAATGATAGTGCAGTGGCAATAGCTATTGTTTTGCTGACACAGCGACCCGTGCCAGCAACCGTGTGAATATTGGTCCGGTTGGCTGATTGGGCTGTTGGGCAATGTGACGAACGGTTGCAATGCGGCTGAAGTGTGATTGACCCAAGCAAAGGTTGGGAAAGCAGCTGTGGGAGTTAATTCACGATAACTCCTCCCCTTCTAAGTGAGGGACGTCCGCGGCCCTTGTAGCATTTTAAATTGCTGCCTTAACGGATTTGACTATTGAGGTTTTCTTCCTGTTTAAGACAGCGCGCTGAAATGCATATGCGAGCAGTCCCATAATTACTAACGCTCCAATAGCAAGGTGGCTCATTATGTTGCTACGCTCGATACTCCTTTGCAGATGCTTAATGTGTCGGAGGTTCTGCTGGTTTACGTGGTGGAGGTAAAAAACTAATGGCGGCGATATACCAACAAGGTTATCATAACCTCTAACGAGATTTTTAGCCGAGCTTCTCTTTCCAATTTGTGGTGTGTTGCTATTGAGGTTTTCCTACAAGTTGGCGGGACCTACAGTTTTTTGCCGACTCCGAACGGCACTTGCAAAGCAAATGAATTTTTTGCTGAGAAGCTTCTAATGGCAGAAATACACCCGGAGACTTTGCCAAACTACTGCCGACGGGCGACCCCGTTTAGAAAAATCGTTTTTCTAAATAATTGTTTATGTTACTTTTGCCGGGCATCGAACCGCCACGACTTGGTGTAGAAGGCCGAACACTTAACCGCTACACCACGGCGGCCGCCACGTGGTGGAGGTAAGGGACAGTTAAAATTTATATGTGTTCCGTCAAGTTGATATTTGAAGACAATGGCAATTCGGGTTTCAGAAGTGCTGTGGAATTTTCATTATAAAATAAGGTTTCGTTATTCTTTACCTGTCTTTCGAAGGTCACCAGGTAAGTCCCGTTGACCGTAACTGGTACATTGTCCTCTTCTTCTATTACCGCAATTTGATCATTAATGACAATCAGGCCGTCCCCAATCGTTGTAATAGGTGAGAGATTATTAAACGTCGTGCCGCAATTGGCGGTGTGGTGTTGTGAGGACTCCAATCCGCAGGCTCAGAGCCCTCACAACATTTATACATAAGCTCAAATGAGCTTTTTGGAATTTTATACCTTTACACATAAGCCGTTTTGCAAACCCCACCGAGTTACGTGGTTTTACACAAAGAAATATACTTAGATGTTATTGAAATCTGATGCTTTTGCACATAAGCCATTTCTTAAATGAAGTACCTACCCGGTTATGCACAAACGCCATATTCTTATACTTTCATATAGCCATTTATATGAACAATAATGAATTTTTATATTTTTGCACATACGCACATACACGCTTTTGCACAAAGCCATATACTCACTCTTATATGTACATACAAACATGCAATCCACATAATTTCATAATTTACTAAAGAAATCTAATTTGTACAATATTAGGCACACCCTGATGTATGTTTGTAAAATAGAAGATTTTTACCGGAATATCAGCAATGGGGGCATTCCAAGAGGAAGTAGTAGCAGTGCAAAAACTGTTAAAACGTATGATACAAGATTTGTTTCTTGAAATCTCCAGCAAAGAACTGTCAGCAGAAGAGAGTCTTGTAAAAAGCTGTCAAAATCTCATTTTTGCTAGTTTCATCTCTCTTCTGCTAGTTTTTCGCCGAACAGGAGCCAGCAGAAATTCTCCAGCAGAACAGCTGTTCTGACAATTGACAAATGAAAATAAATTTTTTTCGCAGCACATTAAATTGCGAATTTTTCAGCCTTTGGACAATTACTGCGTATATATCGGATTAAACCTTACAAAATATTAAAAAAATTGAATGCCTTATATACCTTCAGTATTTCCCATTCCTGTAACTGCGCCTGCAGGATTATATTGGTCTCCTAAACGAGCCACATTACGTTGGTCCAATGGACATTAGGCTTCGGCGCTTTGCTATTCAAATATACGGAATTATTGAAGATTTGGTATTTATTGTATGTACTTACTTCATTTGCTGGTAAATAACTCATAGTTTTCAAAATATTCGTAATAAATTTTAAATTTCATAAAAATATGCAATCAATTTTTATTTTGCCATATGTCACAATCAGCTGTTTGTTACTTGCTAGTTTTTGCTGGACGAAAAATCTCCAGCAGCAACTTGCAGCGAACTTGCAGCGAATTGGCGCTCTTTCTCTCAATTAAATGTCAAAAAGCTGCTGGATTCGCTGCTAATTTTTTCACAAAACACTTTTCTAGGAATAATTATTCATAATTATTCATAATTAGCAGAAAAGAAACAAAGCTACAAATTGCAAATATGTAAATGTCGCATATGTACTTAAGGACGTAGGAATTAAGTTGGAAGATGCGCCGTTAAGTTAAGGGAATTAGTTTTAAGCATTTTATTGGAATTTGGAAATCTGCCTGCGCGCAAAAATAGTATAAAAGGGCAGTGATTTCAATACAAAAGGAGAGTCGTTCGCGGCAAGCTAGGCATAGTAGTCGGGGTTCTCACCTCGGCGAATGTAAACCTGGGGTTCTCACCTCACGATTACTAAGATTTATATTCTGGGGTGGTTTTCACCTCCCTTGACTGTTGGGCCAAACAGGTGTTTTCACCTCAGCCGCCTTTATTCTAGACTAGGAGTTTTAAGATATATTCAGTGGTGGTTTTCACCTCCGCTGACCGAAGGCCAAGCAGGGGTTTTCACCTCAGCCGTCTTTATTGTTATAGTAAGCGGTGGTTTTCACCTCCGTCGAACGTCGGGTCGAGTAGGGGTTTTCACCTCTGCCGCCTGTATTGTAGTTAGTGAACTAAATCTAAGATTGTAGAAACATTTTGAGAAAAGAGGACAAGGATCCCAACAATAAACTAAATTTGAATTCTAAACTTTAATCAGGGTCTTATCATTTGAGAGGAACCTTGTTAGGGAATTTTATTTTCCGAACCCTGGACGGACTGGGTCTACCTCAGCTTTAAAAGGAAAGTCCGTCACAAATGGCGCCCGAGCAGGGAATATCAGCGGCCCAACATGAGAAAATATTCTTGTTGACAATAACCGAAATTTTACACAAACAAATTACCAGCATTCCAACTAGCAAAAGGGTCGGTCACCAACCCAAACAGCAGTGCTTGGCCACATACACCCGCATTCCTATATATTGGATCATCCGATGCACCGGACATAGCATATGGGAGAGAAGAAAAATGCACTGCTAGCACGGCAATAACAATAGGCGTTGGGAATGCAGCAAAGTACAGCTGATGGAATGCAATGGGGGCATTCCAAGAGGAAGTAGTAGCAGTGCAAAAACTGTTAAAACGTATGATAGGTTAGGTTAGGTTCAAGTGGCTACCGTAGAGGCACACCTAGGCCAGTATTAAAAGGCCCGTTGTGATACCACCAACACTAGGAAAGTCAGTTCCGGGACCCTGCCATATGGAAAATCCCGGTATTAACGGAATTCTCCACATAGCAGAATCCCGGGACTGACGTTCCTATACCGACACCGTTACTCCTCCTCGAACCATTTAGATGACTTGATGAAGGCCATCAGGTCCTTTATGTCCAGCTCCGTGACCTGACGTATGATACAAATTGCAAATATGTAAATGTCGCATATATACTTAAGGACGTAGGAATTAAGTTGGAAGATGCGCCGTTAAGTTAAGGGAATTAGTTTTAAGCATTTTATTGGAATTTGGAAATCTGCCTGCGCGCAAAAATAGTATAAAAGGGTAGTGATTTAAATAGAAAAGGAGAGTCGTTCGCGGCAAGCTAGGCATAGTAGTCGGGGTTCTAACCTCGGCGAATGCAAACCTGGGGTTCTCACCTCACGATTACTAAGATTTATATTCTGTGGTGGTTTTCACCTCCGCTGACTGTTGGGCCAAGCAGGGGTTTTCACCTCAGCCGCCTTTATTCTAGACTAGGAGTTTTAAGATATATTCAGGGGTGGTTTTCACCTCCGCTGACCGAAGGCCAAGCAGGAGTTTTCACCTCAGCCGTCTTTATTGTTATAGTAAGCGGTGGTTTTCACCTCCGTCGAACTTCGGGTCGAGTAGGGGTTTTCACCTCTGCCGCCTGTATTGTAGTTAGTGAACTAAATCTAAGATTATAGAAATATTTTGAGAAAAGAGGACAAGGATCCCAACAATAAACTAAACTTGAATTCTAAACTTTAATCAGGGTCTTATCATTTGAGAGGAACCTTGTTAGGGAGTTTTATTTTCAGAACCCTGGACGGACTGGGTCTACCTCAGCTTTAAAAGGAAAGTCCGTCACAGGGACAATAAAACAACGCAAATTTAATGGATTTTGAGTCAAAATACACAGAGGCAAACAAGGTCATGGTAAATAGCTAAGAGCACAGAGACATACACACACAGGGTCATCGGAGGCATACTAAGGAAAGTATGTACAACAGGAACATACGTGGATTAAAAATCTGCTCGGTAAACAACAGCATCAACAAAGAAGGTACTACGATAGAGGATTAAAAATCTGCTGGGTAAACAATAGTACCAACAAAGAAGGTACTACGATATAGGATTAAAGATCGGCTGGAAATAATTTACATCAACAGAAACTACAACGAAAGGATTTAAAATCTGCTGGGTAAAAACTAAAATCAAGGAGACGATATACAGAGGATCCGCATCAAGATGGTAAAGGTATAGTGGATTTATTACCTCAACCTCGAGGATCTGGTGGCATACTGCGTGGAATTCGGATTGGAATATACAGGAACGGTGGATGAAATGCGCAAACTTTTATCCACATTTATCCAAGAGCACAGTGAGGACGAGGAACTGAATGACAGTTTCGCTGCGCTGGAGAAACGACATGCGCGGCCAACTACACCAAAAAGTAGCGGGCCGAACATTGTTATCAACGCGCCGACACCCAAGGAAGGCGACGAGCAGGAGCTCACATATCACGACGCGGCGAGCATAAGTAATATGTCAAATATAGCCGGCATAAGGACTACGCCGCATACACACCACCAAATGGAGTCCTGCGGCGCGTCATTGATCGAGTACGCAAGTGGGGTTTAAAATACGATGGTGAGAAGGACCCACTTGGCTTCATTGAGCGGGTCGAAGCGCTGGCAGACAGCTATGAAATCAGCCGTAACGCCATACCACGTGCGCTACCAGAATTGCTGAAAGATAAAGCACTGGTATGGTTCCGAAATAATAACCGTCACTGGCAGCTATGGGACGCATTTAAGAAGAACTTCTTGAAATTTTTCCTGAGTTCAAGGTATTTTGAGCGTCTAGACGATAAGATCCGGCAGAGGGTGCAAAAGCCAGGTGAAAAATTTAAGGACTACGTGCTGACGCTTCAGCGAGCAAAAACTAAACCGGATATACCGTAACTCAGGGAGAGAGTACCAACTGTATGTAAAGAGGAACGAGTTCAACACTCTGGAAGACCTGGTGAGCCTAGTAGAAGACTATGAAAATATCACACCAGAGAGGCAGCCACTAAGGCCAGCAGCGCGACCGTTTGTACCCAGGCGGTAGGAGGAGCGTTTCCACTATATGCAAGAAAACGACAACGTACCACAAGTGAGCGCAAATGCTCAATCAATGACAAATACAACAAGTAGTGCGCAACAAGGACACATAGACCCACGAACAGCATGTAGGCGCTGCGGGGAGTACGGACACTTCGCCTATGGGTGCCGTAACTCTCGACGCGAGTTCTTCTGGACGTGTGCAAAAAGGGGTGTATTGACTCGAGATTGCAGTCGTAAGCAACAGGGAAACGACAGGAGGCCCCATTATCCGCGAGGAGTGGGGTCTCACACAATTTAGCCTCGCATCCAACAACAAAAACAAGCATATTCAAACAACAACAAGGGCGAATCCTGGCGACAGTAAAGGTAGATGGCAGAGAGGCCACAGCAGCAATTGATACGGGAGCGACACGGAGTTTTGTAAGCGAGTCCATGGCAATGAAGTTGGATGCACGTAAATCTAAAGAAATAAATACAAGAGTGGTAATGGGCGAAGGAAGCGCGAAGGACGTAGTGGAAACAATTGAAGCAGAAATAGCGTTGGGCGACCAAGTACACCAGATCGAATTGTTAGTGCTACACAAGCATCATGGAGGAGGACGTAGATATTAAAGATAGCACGAGGACCCGCGCCGAAGCACATAGCACCACTGATGTCGCGGTGAGTACATTCCTTAACAAAGAACTTAAGATGTTTGAAAATATGTCGGTGGTATCTAACATTGCCACACATAAAATTGTCATGAGGGATGACCGCCCCATTAAACAACGATACTTCCCCAAAAACCCTAAAATGCAGGAGATTATAAATAAAGAGATCGATGAGCTTATAGAGAAGGGCTGTATTGAGCCATCACGCAGCCCCCACAGTGCCCCTATAGTCCTAGCGAAGAAGAAGAATGGTAAATGGCGACTTTACGTCGATTACAGGCAGCTTAACGCCCGATCAGTCCCAGAAGCGTACCCATTACCCCGTATCCAACATATTTTAGATAGACTTAGAAGTGCGCGGTTTATCAGTAGCCTTGATTTAAAGAACGGCTATTGGCAGATCCCCATGGAGAAAGATAGCAAACAGTATACCGCGTTTACGATACCTGGGCAAGGGCTTTATCAGTGGAAGGTGATGCCATTTGGACTACACTCTGCCCCAGCTACTTTCCAAAGAGCACTAGATCGTGTGATAGGTCCAGAGTTAGAGCCACATGCGTTTGCCTACCTGGATGACATTATTATTACAAGTGAAACATTAGAAGACCACATAAGGCACCTCACAGAAGTTTTCCGGCGCCTCAGACAAGCTAATCTTAAGATTAACCCCGAAAAGTGCGAATTTTTTATGAAAAGTCTGAAGTACTTAGGCCACGTAGTTAGCGAAGAGGGCATCCACACAGACCCAGACAAAGTAGCGGCTATAAAAGAGCTCATACCCCCTAACAATATAAGAGAATTACGGCGTTTCCTAGGGATAGTGTCCTGGTATAGAAGGTTCGTCCCAGATTTTTCCAAAGTGGCAAACTCGTTGACAGCCATGCTTAAGAAGGGCTGCAAATGGAAATGGGCCGAAGAGCAACAGGTAGCGTTTGAAGCTTTGAAGAATGCACTTATACAAGCACCCGTTTTAGCCTGCCCAGATTTTACCAAGAGATTTAGACTACAGACAGATGCAAGTGATTTTGCCTAGGCGCTGTTCTAACACAAGGGTTAGATCAAGAAGAGCGGGTGACAGCTTATGCGAGCCGAAGACTGAATAAGGCAGAAATGAACTACTCACCAACAGAGAAAGAGTGTTTGGCAATAGTTTGGGCAATAAGGAAAATGAGGCCAAGGTACACAAGGGAAAGAGAAGGACAGCACACTTAAGCGAGCTGAAGTCCTATCACGAGGCCGAGGAACAAACAGAAGACGCGCAGGAGCCGAGTCCGCACCAGAGTGAAACACGCAGGCAACAATCTAGTAGCAAAAACAGGCAAAGCACACCTCAACGAAGAGTAAGGTTTAAAGAAACCACGAATACCAAAGACCCTGAGAAACCAGAGGCGCCACACGAGTCAGAGCAACCATCGACATCCAAAGTAGCAATGCAAATGCTAAGGGCGCGACAGCAAAGATAATCATCGACAAAGGAGTTACCAACTAGTAGCCCACAGGTAGAATTCCCACCGGAAAACGAACAATTGATCGTCGAAGAGATACAGGGTGAAGCATTGACTATAGAAATCGGGATGCAAATGGCGGCGGAGTACGCCAATAACATGGCCAACCAACAAAACCGCGAAATAACCGATTATTTCGTATCCTTTCAATTTAAGACGCGCACGAAAAACCCAAAAACACGTAACACGCCAATGATAAACACAACAAAGCAGCCCCTCAGACATAGGGCAATAGAGTTTTCAGCAAGGTCCCAAGTATAATGTGATCCATACAATAATGATCACAAACGGTAACTTAGGTACCTAGTCCCACAAACTAGCATTTACACACTTTCCACATAAAACAAAACAATTCCGACGGCTTTTAGGCACACCCTACTGCAGCACCACCAATTTCTACCGCAACAGTGGTGACGATCACCTGCCAAAATAGCCAATCAGCACCACAAAAGAACAAAAGGGTAACGAGAATAACGCAAAGCATAATTGGAATTGTCCTGTTAACGCCCACCAAAGGTTTTGAAAACAGTAAAACACCCAATAACAACGCTGTTAGGACTGAGTTCTGCTGGGAAAACCACCGTTTGACCGCAGTAGAAAGTTTTGTATATAAGCGGGCCCTGACGACCAAACGTTTTAATTATGAGTGTCCGCGCAGTTGTTAAGTATACCAGCGAAAACGCAAAGGATGGCTCCCTCCGCCTTAAGTTAAGGCGCATAGCTGACTTGCAGCAACAACAGTTGGAGAACCAAGGGCCGGACGAGGATGATGGCACGACAGAGGTGTGTGAAAGCGAGGGCGAGCACAGCAACAACGACAGCACCTGCACCGAGGCATTCGGCCAGATGTTTGACAGCGACGAGGTGAGCCAAATTCAGAGCCCGACGTATGGCGCTGAGGAGAGCTAGATCCAGAGCCCGACTTATAGCTCGGAGGATGAAGGGCATGGTGGCACGATGATCCGAGAGTCGACCCCCATCTTAATCTCGTCCGAGAGTGAAGAAGAACCCGACGACGACGAACAATTCAGGCGAAGGGTCTGGATGTCCATCCGCCAATCGGATGACGAGGGAGTGCGTGGCGATGGCTACATAGAGCGGGCAAGAAGGGTGACGATGAGGGCCCGGCTACACTATGCCGACCCGGTTAACCCTCCCGCCGTACCAACAGGTGTACCCGCAATCGAGGACGGAGAAGGAGCCGGTGGTGGAAGTGATACGCTGAGTATAGCGGCCAGCAACGGTTTAACCGGGGATGGCAGTAAAGACCCCCCGGACGAAGTAGTCGAGGAGATAGAGGAGTGGTTGCGAGGCTCGACGGACCCCACAACAGGCGCATGGCAGAACCAGTCGGGGGTCGAACCCTTGCCAGAGGCGCTGGTCAGCGACATTGAAACGCCCCTACAGAGTGAGCCAACGAAGAGGAGAAAAAGACCATTCCGGCGGGACATAGAAGGGCGAGAGTTTCGAGTGCGGATCACGCGCACCGGAATCGTGACCATAAGTCTGGTCCCCACAGATGAGGAGTTTTGAAGACACCCTGAAAATTGAATTAAAATTTTCCGGAGTTTTTACAAAAAAAAAAAAAAAATTTTAATTATAATTGGAAATTTTGAAATACAACCACTTTTTTATATTTTGCACGAAGAATGCCGTGCACATAACCAATTTGTTTAATAATACTAGAATTTTCAGCCTCAAATACGAAGGGCCCAGCGTCAACACGGAAAAATACGGTTACAATAAGCCTTATTTCAACTAATAATAAGTTTTATTGCGGTAGGTGAGGGGGGAGTGTGAGGACTCCAACCCGAAGGCTCAGAGCCCTCACAACATTTATACATAAGCTCAAATGAAGTATGAGCTGTTTGAAATTGTATACCTTTACACATAAGCCGTTTTGCAAACCCCACCGAGTTACGTGGTTTTACACAAAGAAATATACTTAGATGTTATGCTTATCCATTTTTATGCAAGACATTGAAATCTGATGCTTTTGCACATAAGCCATTTCTTAAATGAAGTACCTACCCGGTTATGCACAAACGCCATATACTTATACTTTCATATAGCCATTTATATGAAGAATAATGAATTTTTATATTTTTGCACATACGCCATTTTACAAATCAAGCACATACACGCTTTTGCACAAAACCATATACTCACTCTTATATGTACATACAAACTGTTGTATATCAGAGTATCAGAGCAAGTACTCTAAATGTTCGCTGTGAAACATAAACAGTTTATTAGGTTTCTAATTTCACCTATTGTCCCACGCAAAGATCTATATATGTAGATATGTGCAATTGCACTGCCAAGCGGCTACACGCTTGGTATGTATGCATGTGTGTATGATCGCACTGAGTATGCACTGAATTGGACACCGAGCCATGCACATATGAATGCATGTAAATATGTGCATGGCTGGAGTCTCATTTAGCTTTAAGGATTATAAGTAAATATGTAACGTAGTAAATAAGTAGTACATAAGAGTTTTAGAGTATAAATAAGCTTCTGAAGTTCAATAAAATCAATCATTGACATTCGGCACTTCGCGGTGCTTGGTCAAAATAATAAAAATATTTTTCAATACTTTTCATGGCGATCCTGCCAGTGATACTGCAGGCCAATTGCTCATTCTAGCAATTGCCTAAAATTCACTGCGGGGAAAACCGGCAAAAGTTGTAAAGTAAAAATTGTAAATTTAAAAAAAAAAAAAAAAAATTTTTTTTTCGGCCCAACAAAATAACTTGGACAAATTATGGTCACTGGTTGGTGCTGATAAATTTACCGAATTACAGAAAGAGAAAAACAAAAAAGGGCGCCCGTCATCGATTTGGCGCAAATCATTTACCACAAACGGTTGGGATATGGACATCTGCCAAAGCAGCCCGTGATAGTAAAAGCCAAATATGATGAAGAAATGAAGAAATTGAATCTCAGCGTGCAGAGAGAAGTGGGATAATAAGATCGGTCATCATACAAAAGCAGTCTTAGATAAGTTATTTATGTACACATAAAAAAAAAAAAAAAAAAAAAAAAAATTTTTTTTTGTAGATAAACATTCTGGACGGCCTAACGGCTGCCTGCCCGACAAGCAAAAATTAAATTTTTTGCTGTATAAACTCAGCAACTAAATTGATATGTCCCAAGAAGAGGACATAGTCACACAAACCCAGTTTGATCAAGTCTTTTCTAACGCGGTTAGGTTGGCTTTGGAAGCATTAGAAAAAAAATAGACAAGAACAAGAACAAGTAAGACAAGGCCCTAAGCCGCTGACAATTGAAGAATATAATAAAAGAAATAAGGTTCGAAAAATTGAGAAACCAAAAATTCCAGAGCCAATCAAGCTAAAGAGAAAAAGAGGAGGTAAAAAATTCAATAATAGAAGAGCATTAGCTCAACTATACGAAAAATTTAATCTGAGTTCAAATCGGGCAGAAAAAATACAATTAAGAAAAGAAATTAGAAAGTTGAGAAACAGAATTAATGAAGAAAGAAAGTAATAAATTTTTTTTGTCTTTTGAAAATTTTTTTTTGCTAATGTCTAAACGTTATATTAAAGGCCCACTGGCCACAATTGAGGAACTTCAAAAAGAAGTTGATGAAATGTATAAAGAGCCAGATTATGAAAAGGAATTAATTTGGTTGACCAAATTTTGGAAAGACATTGGCATGCCAAGGGAACCAACTCTTGAAGATATAACAAATCCTTCCACCAAGGAAGAAGAATTAATAAGATTAATGAGAAGTTGTGGATTCAAGCCTTATGGAGAATAAATAAGAAAAATCTAAACATTAAATATTGAATTTTTGCATATTTCTTTTAAAATGGGAAGCAAGGAATCGAAAGTCACTGATCCAAATGCTAACGTGGTAAACACAGTTCAGATAATAGACCACACTGAAGCTTTGAATGCCATAAAAATTTACCTTTTGATCATTGCTGTCACCAATGTAGTGAACTTATTCTTGAGATTTTACTCAACCCACAACAAAATTCTGAAAAAGAAATACCAGAGCCGCACTGACGGTCTGGATAAAGTGTAAGTATAAAGTCTCGTTTTTCTCTAATGGAGAAATGGGAGGAAATCTCAAGGGAACTCATTGAAAATAAGGTAAATGCAGAAAAGTCATATAAATGCATATGTAAGAACACAGATATAAAAACAGAGACTGTAAAGAAGCATCTAAATGTTCTACTGTCATCACTAAATAATTTAGGAAAACTCTTACGCAGAGTCTATCAAATTCTAACAAAAGCGCATCAAACAGAATCCTACCAAATATTTTCGAGCGTTAGATACAAATTGGTATCCTCGTTATCCAGGTATAACATTAATGTTGAAATACCAACCTCCTACGAACGACATATAGAGATCGATTTCGACACTTGGTTGTCCGAAAGTGAGTCAGATAGTGAGGAAGAACAAAAGGTACATACAGATGCCAATAAATCCGCTCAAACTGAGATTGTTGAGCGAGAAGAAACATCTACACAAACAAATATCGTAACACCAGTTGAACAAAACTCCCAAACAGACATAAACATGGCGCAAACAATGGTAGCGTTCATTAAAACTGCGTCATCGATCTTGCCTGAGTTCGATGGCAAACCCGAAAACTTATCCAGTTTTCTGGACGCCCTTGATATCCTCGAGCAAATCAAAGAGACACATGAGGCTGTCGCAGTATCCATGATAAAGACAAAGTTAAAAGGCACAGCCAGAAACTTTATTGGTTCTGAAGCGTCCATAGAGGAAATAAAGCGAAAACTAAAAAGTGCGATAAAGGGTGAGTCGGTAGAAGTTTTAACTGCAAAACTCTTGAACATCCAGCAGCGCAGTAAAACTGCAAATCAGTACACTGCTGAGATCGAAAAACTCACAAAATCATTGGAAGGAGCATACATATCTGACGGTCTAACAACAGACCTCGCAACTAAGTATGCTACACAAACAGCTGTCAAAGCTATGTGTAAAAACTGCTCCAATGACAAAGTAAAAACAATCATGCAAGCTGGAACGTTCACCTCGATGAACGAAGCTGTATCTAAATTCACAAATAGTTGCACAGAAATCACGGGTAACCCTAATTCATTGTTGCATATACGCCAACAAAACTATTTTCGCGGTAATTTCCGCAGAGGTTATCAATCTAGCAACTATAGAGGTAACCAAAGGCGTACATACCCAACACGCTTTAACAATTTTAATAACAATAATAATAATCGATCAAATAGCCAAAGATCGGGTCGCAACTTTGGATCACGGGGATCTAACCGTAACAATACCAGAAACGTCAGAAATTTTAACCAACAGGAAACCAGCAAACTCCACCTCAATAAGTAAAAAGTTATATGTTTTCAATTTACACCTCAATAGCTATATATCCTCCAAAACAACTTTAAATAATTCAATTTCAACCCTCCTGATCGATACAGGAGCGGATATATCAATTATAAAAAAGGGTCAAATTGACATTAATGTCACAATTAATTACTCACAAAAAACTGATTTAAAAGGCATTGGTCAAGGTTTAACAAGCACTATTGGAACGGTTAAAGCAGATTTAAGGGATGATTATCTATTAATTAAACACAAATTTCACATAGTTGAAGATAATTTCCCAATTCCTTGTGATGGAATATTGGGACTTGACTTTATTAAAAAATATAATTGCATTTTAGATTACAGTAAAAATGGAGACAACCTAATACTGCGTCCATATGATTACCCAGAAAACATAATAATACAAATGACAAATAGACCAACCATTAATTGCATAACAATACCTGCAAGATCGGAAGTAATCCGACAAGTCCATATTGAAAATGGTAATTCTGATTTATTAATACCTCACCAAAAATTATCTGATGGCATTTTTATAGCCAACACATTAGTAAATTCAAATCAAACCTTTATTAGAATAATTAATACAACAGATAAAAATGCAACCATTCAAAATTTCAAAATTAACACAGAAGATTTAAATGATTACACAATAAGAAAAACTAAATCTGAATCAATAGAAAATAAAAAGGAAAAATTAGAAAGATTAAATAAAAATTTCCCACCTTTCGCTAGTCAATCACTTAACACACTATGCTCAGAATTCATCGATATATTTTCATTAGAAACAGAACCAATTACTACTAATAACTTTTACAAACAAAAATTACATATGAAAGATAGTACTCCTGTATATATTAAAAATTATAGATTACCCCAAGCCCAAAAAGGTGAGATTAACAAACAAATTAATAAATTAATTGAAGATGACATTATAGAGCCGTCTATGTCAGAATATAATAGCCCCATTCTCCTAGTACCGAAAAAGCCGTTGCCAGGAAAAAACGATAAAAGATGGAGATTGGTAGTCGATTACCGACAAATAAATAAAAGATTAACTGCAGATAAATTCCCATTACCAAGAATTGATGATATACTAGATCAATTGGGTAGAGCTAAATATTTTTCATGTCTGGACTTGATGTCGGGCTTTCATCAAATTGAGTTACATAAAGACTCTAGGGACATCACATCGTTTACGGCGGACGATGGTACATATCGTTTCAAAAGATTGCCGTATGGTTTGAAAGTAGCCCCTAACTCATTTCAGAGAATGATGACTCTCGCATTTGCAGGTCTTAAACCATCCCAAGCTTTTCTATATATGGACGACTTAGTAGTATTGGGATGCTCCGAAAAACATATGATTACAAATTTAAGAGATGTATTTTCTACTTGCAGAAAATATAATTTAAAATTACATCCGGATAAATGTTTATTTTTTAACCAAGAAGTCACTTATCTTGGACATAAATGCACAAATAAAGGGATTTTACCTGATCCTAGCAAATTTGAAGTTATTTCAAACTATCCAATTCCAAAAAATGCTGAGGAAGTTAAACGATTTGTAGCTTTTTGTAATTATTACCGAAGATTTGTTCCAAATTTTGCAGCTCATTCTAGAATTTTAACAAGATTATGTAAAAAGAATGTTTCTTTTGATTGGACAGAGGAATGTCAAAAAGCTTTTGTCTACTTGAAGGAGGCATTAATACACCCAAATATTTTGCAATACCCAGATTTCGATAAAGAATTTTGTATAACAACAGATGCCAGTGGATTTGCCTGCGGCGCAGTTCTTAGTCAAGAATATGAAGGCAAACAACTACCAATTGCCTATGCGTCAAGAGCATTCACAAAAGGTGAAAGCAATAAAGCCACAATTGAAAAAGAGTTGGCAGCAATCCATTGGGCTATAGCTTATTTTAGACCATACGTTTACGGCAGAAAATTTTTAATTAAAACAGACCATCGCCCCTTAACATACTTATTTTCGATGAAAAACCCCTCATCGAAATTAACTAGAGTTCGGCTGGAGTTGGAGGAATATGACTTTGAGGTGGAGTACATAGCTGGAAAAGAAAACTATGTTGCAGATGCGCTATCACGCATAAATATAAATGACTTAAAAGACATGTCAGTAAAAGCATGTCAAATAATGAAGGTTACGACTCGATCGCGAACCAATAAAAATTCCAATAATAAAAATTCCAATAATGAAAATATTAATGAAAAATGTCACAATGAGAACCCAAAAATTTATGAAGCGCTTAATAAATGTGAAGTAAAAAAGCTAGCTCAGCTCGTTTTCGATCCCCCGAAACTGCAGTTCAAAAGAGGAAAGAAAATTTGTAGCAAAATAGATATTAATGATTCAATTGTTGAGGCGAAGATTGATTTAGGTCAATTCTTTGCCAGGCTAATGAAAGAGGCCGACAATTTGAAAATAAATAAATTACAGTTGTCCTTAGGAGACAAATTGTTTAAAAATAATTATACACGTGTAGACACATTTAAAAATATTGGTACCAAAGTTCTCAAAAACTTAACTATTGCATTAACTCCGGAAGTTGTGCATGTGACAGATAAAGAAATAATCAAAAAGATATTGCAAAAATATCACGATGATCCTGTTAATGGTGGCCACCCGGGAATCAATCGAACAAATAATAAAATCAGACAAAAATATTACTGGAAAAATATGAAAAATGATATACGAAATCATATTAAAAAATGCATTGAATGCGGTAAAAACAAAATAAATAAAAATTTAAAAGAACCGATGATAATAACTGAAACACCAACAAAAGCTTTCGATACGGTGCAAATTGATACAATTGGACCATTGCCCGTGTCGGAATATGGAAATGAATATGCGGTTACCATAGTATGTAATTTGACAAAGTATCTGATCGCAATTCCAATTGCGAGCAAACACGCAAAAACAGTGGCCAAAGCAATTTTTGAAAATTTTATTTTGATTTATGGTTGTATGAAAACAATCATCACGGATATGGGAACTGAATACAAAAACAATGTATTTGAGGAATTGTGTAAACTTTTAAAAATTGAACACAAGACTTCTACCCCATATCACCATCAAACTTTGGGCACTGTTGAGCGTAGCCACAGAACTTTCAACGAATACATCCGTTCTTACATATCCATTGACAAAAATGATTGGGATGAATATTTGAAATATTTTGCGTATTGTTACAATACAACACCATCTACAGTTCATGGTTATTGTCCATTTGAACTAGTGTTTGGAAAAATACCTCTGACTTACGATTTTTTGCAAGACCATACCGTAAGCCCATTATACAATTATGAGGCTTACGACAAAGAAATTAAATTTAGATTACAAATAGCTCAAGAAAGAGCTCATAAATTGGTAAAAGAAGCAAAAGAAAGACAAAAAATTTATTATGATAAAAATCTTCAAATTAAGGAAATAAATTTAGGAGATTTAGTATTAGTTAAGAATGAATCAGGTCATAAGTTAGATAATAAATATAAAGGGCCCTATAGAGTAGTAAATATCGATAAGAACAATAATTTTACTTTAACTCCTCATAAAATAGAAAATATAAATTTAAATAATCAATTAAGCGATAGAAATAAGAAAATCATAATTCATAAAAATAGGCTTAAGCTATTTGAATAAATTCACTTCAAAAATTTTTTTTCTTTACCCATAAATTTTACTTATTCATAAATTTTCTACTTTAAGCCATAAGAAATAGTTGTATACAAAATAGGTCCAAGTGTTTATCATAAACAAAAAGTCGACACTTATCCGAAGTGCTCAAAAGAAAAACAAAATTTTTTTTTGCATGAATAATTTTACAAGTAAACATATATGAATTATTGTACTACCCACTTGAAAAAAAAAACAAAACTTAAACACTGTAACACAAGTAATAACCAGACAGAACATAAAATTTTTGTAAACAAACAATAAAAAATCTCAAAAGTGTCAAATGAAATTATGTTCAAAAATTATTTGTAGAAATATACAAAAGAGAAAAAAAAAAACCCACGTAAGTAAATCACAGCTCTAAAATCGTTCATATGTATTCACGATTTTTTTTAGGATGGGAGGTGTTGTATATCAGAGTATCAGAGCAAGTACTCTAAATGTTCGCTGTGAAACATAAACAGTTTATTAGGTTTCTAATTTCACCTATTGTCCCACGCAAAGATCTATATATGTAGATATGTGCAATTGCACTGCCAAGCGGCTACACGCTTGGTATGTATGCATGTGTGTATGATCGCACTGAGTATGCACTGAATTGGACACCGAGCCATGCACATATGAATGCATGTAAATATGTGCATGGCTGGAGTCTCATTTAGCTTTAAGGATTATAAGTAAATATGTAACGTAGTAAATAAGTAGTACATAAGAGTTTTAGAGTATAAATAAGCTTCTGAAGTTCAATAAAATCAATCATTGACATTCGGCACTTCGCGGTGCTTGGTCAAAATAATAAAAATATTTTTCAATACTTTTCAAAACATACTGTTGATTTGTATATTGTTTTTGCTGCTATCTTGAGCTGCTAACTAACTTTATTAAGCTCTAACCGAACCTTTATATACATACGTCAAAATAGATGTCAACCATTAGCGAAATCTAATACACATATATATTCTTGAGTCGCACCCTTTAAATGCAGACGTAAACAGATTACGTTCACACGGTTAATGACTGCACGGTTAGTATAGCGCAATTGGAATGCAGACGAAATCCAATGCGGATCATGTTCCGTGCACTGCATTTTTACAGGGTGGAACATTTTTAGACTTCGTTAATAGTTAACATCCTCCCCCCGATGAGCGCAGCTCGATTTCCTGCACTGGCCCGTGAGTTAAACGTTCACCGTGAAGTCCAAAATTTCATTAGAATGTCGGGGCGCTGGAGTAGGTCTTTTGGGTTGCTCGGATGGATTGGTATCCGCAGAGATAGGCAATGATTGATGTTTCCGTGTTTTGCACCCCCCTTTGATTATCGTAAAGACCAGTAGACATACAGCTATAAGCAACGCTGCATAACCCACTGTCATATGGTGTGTATTTTGTGTTTCAAGTTGATGTGGTAGTTCCAACAGATGATGGTTTGCCAATGTGGATTGCAGTAATGTCAAATTTTGGGTGTCAGCTATATATTTCACATCGGTCAACTTGTGAAGAAGAGGTTTTATTTTTTCTACCTTGGCTACTTTGGAGATTTCGCCAAGACTCGTGTAGGATGAACTCAGGCTGCTGGCTAATACCTGATGGGCATGAATGGATACAAAATGTTGTTTTAGTATACAGTTTGGTTGAAGTGACAGCAGTCCGGATCCCTTTAAAGTAATCTGTGTAATATCTGGGCCACATACTACTGTTGCACGAGATGAAACTGGTGTCGCATATATCCATTTGTTGTCATGATGTAGTGGTATCCACGCAAAACCATTTGGTGTTTTTCGCAGTAGACAACTTGATTGCGTATGATTCCGGAAAAGGGCTTCTTCACATGCGCACATGGCCGATCCGTGGCTGTAATGAATCTGAATTTTGGGACAGATGTAGCTTCCCTGTGTAATGTCCATGCAATATTGAAATTCCAATTCACTCATTGGAAAGAATTGATCACGAGCCGTGTTTATAGCCAGTATCGGAGCACATGGATCTATTTCAACCATTGTCCCATTGGTCAAGTTGGGGATCGGTACGATATTGAACAGGTCGAATCTGTCATATTCCACCAGGGGCAAAGTTATACTGAATATTACATGCTTTTGTGTTACTCCTCCTTTAACCTTCATGAGCTGGTACAACTTCAGTAAATCGTCTTGCTGCACCGGTAGTTCTAATGATGCTGTCAACTGAAGTTTTATCTTGTTTATTTCTTGTTGTAATTGGATTGGTGTTAGGAGCAGGGGACTTATTTTCCCATGATGGGAATCGGCTAACACGTCCAATATGGATGACTGAATGCGTTGTAAGTTGGCTGAGATAAGTGTCAGTTGCGTGGAAAGCGATGAAAACGCTTGAAATATTCTATCTTGGTTTATCGCAGCGGCGTCGGCGCGTATTCCATTAATAATTTGGCTGAGTTGTTGATCGATGAAATGGAACTTTTTGTCGACCGCGATCTGATCTTGCTTCACAATATTTATTGTAGAGTCTACAATAGATGTTTGGTTTTTGATGAGATTGAGCAGATGAGACTCGTTCTCGTTCACTTGTGATACTGTATTGGACATTTGTTCCGCATACTGTGAGTCCAATATACCAAACAATGAATATGCAACATTTCCAATCGCATTTATTGCTCCTCTTTTTTGCCGATTGGATCTTATCATCGAGGCATCCAAGTGCAATGCGGCTTCAGTCTGTTCAAAGTGCCTTACCAGAGAGTGACTTAATGCTTTGGTGCCGTTTGAAAGCGCTGCCAATTCCCCCGAGAACGCTTTCAGGTCGTAGTATATAATGAGATTCCATTCGGTAGATGATATGGCTGCCGATCCAATCCCCTCAAAATGAATGCCAACTTTTGACCCAAATCTTCTATTTTCAATTTGAATTCCCAAAGCTAGGGGAAGAAGTAACAATGTGATCAGCAGCATTGCGAGTCCATTATGCAAGGCGCGGATGTTGTTCTTCGGTGGAGAATCCTTTTCGTCTGTTTCGGCTGCTTGTGGTTCTCTTTCGTTATTTTCTTCCATGGGTAATGGTGCCAACCGATGAATTGATCTCTTGCACGTGCCAGTTGCGGTTTTTACCTCCGCCACCCGCACGATGTTATCTTGTCCCTTAAACACGTTGAGCACTCGTCCTAATGGCCATTGAAGTACTGGTGTGTTGTCTTCTTTAATGATAACCATGTCACCTATTTTGACATTGTTTTGCTTGTTCTTCCATTTGTTTTTCAACTGTAGCTCTGATAAGTATTCGGTAGACCATCGCTTCCAAAATTCCTGTTTGAGGTAGTAGACCAATTTCCATCTTGTGAGTAGGCTCATTTTTTGTGTTGTGCTGCTTGCATCTAACTGTGCGTTGATTGGTTCTCCAATGAGGAATTGACCTGGAGTTAGAGCTGTTAGGTCATTGGGGTCGTCGGACATTGGGCTGATCGGTCTAGAGTTGAGGATTCCCTCTACCTCGATGACTACAGTGTCCAATTCTTCGTAAGTCAGTGATGCCGTAGAGGTGCTTCTGACCAGAAGATGCTTGGCTGATTTTACCGCTGCTTCCCATAATCCGCCGAAATGAGGGCTCCTCGGAGGAATAAAATGAAATGTTATTCCTTTTAAAGCGCATTGATTTATGATTGATTTTTGTGATGAATCAGCATAAACCGCTTGGGTCAATTCAGCTAGCTGATTTCTTGCCCCTACGAAGTTTGTAGCGTTATCACAATATAGATTCTGGCAATGGCCTCTTCGGCTTATGAATCGCTTTAGTGCTCCAATAAATGCCTGGGTCGTCAAATCGCTAACCAGTTCCAGATGCACAGCCTTCGTTGCAAAACAACAGAACACAGCTATATAAGCCTTAGGTGGTTTCTTTCCTCTTATCTTGAAGTGCACTGCAAAAGGTCCACAGAAGTCAACTCCGGAATTGATAAATGGTCGTGCCGGCGTTACTCTTGTTGACGGAAGGTTTCCCATAACCTGGAACAGGAGCCTTGGTTTCGCCTTGTTGCATCTCATACAATTGGCCACGATTGATCGAGCCATAATCCTTCCCTTCACTGGCCAGAATCTCTGCCTTGTAAATGATAAAAGCGCTTGAGGTCCACAATGCCGGTTTTCGTAATGGATTGTTTGCATCAATAACTTGGTTATGATGTTGTTGTATGGGAGCAACATAGGATGTTTGGCCTCGTATGGAAGTTCTGATGCTTGTGGGCGGCCCCCCACTCGGATGATGCCTTCATTGTCCAAAAATGGTGGCAGACTGCGATATGGACTGTTTTTCCCAACCTCGTTGAATTTTTTCAATTTCTTTAGCTCGTCATCAAAGTCCAACTGTTGCATTATTTGGACGATTGCCATGAGAGACTTGTCTAATTCATGCACGGTCAATGGTATTTTGGCGTCTTCGGATTGTTTTCTCGCCCTGTTGATGAATCGCAACATGTAACCTATAACCTTTTGTAGTGTTTTGAAGGAGCCGTTATGTCGAATATGATAAAGGACGTTTTCTTCAATTACGGGGATTGTAACCGGGATCGATGTCACTTTTCTTCGTTCCATGTTGATGCCCTCGTCGATTGTTGTGTTCGCCTTTGAATATTTTGATGGCCACGTGTCTTCCTCGGTAAACAATATTTTCGGCCCATTAAACCACAAGCCGCAGGCTTCAAGCTTTCCTGGCGGAAGTCCTCGTGATATAATATCTGCAGGATTGTCTTTCGAACCTATATGCCGCCATTGCTCAGGAATTGTGTGCTCATGAATTGCAGCTATCCGGTTTGCCACAAATGTTTGATATGATGCTGAGTGCGAATTGATCCATGCTAGTACTATCTGGGAATCAGTCCAATAGTATGTAGGAACATCCAGCTTAAGGTCTGCCCTGACTCTAGCGCTAAGTTGAGCTCCCAAAACTGATGCGCATAGCTCAAGCCGCGGAAGAGTTTGTCGCTTCAACGGCGCTACTCGTGATTTCGCACACAACAGCTTTACCATTACTTGTCCATGTTGTTGTTGTTGTTAACAATGCATTGCCCTGTCTAGAGTGTATGACCATTCCGAAGATCTTCATCAAGCTCTTCTAAGGGGAGTCCAAGGAAACGTGCAGTTTCAACAGGGTTTGTCCAGAGGGACAGAGGGGTTAGAAGAGTAGGTTCAAATGAACAATTGAAGAGATGTAGAGTATCATGGGGGTCCTACCACATGCAGGGCATGTGTTTGAGATTGTGTCATTAAGTCTGGACAAATAGGAGTTTAACCTTACACTATATCCAGACCTAAGCTGTGCCAGGGTAACTCTTGTCTCCCTTGGTAAGGTGCGTTCTTCTTCAGCAATATCCGGTGGAGGACTGTTCAGAACGGGGTTCACAGGTAGATATCCGACAAAAGTATCTACCGACTCGGTGAGGATGTCGGTTAGAGCCCGCTTATGATTCTGCAGATCAAACGGCAAGGTAATATGATGCCGGATCTCATCATAATGTTTACGGAGATGTTTCCTTATGTCTCTCGGGGGCGGATCTATGTCCAAAAGATGACGGTTTGGATGTGCTGGCTTGTGGCAGTTCAGAAGGAATTGCTTGCTCAGCATTTCCGCATGCTCTTTTACATTGAGAAGTTTTGCCTCCTGATGGAGGTGAGACTCGGAAGACATGAGGAGACATCCCGTAGCAGTTCTGATGGCAGTATTTTGGCAGACTTGTAACTTCGTCCAGTTGGTGTTATGTACATTAGGCGACCATATGGGTGCAGCATAGTCAAAGACTGGTCGGCCAATGGCCTTATATGTAGTCAGCAACGTTTCTTTGTCTTTTCCCCAAGTACTGCCGGCAAGTGACTTGAGGATCTTGTTGCGACCACGTACCTTTGAGACCATTGCAGACACATGACCAGCAAATGAGAAAGTATTATCCAATGTCATCCCTAATAACTTTGGGTGGCTGTCAGTTGGTAGCTTAGTGCCGTCAACGAAAATGTCTAATTCATTTCTCACCTGGTGCGTCCACGTCGTAAAAAGCGTCGCCGTTGATTTAGTCGGAGATATCGTCAGATCTCGCTCTGTGAAAAACCTGGAAAGGTCGCAGAGGTAACCGTTGATTTTATTACAGAGTTCATCAGTATAGGGGCCCTTCCCCGTCGCCATTATTGTACAGTCGTCAGCATAAGAAACGACGGAGACACCCTCTGGTGGTGGGGGCATCTTCGATAGATAGAAATTAAACAGTGTCGGGGATAGGACACCACCCTGTGGCACCCCCTGTCTAATTCGTCTTGGTTTTGATGTTGCGTTTCTAAAGTTGACCGACGCCTGCCGCCCATTCAAGTAATTAGCGGTCCATCTCTTTAACCTATCAGGTATTTGTGTTTCTAATAGATCTTGTATGAGAGTGGCATGGTTGACTGTGTCAAAAGCTTTCGACAAGTCAAGTGCCACTAACACAGTCCTGTGATTTGGTTGGTTTTGATTTAGACCGCTATTTATTTGCGTTGTAATGGCATTGAGTGCGGTGGTGGTGCTGTGCAGCTTACGGAAGCCATGTTGATGATTAGCCAGGTGCAGATTTGCGGTGTAATACGGGAGCAAAATGGACTCTAGCGTCTTCACTACCGGCGACAAAAGTGATATAGGGCGATATGAATCGCCTATGTTTGCCGGCTTTCTAGGTTTTAATAATGGAACCACTCTCGCCTTTTTCCATATTTCAGGAATGACGAAAGTGTTCAGTGAAAGATTGAATAGAGCCGCTAAGTATTTGTGTCCCTCCTGGCCTAGATGTTTCAGCATCTTCATGGCAATGCCGTCGGGGCCGATGGATTTTGAGGGCTTAGCCTGTCTGATGGCTTCCTTGACCTCTGAGGCAGTGATGACAATGGGCGTGTTTTGGTTTTTGTATTTACGCGCCTGTCGCATGGTTCTACGTTTAGCTCTATCGGGTGGGGAATGTAGTACAAATTGTCTACAGAAGGAGTTCGCACATCCCCTAGGGTCCTTCTTCACCCTGTCACCGAAAGTAATATCTACTTTATCCTTGTGTTGTGTTGGATTAGATCGTCTAGCTGTGATCTAATGTATATCACAGCTCCATATGCTTTTTCCGACGCATCTGAGAATACGTGAGTTTGTACCTTTGCTGCGATGTGTCCTTCAAATACGTGTCACGGGACCTGCATGTTATTTAGCTTTTCCAAATTGCTTCGGAATGTTGTCCATGTAGCATTCAATTCGGCCGGTAATGCTTCGTCCCACTCTAGCTTGAGTTGCCATAGATCCTGAATGAAAATTTTCGCCGTGACTACTATTGGTGCTAGTATGCCCAACGGATCGAATAGCCTAGCTATGTCCGCACTAACTGATCGCCTCGTTATGATGTTGTTGCTTGCTAAGCACACCTTTACGCAAAACTTGTCAACTTTAGGCATCCATGTCATACCCAACGTTTTGAAAGTTTGATTGATGTCATTATCAAAATCTATATCGACTTCTTGTTCTCCTAAGCCAACATTTTCGAGCAATTGTGGATGATTGGAACACCACTTTTGCAGGTTGAGACCGCGCTGCTTCAAGATATGTATTAATTGCTGTTGAATTTCCATGGTTGTAGTTAAGCTATCTGATCCCCCAATTCCGTCATCTACATAAAAGTTTTCTTGTAGGAACTGCGAACCCAATTGATGTGATAGCATATTTTCCTTTGCAATTGTTCGGGGCAGATCTGGTCCCATAAGTGATTGTGTTCAATTGATAATGCCTTATTGGCATGCTTGGGTCTTTTCGCCATATGATGAGTTGGAATTTTCTGTCTTCCGGATGCATGAGGATCTGCCTATACATTTTTTCTACATCTGTTGTGAATACGAATTTAGGCATGCGAAAGCGAAGTAAAATGGTGAACAGCTCGCTCTGAACAATGGGTCCAGTATACATGAGGTCGTTCAATGATATTCCAGAGGTTGACTTTGCCGATGCGTCAAATACCACACGCAGTTTTGTGGTACGGCTTTCTGGTCTGGAGATGTAGTGGTGAGGAATGAAATACCTCGGGTGATTTATGGAGTTAATATCCACTTGATTCATGTGACCCAACCTTTCGTACTCTTCCATAAATTGTATGTATTTATCCCTTGTCTCCGGTGATTTTGCCAATCGGCGTGCCAAGGCCAAAAATCGATTGCTTGCAATCCCAAACGATTCCCCTAAAGCCTCCGGACCTTCATGAAAGGGTAGTTTTACCATGAATCTTCCATTTTGAATAACTGTATTTTGAGCAAAGTGAGTTTCACACTGTTTTTCAGCTGTTGATAGTTGTTTTCCCAAGGTTGCAACTTCATCAAGTTGCCATAACCTAGCCAATGCTGATTCTAGATTTATATCCTCTTGAATGCAGATTCCACAACTTGCATTTGCACTGTCATTGCCGCCAATTTTTCCGGAAACGATCCATGATTGTAGAACTCCGCTCTGCGGTTGCCAGTGAAGCTGCTTCCTGTTTGGAAGCTGTTGCTTTGGTCGTTGATGGTGTAGTATTTTTCAATGCATGCTTTTCAGTTGGAGTGGTTTCCAATGATGACCTTGCGTTTGCGTCTTCAAAATGTAACAATGTGTTATGCTTTTTGTTACATTTCAAACAACTTCTTAGTGGGCAGTTTACCGCAGCATGCCCCGGTTTAAGACAGTTGTGGCAGTATCTATGCCTTTGTACAAACTGGAAACGAGTAGATGGAGATTGTTGGAGAAATTCCTTGCATGAAAACAATTGGTGTTTTCCCTTTTTGCACATGTTGCAGTTGTCATTATTAGGATTTTTTGACGTGACCGTAGTGCAGACCTTTGAAGTTTGGTTTGTAGTTTTGATACTCATTGGCTCCAGGGATTGAAAGTGCTTTTCGAGGAAAATTCTGTAAGCGTTTGTACTTCTCGTGGTTTCGATAACGATTGCTCGTAGCGCAGACGTGTGGGTTGATCCAATTTCTTTATTAGCAGATGAATCAGTAGTGGATCCCATGTTGATGTGTCTATTTGTAAATTGTTCAGAGCTAAGAGACATTCTTTGGTTGTGTCATGAAGTTTTTTGATGTTGTCCATTGAAGTCCCTCCCGTCGTACTGAGTAGCTCATTTATTAGTTTGCTCACCAGCAAGCGTTTATTGTTGTAACGCTCCAAGAGCACCAACCAAGCCGCTTCGAAATTTTCTTCTGTTGAAGCGAAATGCTTAATGAGATTTCCAGCTTCACCCACCACGTGAGTCTTCAGATAGTACATTTTCTGAATTTTTGCTAGTGGCTGACTTATTACCAGTTGCGTAAATAAGTCGTAGAACTCCTGCCATTTCAGGTAGTTCCCGTCAAACTTTGAAATGGTGATTTTTGGCAATGAAACTGAGTGTGGTTTGAATGTTGCACAACCTGGACTTGATGATTGCATAACCCTCACCTCATTATCTGCTGCCTGCAGACAACTCCGCACTCTTTGCTCCAGCACCATGAATTGATCGTAACTGTAACCCTGCTGTGTGGGATTGTCGAACATTTCAAATATTTTGAAGTGAATATCCTCGATGTTTGCCCATAATTTACTGATTACAGGTTGGCATCTTGGTGAAACGGTGTCGTTTAACGCTCGTTCCAATGAAGCCATCATTACTCCTTGCCTGCGTACCAACTTGATGAAACTGTTTGTTTCTGATTCCGGTTGATTCCCCTGTGGTGGTTGTGTTTCAGCCGGCTTTTGTTGAGTTGCAGCTGGCAGCTGGTGATGACTTGCAGCTAGCTGACGCGCTGCAGTTTCGAATACTTCCCTATATTGGACCACTACGTTCATTATGGTGTTGTAGTACTCCTTCGTGAAGTAATCGTGATCCATGGGCAGGTTTTCGAGTACACGAATTTGGGTGTCGGTTGTTTCGAAATTTTCCCATTCGCTGTTTAACCTCCTTAAGCGTTCCTCGTAATATTCCGAGGACTGCTTTCGGGTGGCGGCGTCCTTTTTGAAGTTCCTTATTATGGTTTCAATGTTGGAGCCATATGTTTTTTGTTCGTTGACCAATTCACTGAAGGTTGCCATTTTTTCTCGGGGTCACCAGAATGTTGATTTGTATGTTGTTTTTGCTGCTATCTTGAGCTGCTAACTAACTTTATTAAGCTCTAACCAAACCTTTATATACATACGTCAAAATAGATGTCAACCATTAGCGAAATCTAATACACATATATATTCTTGAGTCGCACCCTTTAAATGCAGACGTAAACAGATTACGTTCACACGGTTAATGACTGCAGACGCAAACACATTCCGTTCACACGGTTAGTATAGCGCAATTGGAATGCAGACAAAATCCAATGCGGATCATGTTCCGTGCACTGCATTTTTACAGGGTGGAACATTTTTAGACTTCGTGAATAGTTAACACATACAATCCACATAATTTCATAATTTACTAAAGAAATCTAATTTGTACAATATTAGGCACACCCTGTTGTATGTTTGTAAAATAGAAGATTTTTACCGGAATATCAGCAATGGGGGCATTCCAAGAGGAAGTAGTAGCAGTGCAAAAACTGTTAAAACGTATGATACAAATTGCAAATATGTAAATGTCGCATATGTACTTAAGGACGTAGGAATTAAGTTGGAAGATGCGCCGTTAAGTTAAGGGAATTAGTTTTAAGCATTTTATTGGAATTTGGAAATCTGCCTGCGCGCAAAAATAGTATAAAAGGGCAGTGATTTCAATAGAAAAGGAGAGTCGTTCGCGGCAAGCTAGGCATAGTAGTCGGGGTTCTCACCTCGGCGAATGTAAACCTGGGGTTCTCACCTCACGATTACTAAGATTTATATTCTGTGGTGGTTTTCACCTCCCCTGACTGTTGGGCCAAGCAGGTGTTTTCACCTCAGCCGCCTTTATTCTAGACTAGGAGTTTTAAGATATATTCAGTGGTGGTTTTCACCTCCGCTGACCGAAGGCCAAGCAGGGGTTTTCACCTCAGCCGTCTTTATTGTTATAGTAAGCTGTGGTTTATATAAAAGTGTAAATATTTTCCAAAAACCCCGAAAAGGGTTGTGCGCTGGGTTTGGGACCCGCCACGTAAAAAACTTAATTCCAATGAAAACAAAATCAAAGCCTCGGATGAGAACCCCCTTTAATGTTGACGACCCGGCAAAAGGAATAAGGCATAATGATTTGGATATTAGGGCATGTACCGGGAATGTCCGGACCCTTTCAAGAGACGGTGCCGCTGCCCGACTGGTTGATGTCCTCGTAGGCGCAAAGGCCGAAATCACCGCCCTGCAGGAAATGCGATGGACGGGGCAAGGAAAGACGACCATCGGTCCTTGTGACGTATACTACAGTGGCCAGACACGCGGCTAAGCGCGTGGTGTAGGATTCGTGGTGGGAAAGAGACTTCGCCGCCAAGTATTAGCATTCACTCCTGTGGACGAGCGTCTCGCTGCGATCCGCATCAAGGCGAGGTTTTTCAACATAACATTTATCTGCGCCTATGCGCCGACTGAGGAGACGGACGACGCAGAGAAGGACTCCTTCTACGATAAACTTGAACAGACTTATGATCGCTGCCCCCAGCATGATATCAAAATCTTGCTCGGCGACTTTAATGCCAAGGTGGGCAAGGAAGGAGTCTTTGGTCCTACAGTTGGAAAATTCAGTCTCCACGATATAACATCCCCCAACGCCACTAGTACCAGGTTCCAGCATAAGCGAATACACCAAGCCACATGGCTTTCCCCTGATCAAAGAACTAGAAACCAGATTGATCATGTCTTGATTGACGGCAGACATAGCTCCACCGTTCTGGACGTGCGTACACTGCGTGGTCCCAATATTGACTCTGACCATTATCTTGTCGCAGCCAAGATACGCACACGCCTCTGTGCAACGAAGAAAGTGCGCACAGTAACGGAAGGAAAGTTTGACGTCGAGAAGTTGCGCATGACACAGACAGCTGATAATTTCACAACTCGACTCTCACACCTGCTAGCAGAGGGCAATCCCCGACCTAACGATGTAACCGAGCAATGGAAGCATATCTCTCACTCATTGCGTACCGCCGCTGAGGCCACTATAGGGTTCCAGCGAGCCCGCAAGAACAACTGGTACGATGAGGAATGCAAAACTGCCTCGAAAAAAAAGGACGCTGCCTACAAGGAGACGTTGCGAACGGGCGCAACCCGCAGTGTATGGCAACAATATCGTGAGGCAAAGAAGGAAGAGAGACGCCTTTTCAGAAAAAAGAAAAGTGAGGCCGAAAGGCGTGAGTGTGAGGAGCTTGAGATGCTGGCTGACAGGAATGATGCCCGAAAATTCTATGAAAAGATCCGGCGGATGACGGAAGGTTTTAAGACCGGGGCAAGCTCCTGTAAGGACAAGAATGACGACCTGGTAACCGACGTACCAAGTGTACTTAAATTATGGACGGAGCACTTCTCCTCACTGCTAAATTTCGAGGGATACGTCGAACCCGATACCCCAATCCCTGACGATGGAAAAGTCGTCCCACCACCTGACTATGATGAAGTGAGGATAGCTATATCCCGGCTCAAAAACAACAAAGCGCCTGGAAAAGACGGACTACCCGCCGAGCTGTTCAAACACGGAGGCGAAGAGCTGGTAAAAAGCATGCATCAGCTCTTATGCAGAATATGGTCAGACGAATGCATGCCTCCGGATTGGAATTTAAGTGTGCTTTGCCCAATCCACAAGAAAGGCGATCCAGCTAACCGCACCAACTACAGCGGAATTAGTCTTCTTAATATTGCATATAAGGTTCTTTCTAGCGTGTTGTGTGAAAGGCTGAAGCCCATCGTAGACAAACTGATTGGACCTTATCAGTGTGGCTTTAGACCTCGTAAGTCTACCATCGACCAGATTTTCACGATACGCCAAATCCTGGAGAAGACCCATGATAAAAGAATCGACACACACCATCTCTTTGTCGATTTCAAAGCCGCTTTTGACAGCGCAAAAAGGAGTTGCCTGTATGCCGCCATGTCTGAATTTGACTTCCCTGAAAAGCTTATACGGCTTTGCCAAATGACGTTGAGCAATACCAACAGCTCCGTCAGAATCGGGAAGGACCTCTCTGAGCCATTTGAAACCAAACGAGGCTTCAGACAGGGCGACTCCCTTTCGTGCGATTTCTTCAATCTGATGCTGGAGAAGATAATTCGAGCAGCAGAGCTAAACCACAATGGTACAATCTTTTACAAGAGCGTGCAATTGCTGGCGTATGCCGATGATATTGATATCATTGGCCTTAACAACCGCGCCGTAAGCGCTGCCTTCTCTGGACTGGATAAGGAAGCGAAAAAAGTGGGTCTTGCCGTGAACGAGGACAGGACGAAGTATTTGCTGTCATCAAAGAAAGAATCGGCGCACCTGCGCCTTGGCAGCCATGTCACTGTTGATAGTTACAAATTTGAAACTGTGAGGGACTTCGTCTATTTGGGAACCAGTATCAACACCGAAAATAATATCAGTCTAGAAATTCAACGGAGAATCACTCTTGCCAACAAGTGCTACTTTGGACTGAGTAGGTAATTGAGAAGTAAAGTCCTCTCTCGAAGAACAAAGATCACTCTCTATAAGTCTCTCATCATACCTGTCCTGATGTATGGCTCAGATTCATGGACAATGTCAAGAGAAGATGAGATGGCCCTTGGAGTATTTGAGAGAAAAGTTCTCCGGAAGATTTATGGTCCTTCCCGTGATGCCAACGGCGAGTATCGAAAGAAATTTAACGATGAACTGTACGAGCTCTACGCAGATCTGACCATAGTCCAGCGAATTAAAGCCCAAAGACTCCGCTGGCTGGGCCATGTTATGCGAATGGACAAAGAAGCTCCAGCACAGAAGGTTTTCCTATCGTCGCCTGAATTCGGCAGCAGAGGAAGGGAGAGGCCTCGACTGAGATGGAAACAACAGGTGGAGGATGACTTGAACTCCCTTGGGGTTTCCAATTGGCGTCAGTTATCGCTAAAAAGGAATGACTGGCGTGCTTTGATATGCAACGGCCAAAATCGGTTAGGCGGTTAAGCGCCAATAAATGATGATGAAGCGGTGGTTTTCACCTCCGTCGAACGTCGGGTCGAGTAGGGGTTTTCACCTCTGCCGCCTGTATTGTAGTTAGTGAACTAAATCTAAAATTGTAGAAACATTTTGAGAAAAGAGGATAAGGATCCCAACAATAAACTAAATTTGAATTCTAAACTTTAATCAGGGTCTTATCATTTGAGAGGAACCTTGTTAGGGAATTTTATTTTCAGAACCCTGGACGGACTGGGTCTACCTCAGCTTTAAAAGGAAAGTCCGCCACAAATGGCGCCCGAGCAGGGAATATCAGCGGCCCAACATGAGAAAATATTCTTGTTGACAATAACCGAAATTTTACACAAACATATTACCAGCATTCCAACTAGCAAAAGGGTCGGTCACCAACCCAAACAGCAGTGCTTGGCCACATACACCCGCATACCTACATATTGGATCATCCGATGCACCGGACATAGCATATGGGAGAGAAGAAAAATGCACTGCTAGCACGGCAATAACAATAGGCGTTGGGAATGCAGCAAAGTAAATAAGCAATTTATATATATTGATGGCGACATTTATGCCAACAGCAGGCCCAGCTGATCAAGGCAGTGCGAGCGAACAGCTGATGGAATGCAATGGGGGCATTCCAAGAGGAAGTAGTAGCAGTGCAAAAACTGTTAAAACGTATGATACAAATTGCAAATATGTAAATGTCGCATATATACTTAAGGACGTAGGAATTAAGTTAGAAGATGCGCCGTTAAGTTAAGGGAATTAGTTTTAAGCATTTTATTGGAATTTGGAAATCTGCCTGCGCGCAAAAATAGTATAAAAGGGCAGTGATTTCAATAGAAAAGGAGAGTCGTTCGCGGCAAGCTAGGCATAGTAGTCGGGGTTCTCACCTCGGCGAATGTAAACCTGGGGTTCTCACCTCACGATTACTAAGATTTATATTCTGTGGTGGTTTTCACCTCCGCTGACTGTTGGGCCAAGCAGGGGTTTTCACCTCAGCCGCCTTTATTCTAGACTAGGAGTTTTAAGATATATTCAGTGGTGGTTTTCACCTCCGCTGACCGAAGGCCAAGCAGGGGTTTTTACCTCGGCCGTCTTTATTGTTATAGTAAGCGGTGGTTTTCACCTCCGTCGAACGTCGGGTCGAGTAGGGGCTTTCACCTCTGCCGCCTGTATTGTAGTTAGTGAACTAAATCTAAGATTGTAGAAACATTTTGAGAAAAGAGGACAAGGATCCCAACAATAAACTAAATTTGATTTCTAAACTTTAATCAGGGTCTTATCATTTGAGAGGAACCTTGTTAGGGAATTTTATTTTCAGAACCCTGGACGGACTGGGTCTATCTCAGTTTTAAAAGGAAAGTCCGCCACAGTGTGTCATTAGTTGTAATGCGCATGATTTGGTTGATGATGCCAAACAGAATGCCAGAGTTGTGTTGCTACAATTCTTTACAGCCACTGTGTGGTTTTCGCATGTAGCAAAGGTAGGTTCTTGCAGGTGTAGAATTTGATTGCCGTGCGCTACTGGTAAAATTATCGTTTTCTTACATCTAAATCTAGGTATGGGATATTTTATTAGAAAGTATATTGCGTTATTATACTGAACAATCCTAACTCTAGTTAAAGGTACTATATCGGCTAAGTTGAAGCTTGTGAAGTGCTGTGTTTTTATAACCGAGTTTATTTCTGAGCTATCTAAAAGGATAGGATTGAGAGTCCCGATTTTTGCGAATGTGATGGAGGCTATAAGTACGTCGTAAAGGTAACCCGTATCTTTCTCCCTCTGCTTCGCTGACTTTAATATTTTATTTACCGTAGTAGTCAGGCTGTTAATTTCCTTTTGTAGCTCCGTGTTGATGGTAAACTGTCAGTCCTGTGAGTCGATTAGTTGCTATGCTGTGTTAGTCAGTCTGTCAAAGTCGTCGTGGTCTGGAGTACCTGCAATATATTTTAGTAATGTCCCGAGTGCGTTCAAACTTCTTCCCTGCCTGTGGTGGGTATTCAAGAGTTGCAAAAGTCTGGTTATTTGGTTTATATCCGCGTCTAATAACTTCCTCATGTGCGTTCTTGGGAAATAGTCCGTAGCGTTAGTCGTTTCGTCCCGTGACAATTCGTAAAAGGTCAAGTTGGTTACATGTTTGATATGCCCGAAGTTTTCCCAGATTATAAGGTCACCATTAGCCACTGGGATGTACTTTGCGTTCGTGTAGTCTATTATTCATCCTGTTTACAACGATGCCGATATTCTCTTCTGTATAAAGAGGTGTAAGTTTATTGCCTAGTCTTCTATTAGTCTTGACTAGGACCTTTTCGCCTACCTCGAACGCTCTATCTTGTCTGTTCTTATTATGGGTTATTAATTCTTTGTCTTGTGCATGTTTTATACAGGACATTATTTGCTTGTCCTCCTTTTCCGGACGAAAAATAGTAATGGGTCTCATCCCGGTCACAGTGTGAATGGATCTGTCGTATTTTATTGCGGCCAAAAGGATTACCTCCTCGATGTCGTCTATGTTGGTATCGAGTTTAAGGCATCGCGATATTTCCATCAAGGTGCTATGGAATCGCTCTATCTGGCCGTTTGACGTACTATGAAGGGGTGAGGCATTCGCGATGTCGATATTGAAGTGATTTTTAATGTAGATTTCATACTTTGAGAATTTAGTGACTTTGGTTGTCACAGTACACAGTTTTCGTGCCTGAAAACGTATTAAGTATTTGGATAAATTGCGGCTTCACGTCTACTATTGTTCTGGACCTTAAAGTTTGCACAATAGCAAACTTTGAGAATTTGTCTATACAAGTCAGAAAATATTTCGAGCCCGTTGAAAATATGTCTATGTGGAGTATCTCTCCGCAGTATGAGGGAATGGGCGTCTGTGCAATGAGTTGCTTTTGCGGATGGCGATCGTACTTTGCTTTAGAGCATGTGCGACAGTTGGCAGTAAATTGTGAAGCTTTCTTCTCCATTTTTGGGAAAAAATAGTCTTCCAGTATCTGCTTCATATTTTGTTGTGCTGCTCTATGTGCTCGATTGTGCTCCGCTGCGATTATTTCTTGTTGCTCGTTTGCGTCAAATATATCGTTGACAAATTTTTCTGTATGCCTGAATTTGGTTGTTGGAAAGAGCCTAACCAGTTCATCTTGAAACAGGGCAAGCGTGTGTAGGTCGAAATGTATTGCGTTGACTACATATGATTTTACCCCTTCCTGCAGGAGGCTGATCAGATCTCTTTTATCTTTAAATGTGATTAAATGTCGGTTTTTTTTTTCAAAAGTAATGAACTTTCTCTTTCCCGGTGTGATTCCTTCTTCTACTATTATCTGGTTTCGGAAGCAGTTCACCGGTTTATCCGTTCTTTCAATTATGTAAGTCGACGATTCTTCGCTGTGAATCGTTTCAGTGCTCATGTTATCTAAGGCGTTCATGTGTTGCCTAGACAAAGCGTCTGCGACTACATTCTCTTTGCCTGGTTTGTAGATGAGTTTCGCGTTGCATTCGTCTATGAATGCCTTCCATCTTTTTATTTTCCAGTTTGGATTCCTGTCCGGAACCGCGAAAGTAAGCGGCTGGTGATCCGTGTGAACAGTGAGGTTCGTCACACCATAAAGATAGTTTCTGAGTGTTTTTAGTGCCCAAACAATGGCCTCTAGCACCTATTGCGTGCGAGGACGCATCAGTAGTTAGCTCAAACGATTTCTCAAAATCAGGGTAGGTTAGTGTGACCTCCTCTGATGCAAGTATTTCTTTTAGGGTAGTAAAGCTTTTTTCTGTTCATCAGTCAGATCGATTTGGATCTTTTTCGACTGTGACGCAGTAACTCGGCCATATTCACCCCTCATTATATTTGAGAGTGGCTTCGCTATCTTAGCGAAATCCTTTATAAAACAACGGTAGTATCCCGCCAAACCTAAAAATGATCTTAGTCCCTCAGGGTAGTAGGTTCCTGAAAATTATGAATCGAGTCCACTTTCTCCGGACATGTTTTTATTCCGCTCTATGAAACCAAGAACCGCAAAAATTCAACTTCGGTTTTGAAAAATTTGGATTTCTCTGCTGACACCCTCATGTTGGCTTCGAACAGGCTTCTTAAAATTACCTTTATATTTTTAAATGTTGTTCCTCATTTTTTGAAAATATAATCACATCATCCATATAGACGAAGCATTTCGTTCTTATGTGTTTACGTGGCATAAGCTATGATTATTTTGTTCATTTCATATCTTCTGCATTACATACCAATGTAATTCGCAGACAGTTTATATAATTTTCTGAATACATAGCTTAGAGCTGTTTCAACAAATCGTGGTTTTAGCACTCATGCTAGCCTCCTATGCATACGCTTCTAAGGGGATTTACGCCCCTAATGACAACGATGCATATAAATAACTTTTGGAAGGGATCTACGTCCCAAAATAAATACTACGTATAAAATAATATAATGTGGGTAAAGTGAGTGTCAATCAGCTAAGGCTGCTAACTGGCTCAGGGCCTAGTGCTGAGTATCATTCAGCTGTTGCTGCAAACTGTCTCATTAGGCCTAGTGCTCACCCTCATTAAATAACTTTTGGAAGGGATCTACGTCCCTAAATAAATACTACGTATAAAATAATATAATATGGGTAAAGTGAGTGTCAACCAGCTAAGGCTGCTAACTGCCTCAGGGCCTAGTGCTGAGTATCATTCAGCGGTTGCTGCTAACTGTCTCATTAGGCCTAGTGCTCACCCTCATTAAATAACTTTTGGAAGGGATCTACGTCCCTAAATAAATACTACGTATAAAATAATATAATGTGGGTAAAGTGAGTGTCAATCAGCTAAGGCTGCTAACTGCCTCAGGGCCTAGTGCTGAGTATCATTCAGCTTTTGCTGCTAACTGTCTCGTTAGGCCTAACGATATAATAAGGTTTAATAAAATGATTTTACAGTCCACTAAACTAAATAGAAAATTAAAATAATAAAATAAATAAAATTAAAAAGACTATTTACAGCCGATAGCCCTGGAAGCTAGTGTTGTTTTTCTTCAAAATTAAATTTTATAATTCATTATAAGTTTAATTAAATAAATAAATAAATAAAAAGACTTTGGTTGAGGTGGGATTCGAACCGGCAACCCCGGCCAACTCCCTCAACCATATAATATAACAACAACAATAATAGCAAATTGCTCGCCGCCCACATTTAACTCCAGCTTAGATACTATGTGTTCCCTTAACACATCGTCTATTGCCCTTTGAAAAAGGCTGGGAGCATTTTTAAGACCGAAGGGCAACCTGCAGAATTCGTATTTTCCATTTTTTACAGAGAATGCGGGTTTCTCTCTGTCCCGTTCCGACAGGTTGATCTGGTGGAAACCCGATTTAAGATCAAGAGTAGTAAACAATTTACTCCCCCCCCCCCCCAGATTTGATAGAATCCTTGTAATATCTGGGATCGGGTATTTATCACTGATGGTTTTTTCGTTCAGTTTTCGAAAGTCTATGACCATTCGTTTCTTTTCTTGGCCCTTTTCGTCCAGGTCTTTCTTTTTTACTACCCATATGGGGTCATTATACGGGGACCTTGATGGTGGTATGATGCCATTCGCCAACAGCTCTTGAATTCCCTTATTTACGAAATCGGAAACGCCTAATGGGTATGGGTATAACCTTGAGTATACCGGCTCCTCATCAGTGGTTCTAATTGTCGCTACTACATTTGTATTGTAGGGTAGTGCTTCGTTTGGGTCTGCAAATACCCCGTTTATATTTCCTATCATTCTGGAGAAGGCATCCCCTAATCTTTGTGGTACCTGCTTGGCCTGCAATTGCAAGTGACTGACATCCTCGCTAGATACAAATAGGATAGTTTCCTTGCCAGAATCCTTCGTTATTGTGTTTGTTTTTAGATCAATGGTGGCATGCACCTTATTTAGTAGTAGTATTTAGTAGGTCCAGGCCAATAACACCGTCGAATGAAGACAGATTGTGTAGTAGAAAAAAATCTGCTACCACCCCAAACATTCTAACCTTACATTTGTGTTTAATGGGGGTCACGCCATGAATTGACTTTACCAAAATTGAATTTTCCACCTTTCTTACTCCCTTTAGTCCTGGGAGGGGCTTGATATAACTTCTAGATGCCCCGGTATCGACAAGAAACTTGATCTCTTTCCCTCCTATTGTCCTTGAAATCCAAGGAAGGAGGGATTTTGCCCTAAAAAATTAACCTCATCTGTTTCAGTGTCGCTCCTGATCTTCCGTGAGATGGTTAACACGCTGCATTTTAGGTCCGGTGTACCGTCCTGAGTTCTCTGCCCGCTTTTGTAAGTTCCCCTGTGGCCTACCGTATTAGTCTTGACTTGGGTTATTGGTCGGGCTTTTAAATTGGGATATGGAAGGATCTACTTCCATGGGCTCTTCGCGCCTTTGGGTCGAATTATAACTATTTACGAATGGTCTCTGGGTGGATTCTTGTGGCCTACACCGTGCTCAAGGTTAGGTGTCTTCTGGTTAACGGGATTCTGACTCCCGACTGGTTTTTCTTGATATCTATTTGCAAAATTCATCGCAAAAGCATATTATTGGCATCAACCTCCTGTGCCAAAGCTAAGGCTGACGGGAGGTATGATGATCTGGATGCGAAGAGGATATCGCAAAAGGGTTTCCTTAACCCTGAAATAAACACTCTGAGCGCGTCCGCTCTATATTTCTCATTAATTGTGTCTGCTACACCGGTCTCATAGGACATTATCGTCTTATTTGCTAATAAGGTTAGTTTCTTTTCTACTTCGTCGTAGAATTCTAAGCATGACATCAGGGCTCCTGTCTTAATGTGGACATTTCCTGCTCTATCAGGTATAACGGGCGTTTATCCGCGTAGGTGAAATCGGGTCGGGAGATTACACTATCCGACAAATTTTAAAAAATTTACAACTCCACGACATTTGATACATGATTCCTATGTAAAATTTCCTGCTGATTCCAAATATGTAAACATTTGATTTAAAAGTAGAACAGTTTTTGAGATATTTTGAAATTTCAGTTCTTGAGATAAAAAAAAAGTAGGACTACTAATTCGTCAATATCTCCGCTAATTCTGCTTCGATTTTTATGCTGTTTCACTTTATCAGGAGAGGATAACATACTGTTTTTACCTGTAAAATTTATTTTAATCGGTTTTGAAGTGACGAAGTTATAGCGAATACAAAAAACTTTTTTTCTATATTCATCATTTTGTATGTAATTTTTCTAAGTGAAATATTCCATTAATTCCTGTTTTTACACCGTGAGTCAATAGCCTGTTCATTACGGAACATTTTGACACTTACCAGATTATAATCAGTAGAAAAATGATAATGTTATAAGAGATTTAGTGAAAACCCCATATGTGATTTTTCATTGAACCTCTAATGGCGATATGTTGCTTAATTACACTATTTGAGATAAAAAAAAAGTAGGACTACTAATTCGTCAATATCTCCGCTAATAATGACGATTTGATCAAAAACTATGACAAAGTCGGCTAAGTTAAAATTTGATGACTATTTCACTTAGAAAAGCTACGTAAATGAAGATGGATATCGAAAAAAAGTGAAATATTTTTTTTTGTATTCTCTATAACTTAGTCACTTCAAAACCGATTAAGATAAATTTTACAAGGTAAAAACAGTATTTTATTCTCTCCTGATAAAGTGAAACAGCATAAAAATCGAAGCAGTATTAGCGGAGATATTGACGAATTAGTAGTCCTACTTTTTTTTATCGCAAAAACTAAAATTTCAAAATATCTCAAAAACTGTTCCACTTTTAAATCAAATGTTTACATATTTGGAATCAGCAGGACATTTTACATAGAGATCACGTATCAAATGTCGTATTAGCGGAGATATTGACGAATTAGTAGTCCTACTTTTTTTTTATCTCAAAAACTGAAATTTCAAAATATCTCGAAAACTGTTCCACTTTTAAATCAAATGTTTACATATTTGGAATCAGCAGGAAATTTTACATAGGAATCACGTATCAAATGTCGTGGAAATGTAAATTTTTGAAAATTTGTCGAATAGTGTAATTAAGCAACATATCGCCATTAGAGGTTCAATGAAAAATCATATATGGGTTTTTTCACTAAACCTCTTATAACATTATCATTTTTCTACTGATTATAATCTGGTAAGTGTCAAAATGTTCCGTAATGAACAGGCTATTGACTCACGGTGTAAAAACAGTAATTCAGGGAATATTTCACTAGAAAAATTACATACAAAATGATGAATATAGAAAAAAAAGTGAAAATTTGCACAAAATTTTTTTTTGTATTCGCTATAACTTCATCACTTCAAAACCGATTAAGATAAATTTTACAAGGTAAAAACAGTATTTTATCCTCTCCTGATAAAGTGAAACATCATAATAATCGAAGCAGTATTAGCGACTAGTAGTAGATATTGACGAATTAGTAGTCCTACTTTTTTTTATCTCAAAAACTGAAATTTCAAAATATCTCAAAAACTGTTATACTTTTTGAACTTTCTGATTACATATTTGGAATCAGCAAACAATTCTACATAAGATTTATGTATCAAATGTCGTGGAGTTTTTTTTTGTCGGATAGTGTTATTGCTTTAAAATTGAGAACCGTATTGAAAGAGGGAAGTACTGCGTCGGCAGCACCTCGTACTTTATTTCTGATAATGGTCACGGCTTGGTAGTGACGTTCGCTGCCATCATATCTTTTAAATAACTCGTAAGCGTTATGCGCGGCCTCACGACAAGACACATAAGTACCTTGGTGACCGAAAAATTCGGGAAGGGATTTTATCGCGTCGAGTGTAATGTCACATGTTGTCAAAGTTTTAATTGTTACCCTACTATATTTCTCTACCTTGGGCTTATTTATTGCTACCTGATTTTGTAAAGCGAGTACCTCTCCGTCGAAATCTAACTTCTGTGCTTCCAAGGCTCTCCTAACTTCCGCTCTAACTATTTCGTTAACCTGACCTACGTTCATGGTGGCTGTGCTTACTGTTGTTAGTTTCAAATTCTTAAAAATATTTTCCAATCCTTCACTCATTTAACCTTCGCAAAAGAAAGAAACCTCAATTCTACTTTAAGTGTTTTTATATTTATTTTTATCCACTTTCACTTAGAAAAAAAATCTTTTTCGCACTTCACTCAGCTCATAATTTTAAGTTAAGAAATATATCCTTTGTCGTATGTTCTCTTGGGTTGACTGTTGCTTTATCTTTATCCTTCGCTGTATGTTCTTCTAGGTTGATTGTTGCTTTGTGCTCTCTTATGTTTTATTGTATGTTTCACCGCGAGGCTGCCCCACGTTGGACGCCAATTACTCGTTTTCCAGGTTATAATATTTATTTCATTAGAATGCTGCCGTTAGGTCAGCTATGAGTCTGCTTTAGAACTAAATCCCTACTTAACTTCTACCTAACATCTAACCTACGTTGTAGCGCGATGCTGCTGCGGCGCAACCGGCGAATAGTGGCAGAATTGTAACTCCGGCTTTGCTTATGTGTTGCAATTTGTTTGTGCTGATGCTGTCGAATAAGATTGGTTGCAGTGTTCTGAGAATTGTGGCGCTGGTGATGTTGACGTCACGCCAATGATAGTGCAGTGGCATATTGTGAATATTGGTTCGGTTACATTTCTGCTGATTGGGCTGTTGGGCAATGTGACGAACGGTTGCAATGTGGCTGAAGGGTCATTGACTCAAGCGAAGGTTGGGAAAGCAGCTGTGGGAATTAATTCACGATAACTTATATCTTAAAATGTGGGTGCGCGAGTGAAAGTATTTTTAGAAAGTGTGGTTTCATGCTAAAGTATACAGGCGAAAAATAAAGCAGTGAAGTTCCTGACACCAGGGAATCTTCCCTAGGTATGTGACAACCCTACCACATATTGGAATTTATCCTATGTACAATAAGTTCGCCCTCTCCCGCTCAATATAATTATTAATGTATGTAAATATGTAAAGTGTGAGCAATACTTGAAATCATTCGATTTTAGTTACCGCTAGGTCTTTCAGTGGAATTATTGTTATTGTTCTATGTATTTCTTTTAAAACCTGTTGGAATACCTAATGTGAAGAAAATAAAGATGAGTTTATTCTCATGATCATTCGCTACATTGGTGACCCCGACGTAGGGGTCTTATAACACAATTTAAATGCGTAAATTTTTATCCGTGGAACAGTAGTAACAAGCAGATACGTATGGCCTGCTATTAATAAAGATTGCCGCGTTTAGGCGCCGACTTGCATCGAAAGCCAAAGAAACAAGGTCCAACGTCATGTAGTTACACCGTCCGCTCGTTTTCAGTTGCCAACAAAGCGCTTTGAGCATATCCACATTGATCTAATATCGTTACCTCCTGCAAAAGGATTCCGCCAGTGTCTTACGATAATAGATCACTTCACTCGTTTTCCCGAAGTAGTTCCACTCGAAAACGGAAATACGCGCTATATTTTACCTTTGGATCGCGAGGTATGGGGTTCATCTACGAATAACCTCAGACTGTGGAGGCCAATTCGAATCGGCTCTGTTTCGGCAACTACACAGAAAAAAAAATCCTGGTAATATCAACCAAAATACGGGTTGATTCAATGAAAATCGCGGTCAATTCTTATGCATTATTCAATCCAGTTGATTGAAACTGTTAACCTTAAAATAATAGCTTTAACAGTCAAAACAACGAAAAACATTTCAATATGGAAAAAACAGTTTTTGTCAGTAAAAACAAAAAAAAAAACTGTTAGTATTATTTCAACAGTTATAATGTTAAATCAATATGTTTACGTCAGTCTTAAATTGACTGTTTGAACAACAGTGATATCTGTCAAAACAAAAATAAGGGTTATCGCTGTTGGAATAAGAGATGGTCTGTTAGCTTTGAAACGCCTTTGCAAGCTGTTGAAATAACAGTCACATCTTTTGTTTTCTGACCTACAGTAGTACCTGTTGAAATAACAAAATGCGGTTTAATACAGTAATATTTTTTTTATTTAAAAAATTTTTTTTTACATAAATTATTTTGTACTCTTTTAGTGAAATACATAAATGTAATGTTAAATTCATTTTTAGTTTTTATTTAGAAAAAGTTTGTTTAATTAATTGTTTTGTACTTTTTTAGTTATATAAATGTAGAGTTAAATGCGTTTGGGTAAAAATTTCAAAGTAGGTAATAGTACTTTTTTTTTAGAAAATGTTTGTACTTTTTTGGTCATATAAATGTAATGTTAAATACAGTTTTGATTCTAGTCGAAATTGAAAAATATGTATTTTTGATTTTAAAAAACCCTTAAAACCAGTTTATATGGTAAAAGCAACTATGGTCATAATATTATATTACAGCAGGCTAGGTTTAAAATATTTACCAGCTTCGGTCCTAGGGTGGCATTCTTATAGAGTGGCCACTCGGAAACCAAATCCACAATACTTAAGTTTATTACGGATTTTCTTCTGGCTGTGTAGGTTCGCTTCCACTTGTCCTCCACTTCATCTGAGGGCGAGTCGTTGTATTTTAACCAAGTTTTTATGGTATTCAAAATATTTTCGTCTACTTCATCGGCGCTATCACTATCAGAGAACGACTCAGCGCCAACGACAGTGCTGTTAGAGCTATTGAGAGATATACGCCTTTTTTTTTCGGATGTTGAAATATCGGTCGTAAAGTTTTCCAGAGGGTCTTTTACCTCGACGACAAAAGTAGGTTTCCTGTTAAATATTAGATATGACTACGTTGAAAAGCATACATTTGAGACTCTAATGGCTCAGTTACATAAACCTTAAAAAGTCATTTACATACAAAGTTTGTGGAACGTAAAGCAACTTTGTATTAAAGTGGAACCTTCAAAGTTTTATGTAATTGGGCCTTGAAGAACTACACCTTTCCCAACTATATTTGAGAAAAGGGCAAACATATTTGAGAAAAGAGGAAATTTACTCACCACACTTTCTCCACAAAAATGCGAGCAGATGCAACCTGCCAAAGTCTCTATATTTTTTATGGAAAGGTTTTGACCGCGAGCGATTAAGTTGTCTATAAGACAGTTTACTATCTCTTGTTGATGCTTTGGGGTTAATGTTTTGTTGTTGTCATAATATTCCAACGCGTCTTTGCCAGGTGGTGTTGTTTCCAATATAGATCGCAAGTCCTTAAAAAGGTATACAGAAATAAACACGTAGCCTCAATGTCAGAAGTGTACACCAAAATTGCAATTTCCAGCAATCATATCTTCTTTTTGCACAGAATTTTTAGATTTTATCAAAAATCAGGGAATTTTTCCAGCGATTTAAGATTTGTATCTTTCTATAGTAAAATTTAACTGCGTACTCGAAAAATATAAAAATTCTGTGCAAAAAGTTGGAAAATTTACTGAATTTTCTTGAATTTGCTGTAATTTTATGAGTACTTTCATAAAAAATTATTGAAAATATTCAAAAAGAAGAAATGATTGGGGAAAATTGCAATTTTATGGTGTACACTTTCTTCTGACATTGACTGTAGATTAGGGTGATTCAAAAAAAATGTCGACTTGGTCTTACCCCCTAAAAAGTTGATGAGAAAATAAGCCTTGCAAAAAATTAGCGCTCTAAATCAACCCTTAGGGCTGGCTATTTTTTTCGCTCTTTCCCATACATTTTGTATGGGGAAAATTTGCATTTTTTTTCAAAATGATTTTTCTTTTAATTTTTGAAACTTTTTTGTGAATATTTTTACATACTCTTAAAGTCGAAGCTTTTAAGCTTCCAAGATGCTAAGCCATGTGCAATTATCTTAACTATTAAAATAATTACAGCGATTTAAAAATTACTACATTTTGTATGAGTTTTTTACTACTGCAAGTATTCCATACAAAATACCGTCATTTTTAAATGGCTGTAATTAGTGTAATAGTTAAGATAATTGCATTTTGGAAGCTTCAAAGCTTCAACTTTAAGAGTATGTAAAAATATTACTTAAAAAGTTTAAAAAATTAAAAGAAAAAACATTTTGAAAAAAATGCAATTTTTCCCCATACAAAATGTATGGGAAAGAGCGAAAAAAATAGCCACCCCTAAGGGTCAAATTAGAGCGCAAGGCTTATTTTCTCATTAATACCTAAAGTTTCCGGGGGCAAGACCGAAAAAAAAAACAATTTTTTTTTTTGAATCACCCTACTGTAGATACAGACTAACCCCCTTATTCATAAAAAATATAAAAGGTTTATTGAACTCTTATAATTCAAAATTTTTAGGGAAATGTCATTTTAAACAGCTCTATAAACAAATTTTATTTTTTATGAATATGAGGGTAAATATGTACTTGCAAACCGAATATAATACCTGTAAATTTAGTGAACAATTTTGAGGAACTGCTGACTCCGAATTAGTGACCAACGAATTCTAAAAATAAATTTCCAAAGCTTTAATAGAATTTTGCTAATTTCAGGGACGTTTCAAGGGGGGACGGGGTTTACCCTCTCTTATAAAAACCTTAAGTAAAAATTAGTACATATACCCCGGAGCTTTTAAATTTGAATAGTATGATTCCGAATCGACCCTAAAATTATCCCAAAATGACTGCAAAATAATTTAAATATGGTTCCAAAAAGATTCCAATATGACCCCACTATGATTCAAAAATAACCCCAAAATGTTCTCAAAATTACCCCAGCTTTGATACTCAAAAAAATTTAACTTACGTTTTTCAGTAGCCGAAGTTTGGACCGAAACTTGGTCTTTAATCCCAAATCCTGCACGTTAGGAAACATTTTGTCCAAGTCGGATTCGGTCAAAAGTTCAACCTCCTCCCTACCGATTCCGGCTTCTAAAGAACATACATATATACATATGTACAACGTTATAAATGAAACTTTAACTAGTTTGTTTTATGAAATAACTTACCTTGCAAAACAGAGAACACGGTTTCCAGCTCCCACAACTTCAACAAACTTAAAAGATCATTTTCTGCCATATCGAACACTAAAATTGTGTGACTATAAAAAGGGAAGAATGTTATAAATGGTAGATAAATTTTTGTGAAATAGATTTTGCTGTTGCCACTTTTGCCAAGAAGCCGTTATATTCTCGAAAGCATTTATACGTACATACACATGTATGAACATGTTTTCTCAGAGAACGCTCGCGTCTACATACCCAACAAGCACGTAAAAATTTATTCTCAAACGTTTCACAAATTCTTATTTCTCAGGTTGAGTTGCACCTTTTTTCTTATTATTTGAGATTAAAGCCCGCTTTTTAGCATAAGTTCGTACTTTCGTCAAATTTAACTTAACTGCAAAGTTAAACTTTGATCAAATTTTAAAGTTCTTAACTTACCTTTTACGTTTGAGAATTTTTTTTCTGCGCTTGTTGGGTACACTGCATGCCGCGTTGCAAAAATCCGTGGCAAAGTGAATTAGCCAAAATTTAAAGGTTTCGACCGCTTTCCTTGAATAAAACAGCTACTCCAAGTTGGCACCAGTATTATAATTAATATTACCTTTAATATATAACTTTATATCACCAACTTTACGCTTATAAAATTTTCTTTTTCACGACGCAACTTTTACACGACACTTTGCAATTAAGACTAAGTTGACTTGTTTTGTAGAGTTGGGTCGATCGGTTCTGAACCTGGTGAAAGCACTAGTGACAATTGCGCGACATGTTGCGACAAAATATTCACATTCAACCAAGTGAAAACAAATTTGCACGTTATTAGAGGTTATTGAAAGCCGATTATTGCTAGTGGCTTATCGATCAGATCACGACACGATCGCTCTGGGAGTATATTCAGTGAAATAGGTGAAAAATAGTGCTTTTCTTAAGTTTTTCGTGACATTTGAGGACACGAACCGGCAGAGCCAAATTTTGGTATAGACCTTAGGTTCTCCGTCAGAAAGAAAACTTCCAAAGTTCTAATTGATCCCATGTGTTATAAAAAAGTTATTCGAGGTCAAAGGTCAAAATTTGAGGTTTTTGGGATTTATTTCGACAACGGTAAGTTTTTTCGAAAAATGACCTGAGACAAAGTTGTAGGCCTGAAAATTCTCTACAAATATGGTCTATGCACTTTTTCACTTAGAGTCACCAGTTCTGATATCACAAGGTGTTTTAAAAGTCTGTAGATAGCATATATCCCGTTATTTCAGAACTGGTGACTCTAAGTGAAAAAGTGCATAGACCATATTTGTAGAGAATTTTCAGGCCTACAACTTTGTCTCAGGTCATTTTTCGAAAAAACTTACCGTTGTCGAAATAAATCCAAAAAACTTCAAATTTTGACCTTTCACCCCGAATAACTTTTTTATAACACATCGGATCGATTGGAACTTTTGAAGTTTTCTTTCTCACGGAGAACCTAAGCTCTATACAAAAATTTGGCTCTGCCAGTTCGTATCCTCAAATGTCACGAAAAACTTAAGAAAAGCACTATTTTTCACCCATAGTCAGTGACAGTCACGGAAGTGGGTGAACTCTGCCAAAATCGAGTGCTCTGTTCGCTTTTTAAAGAGTACTCCAATTGTGCGCGAATTAACGCCTATCACATAACACCCTTATATCACATAAAATAATTTGTAACTTTTTTTTGCAAATACATATTTCACTGACTACTAAAAATAATTGTTGTCTCTCTTGATCACTGAAAGGAACTAAAAATCCCAACTCTAATTGCAACTCTCATAGTCGCTTAAAACGATGCCGTGCGCTGTGCAATTGCGCTATATACGTGCGCAATATGCTAGCTACAGCGCCTGCTCGTAAATACATCAGTATTTATTTCGTTTTATTTAGAGGAATTTCGTATGTATAACTAATCTACCTGGCATAAACACGATTTTCGTGATACTCTTTTCGACCACTATCACACACTATGCAACCATATATTCACTTGACACAATTTACTTAAAACTTTGCGTTGATAGAGGCCATCGTGCTCGCAGCGCACGGGAATTGACAGCATTATCCATCCCCACTGCAGTTCCGTTAGCGCAGGAGTGCCACGAAGAAAATAGTTTATTTACCATAATTAGGAAATAAAGTACCAAATTTGGAAAACATTATAAAACTTTACTCATATATTTTTGTAGCACACAAAAAAGGAAATGTGTTTGCGAAAAAAACGTTTCCATAAATTAGTTTGATTATGTAAGATTTCTAGATTATATATTTTTATGATCTTTCCAAATTTCTATACCTAAAACATAAAGGCGAATGCTACACGCTAGCAATAATAGCTCAAACAGTACAACAGTTTCATAAAACTTGATAAACAATATCCGGGCTATAACATATTTTGTAAGGTTGACTGTCAAAATTAACCAGTGATTAGAGCTAACAAGCTTTTATGAAAGAGATTATTAGTGGCAGCATTTCATAATCTGCTGACTTATTATTTCTATAGCCCAATTCCACTTCCTCGTAATTTTTAATGGGATAGAGGCAACTGGGCTATAACAATTGGTTTCGTTCAAGGGCCAGACTCGGGCTGAACATCGCACGAGCTGTTTTTAAACGAAGTTCGCATTACGCACAACTAGAACAACCCGATTTTACACCCAGGACTTTTAGTTGTGGCAACACTGGCCGTGTGCCAGTGGCGGATCTAGACTGATTTTTTGGGGGGGGGGGGCGATTTCAGTCAGTAATTGTAATTATTTTAATAGTTAAGATAATCGTACATGCCTTACCATTTTGAAAGCTTTAAAGCTGCACCTTTAAGAGTATGTAAAAATATTATGAAAAAAGTGTCATCATTTTCCCCCAACAAAATGTATGGGAAAGGGCGAAAAAAATAGCCACCCCTAAGGGTTAAGTTAGAGCGCTAATTTTTTGCAAGGCTTTTTTTCTCTTCAATACCTAAAGTTTTTTTTTTATTTGGGTAGCTTCGACACGGCAGTGCTGTACATACACAAAAACGACGCTGCTAATTCTGCTCCGCTGTTCCCTGAATTTCTTCAGAATTTTGATAAATGCTTGCCACTTATTTCGTGGAAAATCTACGCAATGCCCAAAAAGGCATATTCATATTAAAGGAATTGAAAATGAATATTTTGTTTTAATCTGAAAAAAAAAAAAAAATCTTGTCTGGGGGGCGATCGCCCCTTCGCCTCTCCCCCCCCCCCCCCCCCCCCCCCCCCTCAAATCCGCTAGTGCCGTGTGCGTCAGTTTCTTTTTAAAAAAGGATGACGCAATAACTAAAAAAATTACCTATCCCCTGCTAGAATTACTGGATGATGCAATACATTTAAAATGACAGTTCCTTCGCAGTTGAATTAACTGCAGGGGGACAACATGTATTGCGAAGGGAACCAAATGCTATTAGCGAGCTGTTAAATCCCATATATTTTTTTTAAATGAGAATTAAATTTCTTTCGAGTCGCAATACAAAGTAACCCCAGGAAACTGTGGTTAAATTTTTATTTGTTAAATTTTTTTTGTAGGCGGTATTTTCAAAAACTCATCATTAGTCAGTTCTACTAAGTTTTATTGGGTGATGCAAAAAATTTAAAGCTAAAAGTTTCTTCACTGTTGAATTAACTGCAGGAAGTTGTTGTTTTTACACAAAATTTAGTTTGATGAACAAAGATTCTGCCAATTTTACCAAATTTTGTTAATTAAAAATTGACAACTCTATGACTGTTCAATCAACAGTGAATTCAACTAAAAATTCCGTTCAAATAACCAATATTTGATCAATTCAACAAAATTTGGTCAACTTAATGATGACAGCACGAGATTGTTGATTTTACCGGTGCCATTTTTTTCTGTGTAGCGCAGCTTTTTGGAATCCATCATCTCAAAACAACGCCATATCACCCACAAGCCAATGGACTCATCGAGCGCTTGCATAGGCAGCTTAAATCAGCGCTGCTTTGTCACCAGGGCACCTGGTACGATACGCTTCCAATAGTTCTCATATGACTACTAGCTTCGTGGAAAACTGATATTTCTTCTACAGCGGCCGAATTAGTGTATGGCGAACCGATTCGGATCGCGGTAAAAGGTCAATTTTTCGTTTCAGGGAATAAAACCTATGCACTCGCGTTCTGATACGTCAGGGACACACTGTACCATCATTTAGAGCACCATATCAAGGCCCTTACCGTGTCATATCACGTCACGACAAACATCATGATCAGAGCATATCAAGCAGTACCGGCCAATCTACCAGGCGTGTGCATTTGGCAGATGATGTATAATTTTATAAAATATTAATTTCATAAAAAATCATGTATTGCAATTTAATTAAAAAAGTGAATAAGAAGGGGAGACATGTAGCAACCCTACCACATATTGGAATTTATCCTATGTACAATAAGTTAGCTCTCTCCCGCTCAATATAATTATTAATGTATGTAAATATGTAAAGTGTGAACAATAGTTGAAATCATTCGATTTTAGTTACCGCTAGGTCTTTCAGTGGTATTATTGTTATTGTTCTATGTATTTCTTTTAAAACCTGTTGGAATACCTAATGTGAAGAAAATAAAGTTGTGTTTATTCTCATGATCATTCGCTACAGGTATACCCCATCCAGGAGTACCGCCACCACAGGGCGCAGAAAAATCCCTTCAAGACAGCAGCAAATACACCGGTAAGTGATGTTAAAAATTTATGTGACATTTTTTTTGAAACTGTTTTTTTTGTTTGTTTTTTTGTGTTAAAATAATAGGTTTGTTTATTGGGCTGCTCAAGCTTACTCCAGATTGAGATATTTCACAAAATTTTGTTTAACGAACATTTTTCTTGCTCTAGGTTGCTCTATCTTTTGTTTCATGAGTACGCTCAAAACAAAACTAGAGTAATCCAGATCACAAATTTCTGCTCTAGCTTTTTTAAGGAGTAAGTTAGAGCAGAGAAGCAATTGTCAGCTGTCAAGTAAAAATAAATAAATGAAAACTTCAAAATAAATTTAAGATTCCAAAAAATAAATTTAAAGATTAAAAAAAAACCAAAGAAATGGAAGCTATCGAGATTCAAGGGTATGGTGGACATCTAATTACAGTGGAATGCTCACCAGGAACGGCGAGATCCATTCGGATGGGTAAGTATTGGAATATATTTCTCAATTCTTATGTGAGTAATCGTTATAGGCTTAAAAAGCTGGAGATATCGGTTTAGGGCGACTATCAACACAATCTTCAAAAAAAAGATAAACCAAATTGTGGGTCCGCTGTTCTTTTTTGCCCCACTTGAAATACATTCGAATATATGTATGTATCGACCAAACGGCCCGCGCAACTCCAAATTTTGTTTTATATACATATATGTATGTATGTACATGTATACCTAATTCCAACGAAAAAAGGTAGTTGTAAAAGTTTAATTGGGACGCGCCATGGAATTTTAGGAGAGGAGTGGTTGTTGTTGTTGTTGTAGCGAGGTGTAGCCCTGCCTAAATGTCAGACCCCGAGTGTATTGCTCTTGGCCGGGTCGATATAAGAAAACTGCCCGGGTCGTTTCGGCACGATGGGTACAGCACAAGTACTGGTACCGTTCTCGTAGAACCGGCTATACAAGAAACTAGCCGTGTGGGCTATGTAGGTCATTTAGCGTTACCCAGGGTGCACCAACTGGGAGGCGACCTACTTTTACACCACCAGGTGGAGGGCGATGGATCGAGAGTGGACGTGGGAGTGGGCGTAAGAGTGGGATAGGGGTGGAAGTGGATCTGGGAGTGGAAGTAAGATGTGGGGAGGATGCGGGAGTGGGTGTGGATGTGGGAGTGGGGGTGGAAGTAGACGAAGAAGTTGGGGTGGGGGTGAAGGTGAATCTGGGAGGAGAAGTGAGGATGTGGGAGCAGGCGTAGGAGTGGAAGTGGATCTGGCAGTAGAAGTGAAGAGGATGTGGGAGTGGGGTGGATGTGGCAGTGGGCGTAGAAGTTGGGGTGGGGGTGGAAGTGGATGTGAAAGTGAAAAGTGTGGTGGATGTGGGAGTGGGTGTAGAAATGGGGATGTTAATGAGAGTGGGAGAATGATTGCTCACATGTAACTTGACATACAAAATTTTGAAGAATTATAAACGGAAAAGTTTACTCACACAGATCGAAACTTTTGTTCCCAACTACTTTCTGAGTCCTTGGAGGAAACTCGTGATACAATAGACGAAGTTAACTTCAACCTAACGCCTAACCTCATTGACGGAAACCCAACCTGTAGCAAAGCTATTTGGCTCGAAAGCCACTGCAAGCTTCTAATTGAAATTTACAAGGAGATTGAGCCTAAATTGGGAAAGGCGGTAAAAGTAAAAACAAAAAAAAAGATGTGGGATCTTATAGCAAGAAAAATGAACGAAAAAGGGTACAATTTTACATCATATCAGGTGGAGAGCAAGTGGAAGAGCTTGACTCGGGGCTTTAAAAACAAAACGTCCCACAACAAAAAGACTGGTAGAGATAAAGCCAGTTGTTCCTATGAAAGGTATTTTTTATTGCTATCATCATACGAATGACTTTTAGTAAAATGATTTCAGGGAATTAACTGAAGTGCTTGTAAATAGTCCAAATATCATCACGCCGTACCAACTGGGTGCACATAATGAAGGGCGGAGGCGAAATGAGTGTGGCATTGCGTATGAACGAGGTAAGGACAAGAAGAGGATACAAAGTGAAGAATAGGGCGTGTCCTTTTTTGAAGTAGTTATTTTCCCCTCTATTCCTTTAGAGACTGATGAACAAGGCACTGATACGAGTGCAACTAATGAACTTCTGGACACTTCTTTGACCGCTTCCAGTAGCAGTAATTCAAACAGCACACTAACCTCAAATCGTGTGACTTCTGTCGGCAAGGAGATTCGATTGTGGAGAGAAGAAAGAAGCAGACAAAAAACTGAGGAAAATGAGAGAAAAAGGCGGAGCGAAGAAGACAAAGCTGAATACAGAGAGGCAAAATTAAAAGCTTATGAAGAGCGAACAAAAGAAACTAGAAGAAAGAATGATTTATTGGAACGCTTATTAAACTCAATCTGTTATAAAAGCAACACAAAATAGTTTAGAATAACAACGGTATTATTAATATCAGTATTTAACATTTTATATTATATTGTATGTGTTTTAGTTTTAAGCAGAGCTGGGCGATAAGGATTACGATTACGGTAACAGTGGCGTATCCAGGATTTTGCCAATGGGGTCAGAAATTTTTTCGGGTGAACTTAAAATTTTTTTTATATAATTTTTTATTTAATTTAACTTAATTTAATTTCATTTTTTTTTTATTTTATGTAATTTTATATTTTTTTTTGCTTTTATTTTCATGTACCAAATTTTATTTTATTTTGTTAATATGTATGTATGTTATGAGTTTGTGGTCATTAATTTGAGAATCTTTGAAACTTTGGTGGACTTTTGACCGTTTGTGAATAATTTTTTCTTAAATTATTCTATGTTTTTATTATTAGTGAACGAGATGGAAAAGTAACAACAATTACAAGCTACCATGATTACGTAATTTCGGCCTTGCTCAAGGGCACTTATCAAATGGCTTTGTGTTTAGAAATTTTTCATCACCTTTTGTTGGTCATCGAACCAAGAACCAAGGGGATTAGGAATTTCTAAGCCCGCAGTGTGTACCTCTTACACCAAGCTGCGTTGAGATTATTGCTAGCTTATATCCATCATGTTCACTTAGTATGTATTCATTTTATTTTGTTTGTTTGTTTTTTTATACTACCTTATCGACAACTAGAGCGACATCAATCGATCGCCATTTATACTAGCAGTGTCAAGGATTTTAGTGCACCCCGTGATCATTTTACTGACAGCTGCAGCTTATTTTCACAGGGTGGCTTTTTTCGCTGTGTCCTGCGATTAATATGTATGTATGTTATGAGTTTGTGGTCATTAATTTGAGAATCTTTGAAACTTTGGTGGACTTTTGACCGTTTGTGAATAATTTTTTCTTAAATTATTCTATGTTTTTATTATTAGTGAACAAGATGGAAAAGTAACAACA